>OY757939.1:1206882-1241882 GCA_963585895.1 Sepioteuthis lessoniana
GTGCTAATAAGTATCTTTTCTGGATTAGTTTGATTTGGTTTCTTTGTTTAATGGCCTATCAACCTTTGTGGGTTATTTAATGCTAAAGCCATCCTTGTAGAAGAGGAGCACAATAAGTTGAATAAGGGATTTCATACCTTTCCCAATGATATCAGTTTGACAAGGAATCTGTTCGTGCAACTCGTTTTCTCCAATTTCTTTTGAAGATGACTCTGCATTTGATAATATAATCGTTCTTGTCAAATCTAAATACCTGAATTATTCAGTTTTCTTGACTACAAAAAAAACAAGGAAGAATAAGAATGATTAAAAAAGAAACAAAAGTTTAAAATAAATATGAAAATGTCCTTGCTCTTACAACTGCTGGTTCTAAATTAGTCAGCACATGATGTAAATGTTTTTGTTAGGTAAATTAAATTTTTTTTTTTTTTTTTTTTTAAACTTATATTTTTCAGTCATTGGGGAGCAGCTAGGAGCGTTCAGTGAGTTCAATCACAAAATCAATCATGATTGACTAATATAACAAAACAGTTTCTTTTGTTTCTTACTCATTGATCTTAAAATAATTATTTAAGTTTTACTTCATTATTAAAAAAGGCATTTTGTAAATGTTTTCATTCATCAATAAAACCCCACTTTAACAGCATGAGGGTTACAGTTGATTTATTTTAAGTCATTCTCTTTTTAAAACCAAAATTTTATTTATAAAACTTTTACGAGTCAACTATTAAGTGCATATCTTTGGAAGATTGATATTTTTAATGTCCTTATTGTTTTTGCTTAAAAATCTTCATTTCTCTTTTTGTTGATTTTTAGTGATTTTAGAAAACAAATACCACTAAACTATTTTGAAAATTTTTCCTTGGAGATATCAAAATCTGACATTTTTTTCTTCAACATCTTTACATTCTTCTGATTAATTAGAATGTGTTATCATAACTTGTGAAATCTTTTTTGATTTAGAAACAACTTAAATTTCTTTTGAGATGAGTCATTGACATGATTGAATTATTTTTTCAGACTCCTATCTTTTGTTTCTAAATCCACTTTGGCTGGTGTGTCTTTTGGATTTCTTCAGGTGTAAAACTTCCACTCATATTTTGTTTGTTACTTTTAGAGATTGTTTTAGATTGAATAAACATTAAAGTTTGTTTATGCTGAGAGAAGTCATCCAGGGTAGATTGCTATTTATTGCATGAATTGTGGCTCAGATCTAGAACCGTCTACAAAATAAAACGACCTAAGAATGTCTGCTGAAATAAAAAACAAAGATGGGGAAAACTTAATAAGCTTCATGAGAAATAGAATTGTTGACCAGAGTTCAGATCTTTGATGAGGTTGTTCGCATTTCACTTGGTACAAATTTCCTTCTGTTTTCCCCTTCAGCTATGGGTAAATAGCAGGACAGACTTGGCTCATTGGCCTTGGTTCAGTAAATAGTCTATGAGAAGGAAATCTCTGAATTCAACCTAGCTTTACTCCACTTAGAAATTGATCCTGTTTCACATCCTGTTTATGGTGGACAGGTTGAATAAGTACATAGTTATTATGTATAACTAAAAGAATTAACATTTTTCTTTGTATTTTTTCACTCATGTACCTAGACTACAGAATGGAACCATAAATCTCTTAGTGCTTCTTGTCTTTTGCTGTACAATTGAATTAAATGAGCTTTCCCTATCCCATTTCGAGAAATAATGTTGGATTGGTTGGTGGAGGTATCTCCTATAGATGTCAGCAGTCTACAAATTGTCAGCAAATATTCATAGTTTCCCCATCTGTAGAATAGCCAATCAGAAACAACTAAAGTAGATGCAGTAGATTAGCCAATCAGAGGTGACCAAGTCACTTATAAACAATAGCAAATTAACAGTCTAGACTTAATGCAACCCTATTACTTAGGAGTATCTCATATCGCTCAATCAAAAACAAGATGACTACCTGAATTCCAACAGGTTATCGATCCAGAGCAGCAAAATTTTTTTTTCTCTGGTGATGAATCCAAGTATGAGTTGTCGGAAGTGAAGTTCCTTGGATATCTTAGAATTCAACATTTACATCAAATTGTGCTGTCACCAACAGACCAGAGTGATGATATTGACTTCGTAGAAAAGAATGCAACTGTATTTGCTGAACTTATTCAGTATTTGGATGATAAAAATCTATTATTTGTGATAAGAGATGCACAAGACAATGGAAGAAAAGCCTTAACAATTTTAAGGGAACATTATTTGTCAAAAGGAAAGCAGAAAGTTATTTCCCTCTATACTGAGCTAACATCTTTGAGAAGATTGGAATCGGTCTATTAAAGACTATATAATAAGGACAGAATATTTCTAATGCTCTGAAGGAAGCTGGGGAAGTTATAAGCGATGGACTTCTGATTGCGATGATACTCAAGGGGTTACCTCTGAATTTTAAGCCTTTTACAACAGTTATGACCCAGAAGAAGGGAACCCTAACTTTTTCTGAATTTAAAGTCTGTTTACGAAGTTATGAAGAAACAGAGCATATGTGTAAACCCCCCCCGAATCTAACAGTATATTACAAATGAAGACCCCCATTTAAAAAGATTATCGTAAGAAATAAACCTGGGGTAAATTGGCATTCTTGCTATGATTATAAATCAACAAATTATAATTACAACAATTACCAGAAACCTCAGCATAGTAGAGAGGACTATAAAATTTCCCACCCGAGAAGACACACGTTATTTGTTACATTTGTGGGAGAAAGAGATACAAAGCATTTGACTGTAGAAATAGAAGGCAAAGTGATTTTTGTCATAATATAAGAACGTATTCTAAAAGCCAAATGTATTTCTTTGCTTTAGGATATATCATTTCAAACAAGACTAATTTATTAGTCAATTGTGGGGCTACCAATCATGTAATAACTGACAAGTCAAAATTTTGAACCAGGGAACCATTTTGTTGAATTTGCTAACGGCAGCCGAGCAAATAACATAGTGATGGAAAGGTGTGACGCCTGCATTTATCTAAGTGATAGCAAAGAACACATGTAGATGTATCTTAAATGCTTTATATATATATTCCGACTTTTAAACAAAATATATTTTCAGTACAAGTGGCGACAAAAGATCGTACACACGCAAGTTTTGAGTGTGACAACTGCCAATTAATTTACCCTAATGGAGCAGTTTTCAGTATAACACAGAGAGGATGTTTGTATTTTTTGAAAAATATCGCCTCTGCCAGAAATGCCACTTACGACTTAAAGACTTGGCATAAAATCTTAAGCCACTGTAATGAATCTGATATCAAAGAGTTACCCAACTTAGTAAAAGACATGAATATAAAACTGACACAAAATTATGCTCTTAACTGTGATATATGTATTCAAAGGAAGATGTTTAATGACAGAAATAAGACTTTGGATAGCAAGGCAACAAAACCCCTCACTCTTATGCATAGTGATTTAGCTGGCCCCATTCAACCTTTAGCAAAAGATGGTTATAAATATGTCATTAATTTTATTGATGACTCTTCTGGCCTTACAATGTTATATTTCTTAAAACACAAGTCCGATACTTTGCTCGCTACAAAGAAATATCTAGCTGACATAACCCCTTACGGCCATGTAAAATTTTTACGGACAATCAATGGAACAAAGTTTGCTCCTGAAGTTTTTCAGTGGTTACTTGTACTTAATAGAATCAAACACGAGTGATCAGCGCCTTATCCTCTACATCAAAATGAGACTGCTGAATGGTCTTGGCGAACTTTATTTTCTAAGGCAAGGTGTCTCCTTATTGAGTCAAAATTGCCTAAAAACTTGTGGGTTTACGCATTGATGGCATCGGCATATATTAGAAATCGCTGTTCTAATAAAACACAAGAAAAACCTCATATGAAAATTTTACTGGTTCAAAACCTAACTTAAATAAGATACATATTTTTGGCACAACTTGTTAGGTACAAAATAAATCAAAATTGGATCCTCATTGAGAAAAAAGCATCTTTGTCAGCTATGATAAACAAAGTTCAGCTTACTTGATTTACTTTCTAGAAACAATGGCTATTAAAAAAGTTAGGCGTGTAAAATTTACTGTCTCTTATGATAATAGCACACTTTGAAATCAGATAATAACAAAGATCCAAAATCCTTGATCACATATGTTGAACCAAAACACAATCTAAACACCAAAGGGGAGGGGCAAATAGCCTGTTATTCCATCTGACAGAGAGAAAACCCTGATTTTTTTGTTGTAGAAAACTTTGAATTTGGCGGTGTTGATTACTGTTGTACTCTGCATTTGATTCCTACTAATTACTCTGAAGCTGTAAATTTTCCAGATTCAAAAAGACGGATTTTAGCAATGAGCAAAGAATTTGATTCTTTTGTAGGAAATAATACTTTTGAATAGCAAAAAGCCCCGAAAAATAAAAATATTATTGGTAGTAGGTGGTTTTTTTACTATAAAAAGTAAAAGTGACAGAGGTCATGAGTATAAGGCTCATTTTGTAGCCAAAGGTCACTCACAAAAATATGGTAAGGATTATAGAGAAACTTTCACCCTAACAACAAATGTGGCATCCATAAGATTACTAAAGCAAATAGCAGTCCAGTATGACTTGAGAATTCATCATATGGATATTAAGAGGGCATATCTAAATGCCCCCTTAGATTATGAAATATATGTTGAGCCACTGGAAGGCTTTAAAGGTAAGAATGGGAATTATGTTTGGAAACTTAAAAAATCCTTATATGGGTTAAAACAGAGTGGCCAAACTTGGAATAAAACATTCCATACTTATTTAATGAACCAAAATTTCATCCAATCACCTGTCAATCCCTGCATGTACGTTCAGAATGTCCATGATCAAATATCCATCGTCTTATTGTGGGTTGATGATATATTAATCGCTTCAAAAACTGAGGCAGACCTTAGGCAAATTAGGACAAGACTGAACTCAAGATTCAAAATGACTGATCTTGGACAATTATCCTGGTTTTTAAGAATACAATTTAAATGTGAATATAATACTATTAAAATGAATCAATCTAGATATATTGAGAAAACATTATCAAAATTTGGCATGGCAGATTGCAAACCCTGCTCAACTCCATGTTATATGAATATAATGAAAAGAGTGATGAAGTTGATTTAATAGAAAGTAAACCTTATCATGAAATTATTGGCAGTCTAATATATATATATATATATATATATATAATGGTTGCAACAAGAGCAGACATTTATTATACAGTTATTAGGTTGTCTCAAGACCTTGCAAAACCTAATTCTTTCCATTTAACAAAGGCAAAACACGTCTTGTTTGATTTAAAAGGCACAATCAATCAGTCACTAATATTTAAGAAATTGCAGAAACCCTTGAAATTGGAAGGGTTTTGTGACTCGGATTGGGGTATTTTAGATGATAGAAAAAGCGTAAGCAGATTTTGCTTTAGATAGGCAGAAAATAACCCAATAATCTCATGGAAATCTAAAAAGCAGAATTCAGTCACTTTGTCAACATGTAAAGTGAAATGTATATCTGTATAATTAGCAAGCCAAGAAGTCTTGTGTCTTGGAGCACTATGTATCTTGAGAGCTATGATTGAACTTGAGTCGCTTAAGAATCCAACAACTATTCATTGTGATAATCAGTCCAGTATTGTTTTTGCAAAAAACCTAGTTGTTCATCAAAGATCAAAACATTGATATAAAGTTTTGCTTTATACATGATGAAAGAAAGGATCGATTCTTTTAGAATGCATTGAAACAGTGAAAAATGTAGCAGACATGTTCATGAAGTCAATGACGGGAATAAAATTAAACACTTTCAGAAAGATTATAGTAGGTAATTGATTCTTAACTTTGTAAATTAGGCATTAATACCCCCCCCAACTGGGGCAGAATAATACATCAACTGCATCTCATCAGAGAGGTAAAACTCTCCCAAACAGGTATCTGGGATATGACTATAAACCAGCCATCTAATACTAAGAAAAAAAAAAAAAAAAAAAATTAATCACTAATCATGTTTTTTGTGTCAAACAAAATTGTATTGATACTAATGATTAAAAAAAAAAAAAATCACATTTTTTATTTTAATATGCATTTCTTTTAAAGGTGGAAAATTCCATTTTAAACCCTGAAACAGTTTTGGATTGTTTGGTTGGGTGTTTATAATAGATGTTGGCCGTCAACAAATTGTCTGCAAATGTTTAGAGACTTTCCCATCAGTAAAATAGCCAATCAGAGATGACTAAAGTAGAAGCAGTAAATTAGCCAATCAGAATCTAGACTTAATGCAGCCTTGTTACTTAGGAGTATCTTGTATTGCTCAACCGCAAACAGGATGGCTACCCAAATTCCAACAAAGAAGTTTCACTTAAACTTTGCAGCATCCTGTCCAATGCTCTAAAATTTTGATACACAGATAAGATTATTTTTTTGATAGATTTAAAAACAAAATCATTTCAGCATTTGTTCCTACCCAGGGAAATTGTGGTTGTTTTGGTTGTTGCTGTTGGTTTAACTCTTTTGCTGGCAGATGATTTTTTAAAAAAATCCTTGTGGATTGGGCTAATTAGTATTTTCATAATTTTCATAATAGACGATATGTTCAAGCAAGTCAATTTTTATATGTTACCATTGAATTGGTCAATGAACAGTTGATAAGAAAAGGTCTTACCTTGAGCTACACCAAAATACAGCAGAAATGTTGCTCTGCCCATGTACTGTTTGCAAGAAAAATTTTGCTTTGTCTGTAAAACTTAAAAGTTAATTGTTAGCAAATATTGTAATTTTTTTGACTACCTTATCTTAGTATGGTACAAACTGAAAATGGACCTTGGAAGATTGTTTATTTTTCAAGTTGGAAGGGCTTGTGTGAAAAACCAGCATTTGAAATCCCAACTTTATACCTAAAGTTTTAACACTAGAATTGAAGAGGAAAGATATAACTGTTTTAGCCATGAGGTATATCATTTGTAGAGTAGTGGTTGACCTTAAACATGGCCTTGAGAATTTGGAAAGACTAATGAACAGATGTTTAGAATATGTTGTTAACCTAGAATGTGCAAAACTAGAACAAAAATTTGGTGGGGTATTTTCGTTCAGGTCTTGTGTATTAAAAACATGTGATTTTCAGTTCGTTGTAGTAAATTTTTGAATGTACGAAATAGCTACCTTATCCAATAGGCTATAAATTTCAGTTGGTAAGTTACCTACCCTGCACCCGCATATTTCCAATGCATTTATGTGACTTTTGAATTTAATTAGCTTTTTTTTTTCTAGAAGGCATATGAACCTGTAGCTTAGTTTGGCACAAGGCCAGAATTTTGGAGCATTCAGTGAGAAACAAACCCATTAGTAATGGTGTGATTGCCTTGTTCATAACATCAGTCCATTTACAATGAAGTGAAAGATTCTAATTGGCATTTTATAGTAATCCCTGTCATATTGAGAATTTGTCTGATTAAAGAATTTTCTAAAAAATGAAGAGAATTTTAGTAATATTGAGATTTCTAATTGGCAAAGATGGAGTTTTTAACCATCCAAATTGGACTAGATTCTGTTTTGATACATTATATTTTCTTTGATTATATTTGGTTTTACTTCAAATTATGGAAGCCTCCACATGTAATATTTACTTATTGGCTTCAAAAAGAGCTAAAACTGTT
The DNA here is from genome assembly GCA_963585895.1 of Sepioteuthis lessoniana. Taxonomy (NCBI): domain Eukaryota; kingdom Metazoa; phylum Mollusca; class Cephalopoda; order Myopsida; family Loliginidae; genus Sepioteuthis; species Sepioteuthis lessoniana. The sequence continues at coordinate 1,214,536 of OY757939.1, forward strand.
TATATGTATCTAATTTTGTAATAAAAGAACTAAATTATTATTGTGTACATAAATAAGTATTTTAAATTATAATCAGTATTAGTACTTGGCCATATTATATACAGGTTGTAATATCATTATCATAAAAATAAAGGAAGTAGTTGCTTTTATTAAAGTTTAGGATAAATATTTACATTTTAAGGACATTTGTTTTTATTGATCATTTACTCTGAGCATGACTTATAGAAGATGGCTTTGAGTCCATTTGGAGATTTAAAAAAAAAACCTCACAAGTTCTAAAAATGAATAAATATTACATTTTATTATTTTCCAGACTTGGAGCAGTAGTTATGTTATTTTTAAAAATTTGCTTTTTAACCCTTCAAAAAAAAAAAATTGAAATGAAATAGATTCCTTCTTAAACCGTCTCTCTCAAAGTCAAATGTTGAGCTAAGTGCATATATATCTCTGAGAGAGAGAGGCGCATCAACGTTTTGTAATATTTACCAAGAAAGTGGATAAGCACTGTGACATTGAAGCCCTTTTACAACAAAGGGGTAAGGTGTAGGGGATGAGAGATCTTATCTCCAATCCTGTCTGAGCCAGATCTTCAAGTTTAAAACCTTTCCAAGTATGACTCTAACACTTGTTGAAAGTTTGATTGAAATTCAACCAGAAATGGCAGAACTTTAGTTGTACAGATGGATGGACAGATGGTTAATTATAAGAATATTAAATTCTTTTTTGAAGCCAATTACAAGAGTGAGACAAAAGTTTTCCAATATTTTGGTATGTGCAAGTTTTTGGTGCATATATCATGTGACTGGAGCAATTCAAACCATGGATGGTACTTGCTATGATTAGTAGTATTGTGGTAGTTGGTGTGCTGAGATTGTGCATGAAGTCTAGTTTGGGAACTTATGTGTTACATATTTGAAATGGGCCATAACGTGGCAGAAGCAACTGAAAACATTTGTTGTACAATAACCAGAGGTCTCAAGAAATTTTACTTGTTGCAAGAACATAGACGATCAGGTCAGGTTGGCCTAAAATCATGTATTCTGAGGTTGTGACTCCAATCCATGGAGGCAAATCTGACAAACAGTACTTACAGAGTATCAGGTGAGCTTTGGAACTCGCAGCAAAAGCATCTTGAGGTGCCAAATTGTGCCTCATATACCAAAATATTGCAAAACTTTTGGTTCACCTTAGAATAAGATTAAATTCTTTTTAAAAAAATTTTTTTTTAAAGTCAATTAATAAACAACTGAGTGTATTTGTATGCTTCCATAACTTGAAGTTATTCCAAAAGTCAATCTCTGTGATAACAGAAAATGTCCTAATGAAGTGAACCAAGTTAGACAGTCAAAAACTCAACCATTCTATTTCAATCTTTATTGCTTACTAATGTTCAAGAGAATGATAGTCAATAAGTTGTGGTAAAAAGCAACAGAAATAAGATAAAAGAAATATTGATAATTGAAATGCTTCTAAGAAATTTGGATAGAGATAACATATTTTATATGTATGCAATTGTATTAATTTTTACAGTGCTCATTTTTTTTTCTGTGCTGATGGCTCTGTCTGCTTGCCTTGAACTTCATATTGGAAATTGTGGCTTTTAATTAGTATCAAAACAAATCATATGTACCAGTTGCAAATCTGCAACTCTCTTGGCTTTTGAGTGGATCACTTATTTTCTTCTCTTCTACACTAAGAATAGTGAATGAAATATCAAGTCTTTGCCAGTTGAATGGTTGCTTATAAATCCTGAACCGAATATAGACCTTGGCAGTTTGATTTGCTGATTTCTTTATCAGCAGGCAGCAGCAGCAGCATTCAAACATTGGAGTATCACATTCTTGTGATTGACAGAATTCCAAATATTCCTCACCCCACTGCCTTACCATCAGTCTGGTGTATGCTGTTAGCTGCTGTCATTTTTGTCACCTGATTCACTTTGAGTATGTGTGTTTGTGGTGGTGGTGGTTGTTGTTTTTTGTTTTTTTTCCTTCATTTTTTTTTTGTTCTTAGTGACAAAGCTAGAATTCCTGGTGCTGAGAAAAATGGTATTTTGTGTGTGTCTTCTGAGCCAAATACTCTTTTCAAGTACTCCCCTTTCTGTTCGTACACAGTGGCATATGTATGGAAAATAGGACTTCTGGTAAGCACTGGAATTGTACCCTTGTCTAAACATCTGATACCCATTTAAAATTTTTTTTTTTTTATAGATAATTTTATCATAAAATCAGCTCAAAAATACAAATTAATTTTGTGAATCTTTGAATTAACAAGTTTATGGCTCTATTAAAAATTACAATTCTAGGCTACCTCCCTTGTTTATGCAAATGAATGGTCCTTGTGCCAGTGCCTCTCAGTGGTACTCTTTCTTGTGACCTATTTTTAGTGTCAAAAAAAAAAATCCAGGCCTACGTAAGTACAAACAGAAATTCTACATAACAGGAAATACATTATATTTACAAAAGCAGAATGTAGAAGAAAATCTACATTCTGACAAATGACTACATTTTGCTCTTGGTGTCTATCACCTTATCAAGTTGAACTTGCAAATCTTGATTCAGTTTCAGGCATAAATCTCTTTTCTTTTCAATCCACAATAAATTAGGTTTCTTTGTGAGGAGATCATTTAGTGCAGAAAGTCTGACCTTAACGAATTCCAGGCTCATCTTAAGAATTACTGGTTTAATCCATGGGAGATCAGATTATACTTATTAGATTTATATATATATATATATATATATATATATATATATATATATATATGTGTGTGTGTCTTTCTGTGGAAGCATATACCATTTTGATGTGTAAATGCTAGAAGCATGAAACTTTCAGACCTACCAGATATTGGAAGAATGCAATTGGGTTATCCTTTTAAATTATTTTGAGTTTTAAATTGAAGTTTTATATTTCATTTGATTTATAACATGCACTAAATTGATGAACATATACTAAAAAAAAACAAAAAAACACTTAGGCCATAACCTGGTTTAGTTATGGAGGACACTATTTACATAGCATGTTTGCAAAGGAATAGCAGAGACCATCTGTCTCTAGGTTTTGAATTTTTCTTTCTGGACTAGTCACCATACCAAGTTGGCTGGGGCTGTAGAATACACCAACTGCATCTCTGGGAGTTGTGTAGGGGTCTTACCCCTCTGCAAACAAGTGTCCTGGATATGACACTAAACAATCTGATTGTGAGGTTCCAGTAATGCTGGAGCTTTAGGGAATGCAGAGTATCCTTTCATTGCCATCACTCCCAGGTCCACTCTGGCCCAGAGTGGTAGTACCTGATAGGCTTGTATCAATGGGTCAAATAGAACTAAACAATGGTTTTGAGAGTTTACTGTTTTTGCATTTAAACTGCATATTTATGCTAAACTGAATTGTTTAAAATAGGACTGTTTTGACATTTAAACTGCTTACTTATGCTAACCAAATCATCTGAAATAAAACGGTTTTTACATTTAACTCTGGGTATTGCCCAGTTGGCTGGGACTGTAGAATACTCTGACTGCACCTCTGCAGAGGGGGTAAGAATCCACACCACCAAGTATCCTGGATATGACACTAAACAATCTGATGGTGAGGTTCCAGTAATGCTGGCACTTTTGGGGATATGGAGCACCTCTTCATTGCCATTGCTCTCAGGTCCACTCTGACCTGGAGTAGTAGCACCTGATATGGCCTTATTTATGGGTAAAATAGAATGGAATTGTGTACTTATGCTGAACTGAAATACTTAAGATAAAACGTTTTTGACATCTAACTTTGTGTTTAGGCTAAAATGAATTGTTTGAAATAGAACTGTTTGACTCAATTGAATAGCTTGAAATGGATATGTTTTTGACAATTAAACTGTGTACTCATACTAATCTGAATTGTTTGAAAAAGAACTGATTATTTGTATAAAAATGAATTTGGCATTAAATAACCTACAAAGGTTGATATGCCATAAAACCCAACCAACCAACAACCATATGAAGATTAAAACCCCAGTCTTTTTTATTATTTATCAATAGCTGAAAAGAAGACAAGTTGAATGCATTCTTTCCCCAAGGTTATTAGCACTATTGGAAATGCTAATAGTTTTGTACAGGATTTAAACTCGAGTTGTCTAAGTGTTTTTCCTAGGATGTGTTGTGTCAAGGGTGTCTTCAACATGTGTAAACATGAATATCAATAGTAAATAAAAATATGATTTAAAAAAACAAAAAAAAAATGAATCTTTGTAGTTTAAAAATAATAAAATGAAAGCTGGACTTTTTATTCTGCTTTTATATATTCATGAAATTCCAGACCTAAAAATGATTACACAGAAAATTGTTAGCTTTCATTTAAACTATATAATCCAGGTGAAGTGTTATAAAAGTAATATGAAACCAAACTTTTTAGATCTTGTTTTTTTTTCATTGCAGGTGTCATTGAGGGATGAGAAAAGTTTTGGTAAATGGGCTCAAGACTGATTTAATAAAGGTCATCTTCAGGTTATCATTACTATATTTTTTCAACTGAAGCCATGCAATCGAGTTGAAAATTTTTTTGTAAGGTCTGAGTATATTGTTAGTCTGTTAGGTTAGTTTCACTAAAGTAAGAGTTATCTTTCTTAGACTGATTGAATTAATCTACTGTTTTGGAGACTAATATACAAAGGTACATTATAGATTTGAATTCTTTTTATCTGCATAAGATTTAATTAATTTAAGAATTTTTTTGAAAGGCTGTATGCATGCATGTATGTGGGTATATAAATAAATTCAAAAAATACAAATCTATTCATGGACCTATATATATATATATATATATATATATATGGATCTTTTGTGTCATTACTGATAGTTTCATATATTATCTGTCTGAATTTTTCATTTATATTAGTCATGAGACAAAATTGAGGTGAGATCCCACTTTTTGTTTGTATACTACTCTGCTGAACAGAATATGTGCACTTTTGATTTATGAAACACTTTTTAAATAATTGTTTATTCTCATTTGTTTATTATTTATAAAAGTATCTTGAAGCAGCAGTCATTTTCTTATGTTACATTAAAAGCTACTAACAAAGATGTTTCGTACTTTTTTTTTTCAATTGATTTCTTTCTCATTATCTTACAATATTTCTTGTGCTTGGTTCACTTGTTCTAAAGTTTGAGAAATTTCCACCATCAGGTCATTTTTAAGGATATAATTAGGATTACTTTTTCATTGAAATTTTAATTTTTAGTATATATATATATATATCTTCTAATAATGCAGTTTGAATTTTTTTTCAAGTAAATTTTATTTTTCATTGTCATTCTTCTTGTTTCTTGATGATAAACGACTTGGGTGTTTCAGTTTTAGAAGTATGTATGTATGTGTGTCTATGTGATTAAAATATTGATTCATTATTGACTGAAATGAAATCTTTGTTAGGCTTCAAAGTTACTTGTTTTAGAAGGAGTTATATATATAGTATACTGGTATTCTAAAAATACACTTTTTTACTCATGTTGGCTCTGTATGTGTATACAGTGACTATTTTAAGTCACCTTCTGATTACTTATGGAAAGAAAAAAAATTAAACTAAGAATTAATCTGAATATTGGTTTTGTTTTTAGTTCAAAAATATTTATATTTATTGTGAATGAGAAACTACATCGGTTAGATAACAAAATTGTGTTTTGAACCAACTAAGCAACTTTTGGTCCACTCATATGGTAATGAAAAGTTGTCTCCGATGGGTTGGTCACATTGTGCGTATGGATGACGGCTGTCTGCCAAGGCAATTATTCTATGGTGAAATGTGGGAAGGAAAGAAGTGCATTAAAACTGGAGAGATTTAAGGACACAATAAAATATTACCTGAAACAATCTGGACTACCTGTGGACCAATGGGAAAAAATGGCTTCGGATAGAAGTGAGTAGCGGAAACTGATTCATGAAAGCCTAGAATCCTTTGAGAATAGCTGTATGCAATACAGCGCTTACAAACATCTGATTCGCAAAGGCGAACAGGGTCAAGGACCGGGTCCACAAAGTCACTATGCTAACTGTGACATATGTGGAAAATTGTGCCTATCTCTTGCTGGTTTCAAAAGCCATCTGCGTAAATGTGCAAAATCTATCTTGCACCCGAATAATGTCACTGCCAGCAAAACTGAATGGTTGTGCCAATTCTGTGGTAAAATCTGTTGCAGCTTGGCTGGCCTGAAGAGTCACCTACAAACACATAGAATTTAAGTGGGGAGTAGAGGAGTGGGGAGAGGACATGAGACAAAGGTGGTGGTCATGCTTGAAACCGAGAGGACAGTCATCATATATATAAAATATATATATATATATATATATACATACACATGTAACAATGACTCTGACTTCCATAAAAGATTCATCCAAGGTATCATTGTCACTTCTACTAACTACCATATTGATGAACTGACCCTGCCTCACAGATATATAGCTGCCTTGAAACCTCTCTTCTAACCATAACATCATTATTTCACTTTCTAACAAAGGTGGAGGTGTTGTTATTATGGATTCTAAGGTCTATAACTAAAGACTGATGGATCTACTTAATGATAATTACACCTATGAACAGATATCGCCACAAACTGTTTTAAATAATATTAATGATTTTAACAAATCTTTAAAAAATTCACCTCAAATGAGGATAAATCTTGGTCCTTATTAATCAATTACCACCTCATAATCCCCAAAATTTATGGTCTCCCAGAACCCCACAAACCTGATATTCCCTTATGACCTATTATCTCTAGCATAGGATCTGCCTCCCACCATAATATTGCTAAACTTCTTGCCAAAATATTATCCCCTCTGTTAGGTACCATTAGTGATACACACATCAAGAATTCTGGATCCCTCCTTAACAAATTAACTGACATTGATATAAACAACAAATATTTAGCTAGTTTTGATATCAGATCCCTATATATCAACATACTTGTTGATAGATGCATTGAATGTCGATATAATCACTTTCAAAAATCAAATGACATCACCTCTACCTATCTATAAACTAATTAAAATTTGTACCTTATGCACTTCAGTGTTTGTTCCCATACAACAACACGTTTTATAAAAAAAAAAAAATCTTACCTATGGGATCTTTGCTAAGTAGAGTTCTTGCATGCATTTATCTTGAATTTCTAGAATCTGGTCATTTTAAATATTATCCCCAATTGGGCCTGTTACTTCAGATACATAGATGACATCCTACTTAATCTATCTACAAGACCTTGATATAAAGTATAGTGGTGAAATATCTTGGAACCTTTACACTCACTAGAAAGAACACAAAGACAGTTGGTAACCTTAATAATACACTCCTTCAACACATTTCTCAATCAGATCATAACTTCAATTTCAATTCTGCTAAGACACTTGTTTACATTCACAACAAAAGATAAAGACGAATTTTCAAGGCTGGTGCTATTTCATTTGGTAATTCCTTAAACACTTGTCCGGGTTTTTATAACATTTTTGTTTTTGACCAAATCAATTTTAAATAGCTACAATATATTCCATTTTTAGTTAACATTTTCCACACGTCATAAATTCACGCATAAAATTTTTAAAAAATCTTTTAAATTTAAATATACATTTGAGGTTTTGCAGTTGGATTTAAATTAAAAAAAAACAACTTAAATTTGAATCTAAATTTTGAAATGTTAAAAATTTAAATAAATGACATATTAATCATAGTTCCATACATATAATTTCCCCATTTATTTTTTTGAACTCTCTACATTTCTCACATTGATATCCCAATAAATTTTCCGCCATACATTTTTAGTTCTCTTTTCCCTTTCTCACTCTCCCTCTCTCTTTTCTGTAAATATTTCATCTCTTTACTTTCTCCTTCTTTCATTTAATATTTCCCCTACCCTTTTTTTCCTCACATTTACTGTTGATCTCCTTTTACCTTTTTTTTATTTTATTTATAAATATCAATTTACTTTATTTCTATGATTTACATTACTTTGTTATTTTGCTATTCATGTTTGTTTCCCTTGTTTTATCCTCTCTTCTTCTCTCTCTTCTTCTCCAATCCTTTAATCTCCTATTTCTTCTATTTTCTTCTTCTCTCTTACTTCCTCCTTTTGATTCCAAATCTTAATGAATAAATGGAACATATAAATTCTATACAATATTCCCAATAAGTCAGATTTTTTAAACATCCCTCATTGATTTAACATCACTAATATCATCTCTCCCAGTCCTGATGATGGTTCATTAGAACTGAATCACTATAGTGTCCACTTTATTTCTCAATAAATCTCTCCTTCTGCTTCGATTACCTTGCTATCAATTCTCTCTCTCTCTCTCTCTCTCTATCTATATATATATATATATATATACATACACACACACACACATAATAACCTGTTTATTTTATGTACATGCATACATGAGTAGATGAGTATGCATGTATGCACATAAAACTTAGCTTGGCTGAATACAGAACTCGGGCCAAATGAAGAGAAATTAGTGGAGGAAGATTGTGTTTCACACCTTTCCTTCCATTGGGATGTGACTTCTTATCCTGCACCCTTCGTCCTGATTTTTACTTTCTGTTAAACACTGACCTATGGTTAAAAATATTAGTGAGGAATATGGCAGTATTTTAACCATCTGCTAGCTTATGCTGTTGCCTGTTCATCTAGACATATATACATTTGCATCATCTGAATAAAGTAAAATTCTCTTTATTTAAATGTTAAATTTTCTCTCTCTTCTTTCTGGTTGTTATTTAAACTTTCTTGTTTCCCCATATCATTCTAAAACAATGTTTATTTATATCTGATGTTCCAATTCTAACACAATTTTTTATCTCTTCAATATTTTTTTTCTCAGTGCAAGAACGGATTGAAACACTGAATGAACGTCTTGAATCTTACGCCAACTGCAGCATTGACAAACCAACACCAGACATTACTGATGGCTCAGAGATGTCAGTTAAACCAAAACGATGTATGTAGTCTGTCATTTTCCTCTTTTATCATTTATGATTGAAGATATTGCTGGGAATTTAATTTTTTTTTAACCCTTTTGCAGGCAGATAATTCTTTAAATCCTTTTTGTATAAAGAGCAAACAAAACATGAAAATTAGTCAGCAATTGTGTCATTGTTTACTAGCATGAAAACAATAAAGCCCTTACTTTTGATTATGATATTTTGTAAAAAAACCTTTACATGATCCTACAGTACTAGAGGGCTTCCTAGTAATGTTTCTATATATTATCATTGAATTGGTCAACAAATAGCCAATAGTAAGATGCCTTACATTGAGCTACTGTAAAAATAACAATGTTGCTCTGCTTGCAAAAAGGTTTAATTAGTACATTCACCATTAAATGAATTTTATGAGTCTCTTATGAAAATTACTTTGGGCTGGGCTTTAATTTGTAGAAACCACATAGTTTCATATTTACATTGGTGTTTGTTAACTAAGCCTGCTGATTTAGATAATCCTGTTTTTGATTTGGATCTGGTTCATCAGAGTTTTAGAAAGCAAGGCATTGAGTGTTGAATGAAAAAGCTGGGGGGGGCGCGGTTACCTGGATGAAATTGGTTGCAAGAGTTTTAGCTAATACATATGCGCTAGTTATTTTGGTAACCTATGATATCATAGGTATGATTTATTAAACAAATTATTACTTATACAATGACTGTTCAGAAAGTATCTAATCAGTTAATATTGATAAAAAAAGAAAAACCAAATTGCTTATTAGGGCAAAAATGATGACTTCAATTTTCTCCTCTTTGGACTTCATACACTTATTCTAGTGTCCTTTCCACTTTTTAAAATAGTTTGTAAAGTTCTGTTTTGGAATGTTATCTATTGCCTTGTCATATTTCCTCAGAAGAAAACCCCAACAAACCAGAAGTACCATAGATTTATATTTAGACTTGATGAGGAGGGATTTAAATATCTGTGCTATGCAATATTTTGTTAAAAATCCTGCATGAAAATGAAGACTCTAATTACTGTCATTGTGAATATGACAGTTGCGCAGTACACTAGCTAATTCAAAAGCATTTCAGTGCTGACTGAGCAACTCTAAAGAAGGGTTTCTGTTTATGCATGTATTGTAAGGTTCTTTCTGATTAGTTGCCAAGTCATATCCAGGATGTGAAATTGGTTGAGATATTCAAAATGAGTTGGGACTTAACAAATTCTGTTTGTAGATATGAACTACAAAATAATCATAAATGATTGTATTTCAACATTGATTGCATTTGAACCTCTCATACTTAGACAATATTTTAAATTTTTTCGTAGGTTACCGACTTTATTACAATTACAGTCTTCATTTAGCTTTTTGCCATTTGAAAAAAAAAATCGTGCAAAAATACTTCTAGCAATGGAAGAAAATTATTAGATAGCCATCTTTAAATAGTTTTTCTTTGAAACTTTTAATGAACAATTTTGAAAGATAATTGAATAAAGAGTGTGTGTGTGTGTGTATATATATATATATATATATATATATATATATATATATATATAGTGCTATCAGATAACAAAGGTTTTTATCAAGAATGTGATGTATGGCAAGACAAAAACCATTTCATATACTTGTTCTAAAAGATTAATAGAACCCAATTGAATATGCTTATGTCATTGGTTACGTTCATATGTTCTTATTAATAACTTCATGAGAACTAGACAAGTATGCTACATTTTGTTTTAAACAAATCCTGGAAGTAGCTCCTCCTAAAACAGTAGTTGTACTGCCACTTATCTCTTATCTCACAAACTAAGTAAGATGAGCTAAATATGTTGGGTATTGCAGGAGAAGTAAGGACAAACTCATAGGCAACATTGTCCAGTCGGCTGAGGTCGTAAAATACACCCACTGCTTCTCTGTAGAGATGCAAGACCCCCCCCCAACGCATGTCCTGGTATAACACTAAACAATCTGATGGTGAGGTTCCAGTGATGCTGGGGCTTTGGGGAATGTGGAACACCCCTTCATTGCCATTTCTCTCAGGCCCGGAATGGTAGCACCTGATAGGGCCCTATCTATGGGTTAAATAGAACTAACGGCATACTTATGCTCAACTGACTTGTTTGAATTAGAACTGTTTAATTAAACTGTACTTAAATTTAAATTGCGTGCTTATGCTAAACTGAATTGTTTGAAATGGAACTGTTTTTGACATTGAAACTGTACTTACACTAAACTGAATTGTTTAATATAGAACTGTTTTGACATTTAACTGTATGTAAACAAAATCTGTACTTAAACTAAACTGAGTTAGCTGAATTAAAACTGTTTGAAATAAACTGAATAGCTTAAAATAGAAATGGTTTTGACAATTAAATTGTACTCATGCTGAACTAAATTGTTTGAAATAGAACTATTTGTATAAAAATGGATTTGGCATTAAATAACCTACAATGGTTGATATGCCATAAAACCCAAACAACCAACCAACATTATAGGCAACATTCTACAATGAACTCCTACGCATTGCAGATACTAGACACCATTGAGAAGACTTACCAAAAGTAATGGCCAATAGGGATGGATGGCAAGTGAGTCAAGGGAATGTGTTACTGGCATTCCTTGATAATGATTTAGACTTGAATATCTCTGACACTTGAATAGCATTAGGTCCATTAATAATTTGATTTTATATTCAGTTTGAATGTATAATATTAAATGAAAATGAATAAATACCTAAAAGCTTAAAAAATTACAAGTGGACTTAAGGGTTTCTCTATATTCAAGAAGAAATTATATGGATATAAGTTCAATTTGAACATTTTTTTTTTTAAAGTTTCTTTTTCATGCTTAAAATTTCTTTGACATTTAAGTAACATGGGTTATGTGTAAATGCAAATGTTTCTAGCAGTTAAAAAGGTTTTTCTACTTTGTATTCAGTTTCTAGTTTAAAAAAAAATGGGTTTTGTGAGTGTTTGCATGCATCTTATACATATTAGGTATATATATATTTCAATAGATTTGTAGACTAATAATCCATAAACATTTGGCACAACAAATATATTTTTTAAGCTTAATTATCTTTTCTCATCATTGCCCAGTTGGCTGGGGCTGTAGAATACACTGACTGCACCTCTGCAGAGGGGTAAGACCCCTTCCCCAACGAGTGTCCTGGATATGACTCTAAACAATCTGATGTTGAGGTTCTAGTGATGCTGGAGCTTTGGAGAATGCAGAGTACCCCTTTATTGCCATTGCTCCCAGATCCACTCTGGCCTGGAGTGGTAGCACCTGATAGAGCCTTATCTATGGGTTAAATAGAACTAACAGCATACTTATGCTAAACTGAATTGTTTGAAATAGAAATGTTTGACAACTAAACCGTGCTTACATTTGAACTACATGCTTATGCTAAACTGAATTATTTCAAATAGGACTGTTTTTTAACATTGAAACTGTATTTACACTAAACTAAATTGTTTAACAGAACTGTTTTGACATGTAACTGTGTGTAAACAAAATCTGTACTTATAGTAAACTGAATTAGCTGAATTAGAATTGCTTGACTAAACTGAATAGTTCAAAATAGAAATGTTTTTTACAATTAAACTGTACTTAGATTTAAACTGTGTGCTTTTGCTAAACTGAATTGTTTTAAATAGAACTGATTATTTACATAAAAATGGATTTGGCGTTAAATAACCTACAAAGGTTTATATGCCAAACAAACCAAACTTTTCTCATCAGTGCACTAAATTTGATTGTTAATACTAATTGCATATATCAAACATTATATGGTCAAAATTTCAGATTTCAGCTAATAACTATATGTCAGGCTACAGACCTAATAATCCTTATGCACACACACACATATGCATACACACACAGTCTTGAGATATTTTTATCCTTGTGTGTTTTGCTTTATAAAGTTTTTCAAGTTTAAAAAAAAAACCCAACTTTCTTTGGTAATCTTATTACTGAATATGTGGTTAAAATTACATTTCCTATGATAAACAAAAACATTCAATCCTATAAAAATAAGGATACTCTTAGAACCATGTATAGACATATTAGTATTCAAATCAGACATTGGAGTAATTCATTTTGTAATAAATGGACTGTTTCATTGTCTGTTGTCGTTTTATGATGTTATGAGCGTTTACCCTCCAGCTTCAAGTGTATTTACCAAGAAATCATCAGTGTCACTCATCCATTGTAAAATTCCAAACAAAGTGTATAGAATAATATAGATAAAGAAAACAATCTGTCCTATACAAAATGAATTACAAACTCGTAAAAAAATTTCAGATGAAATATTAGTGTAGCAATACGTAAAGGCTGATGAGAATTTACTCAGGTGAATTGCTAAGTATTATAGGGTAGTTAATCTCATTATTGAACCCATTACTATAGAAAAATATCCTGGCCTGAAATTTATTGTTCAAACTAAACAGAAATGAAGTTTTTCAGATATGAATTAGGATTAGATAGTAACCTTAGAAGGTCTGTTGGGTTATTTTCTTGGTAGAAGTCTTAAGCAACATCCTGTATCAAAATGACATTCCAAGAAAACTAATTCTTCTAATTACAATGAAATACCTTACTTGTAGATGCTAATCATTTGTGAGTTAATTACAACTAAAACACATTTCCCAAGTTTATTCTCTGTATTGCCGTTCTATATGTCGATGTATTATTTGTAACTTGTTTTGTCGTTGGTGGAAATGTATTCTGTGAGAAGAGTGACCATTGAATGTATTTTCATTTCTTTCCGTCTATTTCTCTAAACTGATGATAAATGAATTGGATATCAAGTTTTGTTGGTTAAAAATATTTCAGGTCAGCTGAGATTTAGATTAGCAAAGAATTTTCTATGAAGGCTGTCAGATTTGCCCATGAACAGTGTTCATTGAAGACTTTAAAAAGCTTCTTTGAATATATGTGAAGTTCTGAGATAAATTGTTGTCCTTCTTAGATTTGCATAGATGGAAGAACTAATCAGCTTTAAGATAGTTTGACAGCCCTGCTCATTGGAAGTGAGTACTTTGATTAAACCTCTGTATATTTTTTCTTGTTTAGTTGAGTCTCAGTTGCCTGGAGATGCTGCATCAGTATAAATCATGAATTGCTAGAGTCTTTGGACTTTGCCTTTAATATTGTTGCTGTGCTAATCTAGATATTTCAACCAACATTGAATTTATGTGACCAGCTGTCAAAGGTATTTGCTTCATGTTTCAATTTCTCAAAATAAATAGGTTTTAAATTTTCAGCTGGGACACCAAAACTCTTAGATTTGATTTGGTTTCTTTGTTTAACAACATATCAATCTTCATGGATTATTTAATGTTGAAGCCATCCATGTAGAAAAACAGTAGTGGCACTATTTAACCTGTAGTTGGTGGGAAGTAAAGGGGTTCATGCCTTCCCAAATTTATTAGTCTGAAAGTGAATGTAATAGCACGACTGGAGTTTGAACTCCTTTACATCATGTCACAGTCCAATATGTTAGTCACTACACCACACAAACAACTTCATCTCAAAAAAGAAACACATTCTTTGCTATTGTTGAAGCAGACCAGTTATAAATCGCTACTGTTGTGCAATATCATGTCACCAAGTCAATAAGTATCAAGAAATAAGAATCATACAAATATTTTAAGCAGCATCCTCACCTTTATTGCTGAGAAAATAAAGAATTCTAAGAGTAAATTTTTTTTTCTGAAGTGGTTGAAGAGTATATCCTCTCACATTGTTGGATGAAGAAAGAAGATGGGGATGGCTGAACTATTCATTGAATCATAAACATGTGATCTGCAGGTGCTGTAAATTCCTAAATATGAAAGTACTTGTTAATATTTACAAAATGACCAAAAAGATTAAAAAAAAAAAAAAACTTTAGAAGATAACTTTTATGATTAAAAGAAAATGCCTGTAAAAAAGGTAGTGGACGAGACTCAAGGAATGATAGATGCAATATATCTGAAGAAGCCCAAAGAATATATTGGCCAAAATGCGATTAAAAACTAATGATTAGAGGAAAATTGAATGTGCGAGGTGTTGTCTAGAAAGGGTTGAGATTGAAGCTGTATTTACCAAGACTGAAATGAACAATGAATGAAATTAATTTTCTTCAAAATAATTCCACTGGAATGCCAAGGAAATTATCATTGGTTGAAGTACCTTTTGAAACTCTTTTTTTTGATATCATGTGAAGTTGTCCTGTTGTATTTTTTTTTTGGTCATCCACATTCCATCTCTTTCCTTTGAGATGAATTTTTGGTTAGGAAACAGTCACATAGAGCTAGCTAGGTATGTTGAGTAGAGGAATTCTTTTGCTGTATAGTCTCATCTGCAAAATGACTCAAATCTCATATTGTTTAGTCTCTTAAGGCAGATTAGTTGTTGCAGGTTTGGGTTGAAACTGTACAAAGCCATGAATCAGCTCCACAAGAACGGGGGGGGGGTTTAAAAAAAAAAAGAAACCACAAATTTTGAGGATATAACTGTAATTGTTTCTTTTTAATTTCTTGTCTTCATTCCATACATATATGCACTGCCTATATACATGTTTGTACCTTCATGTATATACATAAATGCATACCCTTATCGACATGCCTATACCTACCCATATATGCATTATAGCAACTATGTACACACGGGAGCAGAAGAGCATTTAGAGTAATAAGGTGGGATGTTGCATTTGCACATTCAATAAAAACTGCTGTGATAATTTGGCACTGACTCATTTGGACATTTAAACCCGAGTTTAACAACCTTCATCCCTTTATTGTTCAACTTTGTATATGTCTTCTTGTAAAAATAAAAAAAAACTTCATTCAATATCTATCCTCGTCTTTACTGTGGTAGTCATTGCCGTTGCCGCCACAGCATTTTCATTTGGCTTTATTCTACACATTTTCATTTCCAATTTAATTTACTCATTTTGTTTTGGTTGCAATAGTAATATTCCAAATTGTCTGAGATGAAGTATTTTCATTATTCTGCACTTTTTTTTTCTCAGAAAATGGCTGGATGCAATATAAAAATTAAAGTGGAAACCTAGTAAAAATGAAAGATGAGGATATCATTCAAAATAAAAACTGTTGATGAACGTTCATCATATTGATCAATCAGAAGAAAAAGTTACTGCTTGGATATAAATGCGATCTAGAAATTTCAATCTATGGCAATGTCGTGTGACAATCATAATAAATTGATATTTCTTAAACTTGATTGATTCATTGATTGATTCTAATGGTATGTCAACCTGTCTAGGGTTATTTTATACCTAGAGGTTAGAAAATAACATTCATAGTACATTCATATTTAGATTTTTTGTGTAGTTTGTAAAGTCCCCCCCCCAGTCCTAATACAAATAATTTTTAAGCAGGTCAATTTGACCTATATGGGATTCCTAATAGATCTATTTAACCTATATGGGACCCTAACTGGTGCTACTGCTCCAGTTCAGAGTTGACCTGGGAGTAATGGCAATGAAAGGGTGACTTCACACTCCTCAGATCTTCAGAACAGGAGTCTCACCATCAGATGCAATTTGTGTCATATCCAAGATACTCCCTTTTTAGGGAGTCTTACCTCACTGTAGGGTATACAGTCAGTGTATTTGTAAGCCTCTGCTAACTGGGTAAATTAAGCTTAGCTTGACGTCAGCATTGAAAGTCTTAACTTTTATTGCAGTGGGACATGGATAATTATTTCAGACTCGAGATAGGTTACACTAGTAGAGTAGTAAATTTTATTAAGAAAATTTTTATAACAATCTCTGAAGAGTTCATTTAATTAAAAAAAAAAAAAAATTCTCCTCCTTCTCCTCCTCTCAGTTGTTTGCTGATAAAATATTGATTAATTTTCTGGCTAAATTAATAAGACATCATCAATCAGTTTGTGATAAATGTAATTTCCTCCTCCAACTACTCTGTATTGATTTAAGCTAGGTAGATATTAAAGAAGTTCACAAGTGAATTTTATGTCTGGAAGGAATTTGGCCAATGATATTTAATTATTCTTTATTAAAACTATATTGATATTTTGATATTTAGATTAATGATTCATGGTCTTTTTTAGAATCAAACCTGTGATAATTTCCTGGTAAGTCTTTAGAATTAAGCAATAAACTATGAAGTAATCTAAAATAATATGATCGTATAGAAAACTATGCACAACTTTGGATTGTTGCCTAGTCAACTAGGGCTGTAGAATACACTGACTGTATCTCTGCAGAGGGGTAAGACTCTCCCCAACGAGGATCTTGGATATGACACTAAGCAATCTGATGGTGAGGTTCCACTAATGCTGGAGCTTTGGAGAAGGCAGAGTACCTCTTCATTGCCATTGCTCCCAGGTCCACTATAGCTGGAGTAGTAGCACCTGATAGGGTCTTGTCTATGGGTAAAACAGAATTAAACAGTGTACTTAGGATAAACTGAATTGCTTGAAATAGAACTGTTTTTAATAGAACTAAACTGTGTACTTACATTAAACTGAATTGTTTGAAATTTAATTTAGTGCTAAATGACCCAAAAAGGGTTGATATGCCATAAAACAAAACAACCAACCAACTAACAACTTTGATTGAGTGGACCTAAAATTCAATTGGAAAAATATTCATGATATGCCAATGTTCCGTATTATGCCACCATGAATTAATATTTAAGTATCTAATGTTAAGGATTATTAAAAATCAAACCAGATATTAATGTATTCTGATTGCCATTGTTTTCACCAAAATGTTCACTTATTTGTTATTAAAATTTTTCCTTTTTGTATTTTAAAAAAATATATTAAATAAAAGAAAAACTCTTATTTTTTGGAAAATAAAGTTGTTAACCATACTCCTCTATCTTTCATATGACTATTTTGGAGATTGTTTATGCTGATCCTATCTAGGATTGAACTTACCATATTTGGCTAGTAAATCTTGTTGACTCATCTTGTCCCATCTGCTGTTTTTTCCTAAAAGCTGTTGGTGCAATGGTCACAGAAAAAGAATCCCTTTGCCTTTGGGCAGGTCAATTGGCATTCTTGCTGGGTGGTTGGAAGTCTATTGAACACTTGGTATCAGGGTCTGTCCCCCTAGACTTTACCTGCACGAGTTGATTGCTCGGTACTTGAGATACCCCAGTAAGGGAATGCTAATGGGGCCTGTATTCTTTGAACCAACTGCACATAGTAGAATAATAACAATAATAATACTTACTAGCCTAGGGTCCCAACTAGTGTCCAGTTGGTAGACAAAAATAAAACAGGTAACTCAATAGAGTCCCTGCAAAACTACTAAATTAAAACTGATTGCAGATTTTGATATCCTACCAACTTTGATATAGTGCTGCAAACAGGATTGATGAAACCTAAAGATTAAGAATGGTACCTAATTGAAGTGGGGATCTCCACTTCCCAGACAACCTATACAGAGGCACCAGCACCCAAGTTTCCTCAGCTCAATCTTGAAATGACCTCCCAACAATTCTGAATTGATTGGGATGTCTTTGCCAAGATAATGAACATGCAGAGATCTCAAGCCAATATCCACCTATACAACTTTGCTGATGAGGCCGTGCAAAATGTGATGGTCAATACCCACCCTGACTTCAACACCAACCCTGATGAACTACTTGGGATGGTAGAAGCATTGGTCACTCAGAGGTTGAACTCCATTGTCCATCGCCTTACTTTTGCTTCTGTTGCAGAGCAAAAATGAGCTGATGCAGAGCTACCTTGTCCACCTCAGGGCTATGGCCCTGGACTGTGACTTTACATGTCCCTTATGTAAGTATGACCTCTTGGACATATACATCAAAGACCAACTCATCAGGGGAATAGGAAATGATACACTCCAAGCAAATCTCCTGGGCAAAGCTGGAATACTTAAATGGCTTGAGTAGAATGTCTGCCATGCTGAAGCATTTAAATTAGCATTATGAGACCAAAATTCAATGGTCAGTACTTCAAAGCCATTGCCTGAATGTCAACATATTGCAGGCAGAAAAACAATACTCTCAAGCCAATACAAGGAATGTTCACACCAGCACCTGCCTTTACTTCAGCAATGGTGGTGCCAAAACTAGCTGTCATACTTGCGTAGGTTGTAGCAGTCATCAGCATGGTGTCCCAAGAATAGGCTCCCACCAGGTAGAATACCCAGCATGGGGTAAAACTTAGTGCCATTGTGGGAAGTCTAACCATCTTCCAAGGGTGTACCAGACTAAGAAACCTCGATGGGCTGTCATAAAAGCTTGAAGACGAATGAAGCCACCATGAAGACACTCATCACCCACATCAAATTCAATCCATATGATAAAACCACATGCAAAATGGATAGTTGCAGCTCAAAACGTTCTCAATGCAATGCCTGCCTGATAGAATGATACAACTGCACTTCACACATCCTATGCTCACTTCAAAGAGGACAAACCGTTTAAATACAATGCCAGAGCACTCGCTAATGAGACACAACAGGCTGAAATGTTGAAGCGCTCCCTAATCACCAATACCAGATCAAGGTTGATGGGTCAGGTCGGATCACTTTGCAGAATCACAGATTCCTCAGGAAGCTTGAAGCCTCCACAATTCAACTCCTTATTCCTAGTGCTTTTTCTGGACACCCCCCCACCAACACCAGGAGGATACCAGGAACCAATACATGAGTGCCACAAACTGTGGACAGTGGAACAAGACCATCAACACAACTGCTATCAAATGACATCACTCAGTCACCTACACTGATGCAAGTGAAAACCGCCTGGGCAGTGTCCAGATTACTCCCACACAACCAGCCAGGCTTGAAAGAATTTACCCCCCTCTCCAGAGGCCATTACCCTTGCATAATGAGTGAGGAGGAGATGTAGAATAACTATAATAATAATAATAATAATAATTACACTTACCAGGGTAGGGGTCACAACTAGTGTCCAGTTAGCAGACAAAAACAAAACGGACGTTAACTAAATACAGTTCCTGCAAAACAACTAAATTAAAAGCTTGTGTGTGTGTGATATACACACACACACACACACACACACACACACACACACACACACACACACACACTAATATGCTCACACATAGACCAACAACCAGTCATACTCCAGGGAATGAACATGTGTGCACAATGGAATGCTCCAATGTGCCATAAATAGCTCTCCTCCTTCAAACCTCATTCTGAGATTGACTTGGCTGGCTACGCAACTGATTGCTGAATTTGATCATCTACCAAACTCAATACGCATGTTTTGATTCATGGATGGTTCCTGCTATAAAATACCCTTGTGCCACATTCTGGCTTGGTGGAAAGTTGGTTACATACCAAGAATTCACTTGCCATTGAGCACACGTTATTTGATAGCAGTTGTGTTGATGGTCTTGTTCCACTGTCCACAGTTTGTGGCACTCGTGTATTGGTTCCTGGTATTATTGAGATATCATGAAAACATTTTCTTATGAAATGAACCAGTTTTGGGTCCACTTGACTGGAGTTGTGCCAAAAGAAGTTAAGGAAGTGATCTATTTGTTTTATTTTGTTTTATATATATATATATATATATATATATATATAGGCTCCTCCATTTATGACTTTCTGTATGCATGTTGGAAAATCGCTGAATTTTGGTCAACTTTATTCAAGACAGCTTATCTTGTGAAGGTTAGGTTTATGTTTGATAGCACACCAACCCCTTATGGATCATTTAGTGCCAAAATTTGCTACAAATAATTTGCACACTGTTGTATTGTTTCCAGTATTTCTATTGCTAATCTATTTAGTCCATAATTGGAAGCTTAACAGTTATTATCAGTCAGGGGAAAATTAAACCTGGGAGTTATATCAACAAAGGAATGATACCACAGCTTCAGAACTGGGGCTTCACCACCAAATACAATTTAGTTACCGAACTTCAAGCAATCATTGTCAAAGCAGCACTACATGAATCAATAAACATGTGCACCATCTACCTCCCACATCTCACAACCCCACACGTGACACCAAAATAAATAAATTGATAGAACAAATATCTAAACCCTACTTACTGCTGGGTGACCTAAACAGTCACAGCACTGTATGGGGGTGTCAAAAAATCAACAAAAAAGGCAAAGATCTTGAGAAAGTCATCAATACTATTAACCTCTGCATTGTAAATAAGAAATCCAATATCTACCTCAACCTATTCACCGGCTCCTACTCAGCCATTAATTTAACCTTATGCGATCCTGTAAGCTATATGGACTATGGGTAGAAAGTCCATAATGATCTCTGTGGCAACGATCACTTCCCTATAATACTTGAAAGTTTACAATCTCCCCATGAAGATCGACTCTCTCACTGGAAAATAAACAAAGCAAACTGGCTAGTCTTTGATGTCATCTCTAAACAGAAACTATTAAAAGACCCTAACATCATAGACCAAACAAAACACTTCACTGAAACTTTCATCTCAATAGCAAATGAAACAATAGCAAAAATCTTAACCTCAAACAAACACAACACTCCCTGGTTTAACGATGACTGCAAAACAGCTATCTGCCTTATGAAAATTTAATAAAGAACCTACTACAATTAACCGAAATGCTTTCAAACTTCTCGGGGGGAAAAAAATGCAAAAAATCATAAAGAAAGCCAAGAATAATAGTTGGCAAAATTATGTCAACCAACTTGGTTCCCCTACCAGATCAAACACTATCTGGACAATGGTAAGGAAAATATCTGGAAAAACCCAACCAACTGCTCTCCAACACCTCAATAAACAAAATGGAAGCAACTACCAAGAAAGACATAGCAGATGCATTATCTGAGATGTTTTCTTCCCTCAGCACCTCCAATCCACATTTTCTTATTTTCAAAAGCAATGCAGAGAAACAAAAACTCAACTTCAAGTCCACTAATTTTGAAAAATACAACCAACCCTTGATATCAGCAGAACTACAAGAAGCTATTCAAACATCACACAACACAGATGAAATTCATGATGACTTTCTAAAACACCTACCAAAAATTCACCCGACTATATTCTGACAGTTTATGATATCTGGATAGATGGTAGATTCCCAGAACCATGGAAAATAGCAACTATCATGAATCATCGGTTGACTTGACACCCCTAAAGTGAGTGAAGGTGGGCAGACGTGGAAACTGTGATTGGTAGCTGACTTGTTTATGCAAATGCATGGTGTTTTGCATAGGTACTATTTACCAACCCCTCCGCTCGGGCAGGATATGACACAAGGTCAATTTTTAAGCGGAGTTTAACAGGTTTGAATTCAGAGTTTTCCTTCTCCTAGTCTAGTTGCCTCACCAAGGCTGAAGAACCTAGTCCGTCCTACTATTTACCCATAGCTGGAGGGAGAATAAGGGGGTTCATACCTTTCCCAAGGGTATTTGTCCGAAAGTGAACGTAATAGCGCGACTGGAGTACGAACTCGCGTACTACGATTCCGCAGTGCATCGCTTTAACCATTACACCACGAGGACACCATAGGTGAGTTACAAAGCTCTATGTAAAGAGCTGGCATGAGAGAAGGACAGACATCCTGAGAGGTGTAGAATGTACGCATTGCTATGGCAGTAGGAGAGATGAGATTTTTTTTTGTTTCATGACACATTTCAACACAAGCTTTTTCGGCAAACCTCAGATGTTGACTTAGGCTTTTTCTGTATCCAGCAGCAATGGCAAGGTTGATTCTTGAATTTGGAGGGGCAGCATTGGATGAACTAATTATAGAATGGCTCAAGCGAGTAGAAATGATCGGCGAGCTAGCAGACGAAGAAAGGGTCGAGTGTATTCTCCGCTTGAGGTTGACGGGTTGGGTTCTTGCTGTGTATCGGCAATACAGCAGAGCTGATATTGAGGCAATCAAGTGTGCCCTGACCACTGCGTTCATCATAGATGTGTTCGTGGCATTTGAACAGTTAGCGATGCGGCAATTTTGTGATGAATTATTAGCAGCACTCGAAAGACTGGCTCACTAAGTTGGAGAAAGACCACCTGAAAAATAGATAGCCTGTGTGTTTGTTGCTGGGTTGCCACAGCATGTCAGGTAGCCACTTCAGGTGTTGGTGTGAATGGATGCTTTGACATTAGATCAATTCTGTGTGAGAGCTCAAACCATCCTGGTTGAGGACCATAGACCTGTAAACCAAATTATCACAGCAGCCCAGCAACCACGTGCAGATGCTGTGGAGGTGATTACGACCAGAATGGGAGCAACTCTGTATGCTGTCTATGCACCAAGCCCAACTACCTAGATAATAGCTGCACCCATGGACATGCAATGAGGACGGACAACCGGGTACGATGATCTCATTGAAAGTTACGGTGCTTCAGGTTCCAAAGGATGAGTTACTTTGCATCTGAGTGCCCAGGCAACAACTCAGAGGAAAAGACGCCAATGCTGGTGTCCTCCCCAGACAAGTGAATATTGAGGTGCTACTCGTGATTAAACTGCTCATTGATGGACGGAAATGCACACCTAGTAGACTCTGAATGTTCAGACGTTAATGTGCAAGTCGGTGTTTCGTTAATGGATCACTCTGGCCCTTTCACACTGTTATGATAAAAGGGCAGAGATATTGCCTTACTTGACTGGGATTTGGTCTTAATGTGGCCCCAAAGATTATGTCAGCAATTACGAATGTGGTCATGTCATAGTAAGTGGAAATTCGAAGGGCAATGTCATCCTACATTGATGATGTCTACATCAATGAAAATGTGGCCTTTTCAAGGAGAGTTAAGAAACATTTAGAATGCTTTGGCTTGGTATGCAAGGCCTTAGAGCTGCTCCAGAGAAAAAATTTTGCTGAAAGCGAGGCAGTGATGTCCCAGAGGTCCCGCTAGGGATCACTCGTTGGAGCACTTTCTCCATGTGTGGGGAAATTGGTAGACCATTTTCCTGTACGTGGCTGGCTCAGTGGCAGCAGCAGCCATAAAGCGTTGCATGACTTCTGTTACATCAGGATAGGATGATGAGGTGCATGATGTTACCCTGGGATGCATGATAACTGAAACTATGAAGAGTGATGCAAGATGATCCTGTGTGAGGTGACTCGTGTGTTAATGGGAATGAGCTTGATGGCCATGGGTGTTGCCCTTGAGGATAATGGGTGTATCACAGAAGACACCTGCTAGCTATGACCAGAAAATGACACGTGGCTAATAAACCTGACTGAACTAGACGCTACTCTGAAGGGGATTCACCTGGTGCTCCAATAGTAAGCAACAGTACTACACATTATCACAGACTCAGCATCCACCCAGTGTTGGATATCCGATGCTCTGACCGGAAGAGTGCAACTGACCACCAAGGCATCAAACGAGATGTTGATATGAAGGCGGCTTAACTGAAACTATCAAAGAGTACAACCTGTCCGTGGATGTAGCATTGGTTAAAATGACAGTCAACAGAGTAGATGCATTGACTTGCATTCTGCAGTGTTGGTTGACTGCTGCTCAGAAAGAGTCCGAACCTCTGAAGTTATTGTGTACTGCTTCCGCGCTCATTATAGACCTAGAGCGAATCATGAGTATACATGAACAGTGTGGGCATCCCTGGATTAAATCTACTTCTTGAAAATGATTGACCCAGTAGTTAAAAATGTGGACGTCAGGATGGTAGCACAAAAGTGTGAGGCATGCCAGTCAACTGACCCAGCACCGATGCAATGGCAAAAAGGAAACTTGAGTGTTACCCATGTTTGGAACAAGTTGGGGATAGATGTTACACATGTTGGCAACCAGCTCTATTTGGCAATTATCAACTGTGTTCCCTCCTGCTTCGCCATTTGGCAACTGCTGCATCAACAGGACCCTGCCAGCATAATATGCCAATTGGAGTCCATCTTTTATGACCGGGGCCCACCTGCTAAAATATTAAGAGACAATAGTGTAGCATTTTCTTCAGAGCAATTCTTGCAGTTCTTGAGAAAGTGGGGTGTGTGGCTTCGGTTCTGGTGTGCCATAGTAGAGAGGAGCCACTGGTCTATCAAAGTGATTGCAGCCAGGAAGCGATGTTTGATCCCAGAAGTGGTTTACTGGTAAAGTCATTATCTTTATGATTGAGCTGAGAAATGATCAGCATCTCTGTGTGTTTTATATGAAGGTTAGCTGAACACATTTTTATGAATGCTCTAAAGAGACAAACCATTGCTCTATGGAAAGTCTTCATTAGAAATATACACTCAGATGTTTTAAATAAAAAAACTGTACACAAATATTAGAATAGATATAACTTGAGTAATTGTAGAAGGTTCAAGTGTTAAAAAAAAAATTTTGATCTTGTTGGTGTTGAGGGAATCCTCATGGTGTATTGGTTAATGTCCTGGACTGTGAAATCTTATTGAATTCAAACTTCAGTCATGTTATTACTAGAACTTTTGGACTATCATCATTGCAAAAGGTATGAGCCCTCTTATTCGCCTAGCTAGGAGCTGAATAGTGACACAGCTTTTCTGCTATGAAGATGGCTGTGGTATTAAATAATCCACAAAGGTTGATATACCATTTAACAAAGAAACCAAACCAACCCAGGCTTGGTTAAGGTTATGTGGAGGATTGACTGTTGCCCATACAGCATATCTCCCTTATTTACAATATTGATGTTGTTCTTGAGAAGAGCAAGGTGCATAGTATGACATGAGTGTAGCTAAAGGAGTTACAAGAATGAAATTGAAGACATTGTCATAGGGATTCTAGCTCTGAGCTTATAATTTGGTATTGTTTCTTCTTCTACACTGGCTAGATAATTCTGTCTTACAACTAGTTTTACATCCAAATGAATGAAAGAAAGAAAGAGAGAGAGGAGGGGTGAATGTATTTTTCTCAAGAGCATTAGCATGAAGTGGAACAAAGCCTTCCTTAAAATTGGTTCCCCAGACAATTTTTGTCATCAATAAACATTATGCTAACTATGTGTTATGTTATTTTATTATAATATGAAAATATCTGTTAATTTTGAGTCTGTTTTTCACTGCTACTCATGTTAGGCCATACTACTGTCTTGTTAGGATAAGCCACCTCTCCAACTTATAAAGGTTACAGTTTGAATTGTATGTTTGGTTCTTTTTCATTTGGGAGCATTTATCTATTGAGTTTTGCTGTTGTGTAAGCATTTCTGTGACATCTGTCACAGTTAATTGACATTGTTGTAGCTTTACTTAATGTCTTGTGCTTCTAACTCTGATGTACAGTACATCATATCTGTATTATTAAAATGTACAGTGTCAATCAATTTATGCAATAATGACTCGCATGTATGTCTTCCTGGGAGTGAGAAAGAAAGAGAAACAATAAGATGATAGTCTCATTGTAAGGAAAGCATGTGCTAGATAAAAGCAAGCACTAAAAGTGGTTTGTTATACAGGTTAGAGAAATTCAAGCTAAAAGATATAAATAAATCAGAGTGGATAAATATGGGTAGGATTATCAATGGAAATGTTGTTGTCACTAAATTTGTTTGTTCACCTGAAATGAATTGATTTATATAAAACTAAAAAACTCAAACTGGTGGGATTTAAAACCATAAAGATGAGATTGGAGGCTAGAACCAGGATGTCACAAGAACAGTCATCATAGGAGTCCTCTCTGTGTAGAAATCCTCTAGAGAACATTACTTATGAAATTGTCCTTATTTCCCCAACAGTGGTAATTTACTAAGCTTTTTGCTTAGATGTGGCACAAGGCCATATGAAAGGGGCACCCAATGAGACTCGAACTCACTCGTGTAGGTTTGCTAGTCCAGCTTGCTAACCATTACACCACCAGAGGCGCCAACAGTGGCCTGCATGACTTATTTGTCTTAGTTGGATGGTTTATGACATGGAAGGAAAGTCTCTGTACTATTGCTGTTTTGTGGGGTATTGCTTCTGTGATTTGTTCTAAATATTGAAAAAATGATCAACTATACAAAATTTGATTAAATAATAAAATAAAAGAAAAAAATTTTTTTCCAATGAAGAATACATTTAAATTTATCAATATATATATATATGTGTGTGTGTGTGTGTATATATATGTGTGTGTGTATGTATATATATATATATATATATATATATATATATATATATATATATTCATGTCGTGCTGCTAGCACAGATATCACTGACCCTCTCTCACCACTTCTCCCTATCACTCATCGCTTTTGGCAGGTCTTCAGAGCTACATCCCGTATCCTCACATAGCTACTGTATGTATGTTCGAGCCCGTCGTCGTGTGTGTGTGTATATATATATATATATATATTTAAGTGTGTGGTTGTGTGTGCATATATATATATATATATATATATATATATATATATATATATGCATATATATGTGTGTGTGTGGTTGTGTATGCATATATATGTGTGTGTGTGGTTGTGTATGCATGTGTGTGTGTGTGTGGTTGTGT
>OY757939.1:1244382-1299382 GCA_963585895.1 Sepioteuthis lessoniana
AAATTTTGCTTTGTAATGGTAAAACAAATATACGAAAAATATGAGGAAAGAATACAACTTTGTTTCATCACTTTGCTAACTTTTAAGGTAAAAAAATCATATTCCCTATAGAATTGTGATTATTTGTCATTTTATTCAGTTAAATAAGGTGAATACGTCTTAAGGAGTTGGTAATAGGATGCACTGTTTGTAGGGAATTTAATATAAATGGTTCATTCCATATCTTAGAAGACTTAGCATGACCTTTTTCTAATGGATTGGGATGAACCAAACTTTTCTTTACTGGAGAATCACTGTATTTCCATTCCTTCAATTTTCTTTTCAACACAGACTTGTAATAGCAAACTCATCTTTATCTCTTTTGTGAACAATCTTTTGATTAAAAAGTGCTTCTCTGAACATGTCTCACTTTCTTCTGAAAATTTCTCGCTTTTTGCACTTCTCAGCCACCTAAAATTTTATGACCGACCTCTCAAGTTTGAAGCTCTCTCTATTTTTCTGTCATTTTGAATAGCGTCAAAACAAATATTTTTACAAGGTTAAAATGGCTTTTGTTGTAAACCAATTTTAACTTATGCGCACACACACTCATAAGTACTGTTGAATCATTTGTTAAAATTGCAGTATTTCATAGGTATAACAATAAACTTGGAAATTGGATCTCCATATGTCAATTATTGTTTTCATATACTTTGATAAGTAATTTCTTTTAAGGTTTAATTCATTTAGATTTATTTCTTGATATCAACAACTTTGGACATTAGAGTGGAAGTTACTTCACTACACTCAGTCAGAACATTAAGTTTATAAGTCCCAAAAATTCACTCTGAATTGTCCAGCAGGACACATGGTGTAACAGAATCAGAACAGACGACCCCCATGGATTCAATAAAGGATGTAGTTTGAAGTTCCGTGAAGGTTTTCGAGTTCAACAAACATATGTCAGAGGACATATCGACCGAAACATTGTGGAAATAACAATAAAGATGAAGACAATAGTCCGAAAACCCTTAATGATAAAAATCAACACACTTTGTCTCAGAAATTTAGACAACTCAGTCAAGTAGCCGTAGAAAACTAGTTCTTTTGTTGTTTTTTTTAAATTAAGACCCTTCCTTTAGAACAAGAATTGATCCATAGACCTATATCTAACTATAAAACTGATAGTAAATAATATATTATAAATTTTGCAGAAACATTATGCATTTACCAAGGTGAAATCCTGTTAACTGGTGAGCCTCCCTCTTTTTGATTATCAGGTTGAGTCATGAATTTTTTTTAAAAGCAAGTTGTAAATATGTATTTCAAACTTCCAATGTTTTAAATGCAACCAAAAATTACCTGATTAAAGAGTGCCTTCATCACTCATTCTTATTTCAGTCTTTATAATATAATCTATGATCTCGCACCCCTAAAATGGAGTGTATCTTTGATGTGTAAAGTTTGGTGAGTTTAAGGATAACAAAAATGCTGCAGGAACAGCTAAGAAAATTTGAAGTGTTTATGGCCAATCTGTCATTACCGATGGGTAAGTCTGAAACTAATTTTCAAAGTTTCATTCTGGTGATCTGTCATTGAGATATGAACCTAGATTAGGATGCTGATTAGATCTCAAGATGCTTTTAAGAGAATTGATGGAATGCAATCTGTATAAAAGTACAGTCTGTCACCACTTGAAAAAGGTAGGAAAAGTGAATGGGGCATTTGGGTTCCTCTTAGAAGAATAAGGAAGATCACTTATTTATAGAAACAAATCTTCTTTTGAGGCAGAGAAATGACCTGTCTTTAAAGAATATCATTGCAGGTGATAAAAAAATGGGTTGTTATGACAATGCTCTACACAAAAGGCAGTGGAGTGACAAAACTGAATCTTTGCAGCCTACCCCAAAGGTAGAATTCTATGGAAGAAAAGTTATTCTCTCTCTATTCCTGGATCACTGCAGTATGATTCATTTTGAGTTTTTAAACTACAATCAGACATTTGGTGTAGACTTAGACTCTCAATAGGTGTAACACGTGCATGAAAATCTTTTAAGAAAACATCTTGCACTTGTGAATAAGAGAAATGTTGTGCTTCTCAATGATCAGGCACTACCACGTTCAGCAAGAATTATATTGGTAAAAATATTTAATTGGTTGGTCTGTTTTACTCTCTCTACTGTATTCAGTAGACTTTGCACCAAGTGATTTTAATCTTTTATTCTCTACAAATTCTTCTGAATAACAAAAATTTTTCTCATTCAAGTGAAAATGTTTATACAAAATTTCTTGTGCTCAAAACAAGGTGAATTTTACTTGGGAGGAATTAACAATCTACCTGATAAATGGCAAGAGGTGATTCATAATAATGGTGAATATATTATTGATTGAAATTGATTTAGTTTTCAATGATTCATGAATAAATTATATTTTACTTAAACAGAAATGACTTATGACTTGATCCTAATGTACAGTGCATGATCCACAAGAAGGGCAATTTTTTTGAATAGCAAAGCAAAAAGCATTCCAGTGTTTAAAACTGAATTTGGTTAACTGATTAATTCTAGGAATCTTCAGATGAATTCAGATATATTTTGTTTAAGTCACGGGATAACATTTTCTACAA
Source organism: Sepioteuthis lessoniana (assembly GCA_963585895.1). Classification (NCBI taxonomy): domain Eukaryota; kingdom Metazoa; phylum Mollusca; class Cephalopoda; order Myopsida; family Loliginidae; genus Sepioteuthis; species Sepioteuthis lessoniana. The sequence goes on from OY757939.1 coordinate 1,246,988, forward strand.
ATTGTGTACCAATCCGAACCATTATCTTAGTATTCTTGTTAAGTGTACTGTTTATAGTTGTATAATGAGTAACATTTTATAAAAAAGTAATTTTTCATCTCGGAAACAAAGGGTTGTTCATCATGAGATGTTTTTGAAACTTCAAAGCTAACCTTGCCGTGACTTCAGTCCAAAGTGTCCCTGCATAGCCTATTCTTAAACAAAGGTTATTAGTTAAGGTAATAAGGCTTTTACTTCACATTGAATTCTATCTATAACACCTGTGCATATATTATAAATAATTCTATTTATAACATCTGCGCATATATTATAAATAATTAACAAAGTTACATAAAAATTTTATCTTGACTAAAAGCCTTTGTTTAGGCATTAGGAAGGTTATGCGGAAACATGTTGGCTAAAACTATTAAGAAATTAGACAGTCGTGGGTATGATGGCCTATGTTTTTGAAACATTTGCATCGGATTGTGATTGCTTGTTTATATCATTCAATTAAATACCACAGGCCATGTCAAAGTCTAGACTACATTGTTTATTTATGGTATTGCATTGATTTTGATTGTATTTGATTTCAATTGTCATTGAATTTTGAAGAAATATTTTCAGAGGCTAGCATAGCCAAAAGTTAAGGTTCATTCATTACATGAATACATATGTATATAAATTTTATACATTACTGTTTTCACTGTTTGAGTCTTCACCAGTCTATCATCATTTATGTTAGGAAATTAGTAACTTTCCTTGACTTCCTTTTGATGAGTGTCCGCTGCTATTTTTCCAAGGTGGGATTTTTTTTTTGGGGGGGGGAGGTGGTGCATAGATTAAAAAATGTTTGGAACCAATGATGTATATTTTACTTAAAACAGAACTCTTCAGTCATTCCATTTGCCTAGTGGCAAGGGAGACCACGGTTCAATCCCAGGTCAAGTCATACCAAAGACTCAAAAAATGGTACTTGATGCCTCCTTGCTTAACACTTAGTATTATAAGTTAAGGATCAAGGGTAAAGTGGAACAATCCAGGGAAAGGGGTAGCGCTCTTCCCCTACACCTCTGTGTAGTAGCCATTAAAAAGGGAACTTACAGGTCAACCTTGACTATGGTCGCCAACTTTACTTCCTTTAATTTGATCAGTATTGTTTCATCTTAATTTCAATTGCTTTTCATTGCAACTACTGAGATTCACTCTTATGACTGTTATTAGAGGAGCTTTGATGAAAAGCAACTGAAATTAATATAAGAGAAATACTTGTAAAATATTAATAATGATAGACAATGTGTCATCTAATAAAAGTTAGACAATAGCAATATTATTTATGTATAAATGAAACAATATCATCAAATGTGGAAGTGCTGAGAGTTTGGGCTAAAAAAAAAAAAGAATGTTTATATAGTTAAATTTGAACTTCTACAAACTGTTAGCACTTAACAACATCAAGTGGTTTGAGTCAAGCCTAGCCAGCTGGGGCTGTAGAATACACAGACTGCATCTCTGCAGAGGGATAAGACCCCACCACCGAACGAGTGTCCTAGATATGACATTAAACAATCTGATGGTGAGGCTTCAGTAATGCTGGAGCTTTGGGGGGAAAGAGGAGTACTTGATTGCCATTGCTACCTGGTCCAATCTGATTCAGAGTGGAAGCACCTCATAGGGTCCTATCTAAGGGTTAAATATAACTGTTTGACATTTAAAATGAATACAAACAAATGACTTATACTAAATTGAAATAGAACTGTTTGATCATTTAACTATGTGTAAACAAATGACTAATGTTTAATTGAATTGTTAGTGATACATAGCCATACTAGGTGCTATTTAACTTTGTTGACTTATGTTTACAAATCATATATATCTAATTCAGATTGGCATTAAATAACCTTTAATGGTTGATACTATTTACCAACCCCTCCGCTCAGGCAGGATATGACACAAGGTCAATTTTTAAGCGGAGTTTAACAGGTTTGAATTCAGAGTTTTCCTTCTCCTAGACTAGTTGCCTCACCAAGGCTGAAGAACCTAGTCTGCCCTACTATTTACCCATAGTTGGAGGGAGAATAATTGGATTCGTACCTTTCCCAAAGGTATTAGTGCTATGTGAAATGCAATCAGTCAGGTCCAGGATTTGAACTCGTGTCGCCGTGTCCATTTCCTACGACGATAACGACTACACCACGGGCACCTGGGTTGATATGCCATAAAACCAAACCAAACCAAACCAAACCAATCAAGTGGTTAGAGCAGCTACTTAAATTAGACTTTTTGAATAAAAGGGATTAGAATTAAGAATTGCCCAGTCGGCTGGGGCTGTAGAATACACTGACTGCTTCTCTGCAGAGGGGTAAGACCGCCCCTCAACGAGTGTCCTGGATATGACACTAAACAATCTGATGGTGAGGTTCCAGCAATGCTAGAGCTTTGGGGAATGCGGAGTACCCCTTTATTGCCATTGCTCCCAGGTCCACTCTGGCCCCGAGTGGTAGCACCTGATAAAGGTCCTATCTATGGGTTAAATAGAATTAACAGCATACTCATGCTAAAATGAATTGTTTCAGTAAAACTGAATAGTTTGAAATAGGAATGACTTTTACAATTAAACCGTACTTACATTTAAACTGCGTGCTTACGCTTAACTGAATTATTTCAAATAGAACTGTTTTTCGAAATTAAAACGGTATTTACACTTAACTGAATTGTTACATACAACTGCTTGAATAGTTAGAAATGGAAATGTTTTTGACAATTAAACTGTGTGCTTATGCTAAACTGAATTGTTTTAAATAGAACAGATTATTTACATCAAAATGGATTTGGCGTTAAATAACCTACAAAAGGTTGATATGCCATAAAACCCAAGAAAACAAACAAACAAACAAACAGAATTAAGAATCTGGACAAAAATCACAAATGTTGGAATCAAATCTTTTAACATGTCAGTCATTTAAATGAAAAATATATCTCTACAAAACAGAAAATTTTCACAGAACTATTTTGTTTGGAATATTTAAAAATGTAACCCGAAAATTTCTTTCCTGTTGATTTATCTTTTATCATAACAATTAATGTAAATTCTAAAATTGACAATGTAAGTCATAAAATAACCAAAAGTGTCGACTTGGATGTCAACTCGTATATTGATATTTATTAAGCTTAGTTTAGAACAGAAACTTTCAATATGGTTTATTTTTTTATTTTAAGTGGACAGTAGTTTTATTTGAAGAATACCATTACCTTGATTTTTTGCCCTTTTTCTGTACGAAAAGCTTTACTGTAGAATATTTGATCAATTGCCAACATTTACATATAATTTTTCAAATGTAAAAGCTACACAACAATGTTGCATGCTGTTTTGAACAGATCTTGGAAGCAACTCCCCCAAAAGCAGCAGCTTTCATCTCACAAGCCATTACATTAAGATGATCAAGGTATGCTGGACACTGCTGGACAAGTAAGAACAAACTCATAAGCAATGATATTCCATATACTCCTTCACATGGACACAGCAGTGTTTACTGACCAGCAAAAACTTATATGCATCAGCTCTTTGCAAAATCTAAATGCTGCCTATAGGACTTAGCAAAAGTAATGACCAATAAGGATAGATGACAAGAGAGTCCAAAGAATCTGTGTTGTCCATACATCTTGATGACAATTTGAAAATGTGTCAAAGTGAACAGTGAGGTGGAGAAAATTTGAAGAGACTTGATTTAGAAAAATGAAAACCTACAAGTATAAGACATTCGTTGAGGATTGAACTCACTTCAATTGTAATAGTCTGTAGGTCTAGTTTATTAACTATTGCAAGACTGCAGTGTAATCTATAGATATTTACTAAGCTTAGTATAAAACAAGGTTCCAAGTAGCAGGGAACCTTTTTAGAATCTAACTTGCTCCAGGTGTAATTGTCCGGGAGAATAACTTGTTAACCATTGCTCCATGGTGAGTTGACTAATGAAAAATTTCCTTCAACAAAACCTGTTTCAATCTGGACAAATCTTTCTGATCACTCATCCTATAAAAGTGTAATTTTCTCCAAAACTAGATGTTTGTTTTACTCTCCTCAACAAGAAGACTAAAATTCCCCATTGATATCAAATGCAATGATTTAGACATGTTTCTTAAAGAAAACCACAGGTGTATTCCTTAAAATTAAGATTGGTTTATTTATTAATAGAAATGCTCATACCGTAAAGTAAATTTATCATTTGAAAATGCCTTTACAACAAAAGAAATGTATTTTTTTTTTGTCCCGTCCCCCAAAAGATTTCTTGTCAGAGATAGTAAATGTGTTTTTTTAATCAGAAAAAGCAAAGCTGTAAAATGAACTTTTTGTGTGGGTGTGTATACATTTTTAAAACTAAGGTTTTTTTTTTTATATTGCATTATTTTTCTGTGCATTGTCATATTGTCATGCACTTTATTTTATTTGCAGTAGCCCGTGGTAAAATTAACAGTGAAGGTATGTGACTATATACCTTTATAATATAGTTCTTTTCTTGTTTTTATTTTTTAAATCTTTTTTCTATTTTTCTTATTGGCTTGGTTAAAAAGAAATCTTATCTCTTTTGGTTTTTAACATTTAATAAAGTTTCTTTTTTTGTTTATCAAAAAAAAAAAATTTTCAGCATTTTTCTACTTTGAGTACATGTGTTCTTTTGGTGTTTCTTTTTTTTTTTTTTTTTTTTTAACATTGACACTTTCATGGCGAATTTAAATATCTTTTCTTTACCTATTAATATATATGGGTCTGCAAAAATTTCCAGAAAAAGAAAGTTTCAAAATATGTATTTAATGTTGAGTTTAAAAAAAGTTCTGAGAATTTTTGCACATACCTAATTTTTCAAAATAACACAATTCCTAATCATAAATTTTCTTGAATGTTTAATCTGATAACCTATCCTCTTTGAAGTTTCTATAATATTAGGTAATTGTATATAATGGCCCTGCTTAATGACCCAAATGGGTGTGTATTTTCTTTTTGCATCGATGATTGGTATTTGCACCTCGGCTTAAAAAAGTTTTGGGGATGCAGATTTTGAAAGCATTAAAAAAGAAAATATGCAACATAATTGCACTCCCTATTTTGTACTGGATAAGTTAAGCTAAGTAAATATCTACTTTTTTTTTTTTTTCTTTTTATATTATTCTTTCTCTACATCTCTTTTGATTCATATCTCTGTGCTGCTCTTTGACTTTGTGTCTCTATACTTTCTCTTTGTCTGCTTGTACCTTCTTGCTTCTCTCTGTCCATACTCACATTAAAATCTCTCTCTCTCATATATATATATATATAAGATCATGAATTAGGATTTTGTCTTTTTTCACCAAAACCCCACCCCCAATATGTTTTTATTTTGACCTAAAATTAGCTCACTGAAAAAAACAAACAAAAAAAAAAAACCCCTATCATCACAGTGATTAATTTTCTTTGAGACTTTATGCAACTTTCTCTACTCCTTCACACACACACACACACACATATATATATATATATATATATATATATATATATATATATATATCATTTACATTTTTTCAATGCTATGTGATGGAACAAGTTAAGCAACATATGAAATATTATCTAGAAAGACTTGTTAAATTTTATTTATCCGATAATGTAGGATCAGTAATTTTAGATGTTTTTTTTTCCCACCTTAAAAATCTGTATAAAAAAAACAAAAAACGAATAAGAGATAACCTGTTTCTTAAGTTACTTTTTTTAGCTTTTCCCTCATGTTTCCACAACAAGTAATACTATAAATAAGTTGTTTTCAATACTGCCAAAAAGTCTTGGAAGCAGCAGCTTGTGTCTTACCCTTGGCCGTCTGTCTACATTTGTTGGCAACATTCTAAACTATCACGTCTGCCTCCAGCTATCAAAAGTGAAAGCAATACTAGAAAGATTTCCCATGGTTTCATAGTTAAATTTACCTCCTCTCATAGGAGAGTTAGATTAAGTTAACAAAGGATGTTGGGTTAACTCATCAACTTTCTGATTTCATCTTCTGTATTTTCATACTAAATTTCATTCTCTGTACTTTTATTCAAACTTTGTCTTCTATAAAAAAAGACCCCCCCCAACAAAATACAATAAGTTTGGATATTTTTTTTCCTCTCCTTCAAAATTCTTGTTTAATAGAATCAGCAGTGTTTGAAGTTGTTTACAAGAAGTTATACAAATTTTTATCAACTTATTTCATGTGCCACACACTAAGCTACTATATTCCCACTTCATTTATCATGTAAGTGAATAAACTAATAACATGGAAAACTTTTCATGAAAAACTCTGGAATTAAAGCAAGCAGTTATTTTTGTGACTTTTTTCCTTAAAAATCCTATCCCACTTGGATGTTAACGTTACAAATCATGTCATGAAAATAATAAATCTTCTACATAAAAAAGCAATTAAGAATTAAAAATGATTGAGATATGACTCTTTCATTAACTTTACAAGTTAATCTAAATGCTTTATTGTTAATAAGGAAAACATTTGTTTTTAATGTCATTTGTTTTAAGGATACCTTGGCTATTGAGGTCACTGAGTTGCATCCTGTTTATAGATTTTATAATTGCAAATAAATGAGGGGAAATGATGTATAATTAACATTTACTAATTTATGATGGGGATAAGCATAAATGCAGCCCCTATACCAATTTGTGACTTGGATTGGAAATTGCTTTATTCTCTAACTTAAGGCAGTTTAACAGGATTGTATTAAAAACCTTACTATTGTATTGTAAGGACATTGGGTTTATCATTCCATTGATTGACAATACAAAGTTATAGATAAAGACATGCCCAGAAGGTAATATATATATATATATATATAGACCTGGCTGCAACACTCCACAAGGCACCAACTATACGGCCACCTGCCTCCCATCACAAAGACTATCCAAATTAGACAAACCAGACATGCAGGACACTGCTGGAGAAGCAAGGATGAGCTCATAAGTGATGTACTCCTATGGACCCCCACATATGGCCGGGCAAAAGCAGGACGACCGGCTTGAACATACATTCAGCAGCTATGTGAGGATAAGGGATGTAGCCCTGAAGACCTACCAGAGGCGATGAATGATAGGGAGAAGTAGTGAGAGAGGGTTAGGGATATCTGTGCTAGTGGCACGACATGATGATGATGATATATAAAGAAAAAAGGGACAGTCAGATGGCCTGAGCTAGTCAGAGAATAGGTTTTGAGCTGGTAGGTAGTGATGAGCATGGGTTGAACAGGAAAGATGAATCTAAAATAGTTTTGAATTTGGTGACTTCATGCCATTTTGACAGGAAAACAAAATATATAGTAAAAGTTTATATACAAAAATCTGATTATTATACAGTGTTACAAAAAAATTGAAATAAATTTGTAATCAAATAACTTGATCAATTCTCATTGAAATGATTTCATTTATCTCTAATTGCATGTATAGAAACAACTTAAAATTCAATGTTGAATGTTTTTTTTCTTTTCAGGTATAAAAATGTCATTAACTGGTGGGGGAAGGTGTTTAAACATTAATCATAGAATTTCAAGTTGTTTCTAGAGATTCTGTTAAAATTTGAGATCATTTCAATGAGAATCAATCAAGTTATTATATTAGAAATTTATATCATTTTTTTCTGAAACACCCTGTACATCTCAAGTGATATAAAACATCCTGTATAATAAATGGTTCAAACATAGATACAGCTGATAAGAATTAAATCTAATTATTGGATAAAAACATCACTAAAGAAAAAAAGTATTTTATTGTAGTTTACCCCTTTTTTTTTTTTTTTTTAGAATTGCTATCATATTTACAGTATATAGTAAAATAGAGCTCAATCTGAAATATTGAGCCTATGTGTTTAGTAAAATTGCACTTGGTCTAAATGTTTTCTTCTTTATGTCACGTGTTAATAAATCAGTGTTACATAGGCAGCCCTAATAAGATGAATTTTGTGTGGACACTGTACCATTTCTATACTGCAGTTGCCACAAAGATAAATGATTGTATGCCTTGTGGTTAGAAGTGTGTGAGGGATAGCTGTGAGGACTGCTATGTTGGGTGAGGGTTTTTCAGAGAATGGCTTTTTTGGGTGAATGGTGTCGGATTCTCACCCATACTTTGGTTTCCTGAGAAGCAAGTCGGTTTCTAACTTCTTTCTGGAATCAAGATATTTCTCTTGTCACATTAAGACTCACTGATACCAATGCAAGGAATTTCAATTTTATTTTTATTTGTTCATAATTAATCAAAGTATGATTGATTTTTGAAGCAATAGAGAGACAGTGAGAAAGATAGGTATTTCTCTTGGCTTGCTTCTGCTACCAATTACTAGACTCTTTGATTTGATTGATCAAAATTTTCTTGACTATCTGGGTTGATGGCTGGATAGCCTCTTTTGCTCAAACACGCTATGCTAGTCATCTACCTTCTCTAATGGTTGAATCCACTCTCACCCTAGAATACTTTCTTACCTCGTATTTGAGAAGTATTCCCTTTCTACTTAAAAATACTTTAGGGTAAATTTTCAAACCATCCTGTATAGTATTTCAAGGAATGGCTGCTATGCTCTCTAGAGTTTATTTTGTCTGCTTGTGTGGACGGATTGGGGATTTAGTTTATTTAAACCAAGCAGCACCATCCATCCTCTGACATAATATAACATTAAATATTGGGCTTGTATTTAGAAAGTAGTGCTCAGTCTAAATATTGGGTTTGTGTAAAATAATGCTCAACTCCAAATTTCAGGCTTATAGGTTCAAAAGAACCCTGTAATATGTTCCCAGTTGGGGGGAAAAAAGAGGCAGCAAATATAAGAAAAGCGCAGAAGAAAGTCATCATTATCATGTCGTGCCACCAGCATTGATCTCCTAACCCTCTCCCGCTACCCATCTCTACCGTCCATCGCTCCCAGTAAGTCTTCAAGGCGACATCCTGTATCGGCACAGTTGTTGTATATATGTTCTAGCTGGTCATCCTGCCTTTGCTCATCCATGTGAAGGGGTCAACAAGAGTATGTCACTTATGAGTTTGTCCCCACTTCTCCAGCAGTGTCCCATATGTCTGGTTCATCTAGGATAGTTTTCGGGATGGGTGGTAGGTGGCCATAATGCTACTGCTTTGTAGGATGCTGCCTCCAGGACTTGTTCAATATTGTTTGCAGTGTTCTTGTGTAATTGCCATCAAACTTTTTCTCCATACATTTAGTTAGCATTCCTGTTGTGCATCCATACAGCAGTATTGACATGATTGCTGTTTGGAAAAAAACTGTGTTTTATTTTATTGGGCAGGTCTGACTTCCCTACAACCAAAAGCCTATCAATAGCTGTCCATGTCTACTTTATTAGAAATTGAAAACCAAAGTTAGAGTAAGGTTAGAATAACTTTGGGAATTTTGTGTTAATGATGAAATATTTAGAGAATAAAAAAGGAAACAGAATAACTGAATGACTCTCCCTCCCCCTCCAAGTGCTAGAAAATACAAGTACATCTGTATAAAAGAAGAAATATTTAGAAGCCTCGGCGACATTTAGAATACACGGACTGTGTTAAACATACTACCAAAATACAATGCAAGTCCACTCCACCTTTAGCAGAGGTCAAGTGACGGTCAGATATATATTGTCTTTTGCAATGCATGAAAGATTTTTTTATTTTTTTTATTTGTAAAACCAATGCTGTATATTATCTGTATTTTAAATGCAAAAAGACAAACACTCTAATTCCAAGAGTAAGAGTTGAACCTTGTCAAAAGAAGTTAATACAATTGGACTTTATTAGAAATTGAAAATAAGAGTAATTGTTAGGGTAAAGATAGAATTCCTATAAAGATGCAAAGAACCATAAATAAGGACTTTGATGAAATTTAAAAAAGAAAGTAATTGGGGACTTCTAAGTTAAAACTTAACACAGGCAGAAGGGGAAGACAAAAACAAAAAATTTTTTTTTGAAAGCCATGGGAAGCAGCATGGTGGACATAAAGACGAGCGGACAAACCCTCTGACGGTTCAATGCCATGCCTAACCAGGCCCTTGGTATACGAATCCCATGGTTCAACGGCCAGGATCAAATTGTCTGATCAGGAAACTACTGCTGCTCATCTATTAAGGTGACTTCTGTAGATGAGAATAAAAACATCCATCGAAAGATTACCAAGCCAAAGAAAGTAGAAAATAATAAAGAAAACCAATGTTTGAAAAAAAAAAAAAAGAAAAAAGATTTACAATCAGTAATTGAATCTCTGACCACACCCTGCAAAAAAGAGACTTTTAAACTACATTTTTTATACTTACTCTTTTTTTTTTTTCTTGAATAAATCTTCCATTATAACGGAAATGTTATTCTCTCTGAACTGTGATAAAAGTGGACATTTACAATATCCTCAATTTTTGTTGGTGGTTGTTGTTGTTTTTTTTATATGGCTAGCATCTCTGCATAAGCACACACTGATTTTTACCTAAGTAACCAAAAAGCCAATCATGATTTGGAATATTCGAGGGGGTATCAAATGCCTTGTAAAATCAGAATGTCTCACCTTGAACTATAGTTAAATTTATATGCACTCAAAGCCAAAGAAAGATTACCTTCAACTTATGATTTATTTCAGTGTTTACTGAACTTAGTGAAAATATTTGAATTCCCTAGAAAGCTGCGAAAGGCCCCTTGAGCAGTTCTTTACTGAGGAAGATAAATATTACGAAGTGGATGTTGCCTGATAGATCAAAGAACAAAATAGTAAATATGTGGTTTAAGGTTTTAAAAAACCCTAAAAAAATCCAACTTTTTTTTAATTTAATAAACAAAATGAAATTTTTGGTCTGCCCAGTAACTTATATCAAATTAATAAATAAATAGCTTATATCATAAAATATTTTTCAGTATCTTTTCCTTCATTTTCTTTTATATTAATGCTTTCATCTTCATTTAGGGAAACACAGAATCGGAATGTAATCATACAAGCACATATACAACTTGAGAGATGTATTATTTGAACCAAACTATACATCTGTATCTCAGATGTTAAAAAGGTTTGCGAGAAGATCATTGAATATCTGCCAAATTTTATGCATATTTTAGAATCTAACTAAACAATTATGCTTTATTATAAATATGGTGATTAAACCTCAGTTCTTTGCTCTGATCATTGAGGTATATTGGCAAGTACTTGAAGCTAATAATGTTCTATGAGATACGATGTTATAAAAAGGAAGAAACATGAAGACATAACTTGTTTTTGATACTTATTTATTTGTTGTGATAAAAAAAATCTTTGATCGCATAAATATTCATTTTGGGCTTTTTATTTAAATGAATCAGGAGTTATAAAAATGTTTGACTTTTAAGTTGACTCATAAAAATGATTAGTTTTATGTATTTTCTGATGTGTTCATTTTACTGTGTATTCAGAGTATTGCACCAGAGGTTGTGAGGTTCAGTGTTAATTTTTGGAATAAAGATTTGCTAAGTTTATCAATAACTTTGAGCTGGGTGACATTAATGTTTCATGATTTGAATAATTTAACTTGTCTCTTGTGTTGTTGATGATGTTATTACATTTCAGTTGATTCATTCTTCAATTGCCTTCAACTGAATTATCCACAAGGAAAAAAAAATCACTATCCACACAGCAAGAGATTTAAGGGGAAAAAAGGTTTATGGCAAAATGCAAAAGAAGCCGTGTGTTACCAGAGCATGTTTGTTGAAGGTCAAATTTGAGTCTTTCTGATAGCAGTAAAAAAGGCTGTGGCATCTTCATATATAGACTTTTTGGTAAATCTGCTTCATCTAGGTTCCTCATCCATTCTCTGGTCAATGAGAATAAAAAAAAAAGAAAAATAGCATTCAGGAGACTAGTTTGGTTTTCAGTATAATGGTTGAGAGGTTTTTTTGGGGAGATTTGTCCCTTTGACAAATTTTGGTAACAGACATTATGTACTGCTCAATGGGTTTTATTTTTTTTTTTTTACTTTTTCCTTTATCATCATCATCATCATTATTATTATTATTATCATCATTATTATTGATAATAATAATATTATTATTCCTCTCTTATCTGCTTGTGTTCACTCAACCCTAGCACAGCCTGGTATTTTTCTACATGGTCAGTAATCTACATTTAGGCTTTGATCAGTTGTCTCAAATTTGATCATACCTTAAAACCTAAAACAGGCACAAAAGACAAAAGCAATTTAACCCTTCTGGCATTAAATAACCCACAGAGGTTGATATGCCCTTAAACAAAACTCAAACTCAAATTTGACATAGTAGAAATTAAGTATTTCATAGTACCTGGAGATTATCAGTTGAGCAGCACCTCCCCATTAAATTAATTAGGTAGAGTATGACTTAGAATCTGTGGTAAAAACATGTAAGAGTGGATAATTCTTTTCTGCATGATGCAGATGTATCTTGGAATTGTATTATCATCCTTGTATAGGCTGTATATTTTAACTTTATGGAAATAACTGATTTATCTTCAGAAAAGAAACCATTCTCTTTCTTTATTCATATGAAGATGGTTGTTGAATATAAAGGTGGAGCAGAATTACTGAAGAAATTTTGAAATATTAAGGATAAGTTTCTGTAACCTTATAAAAAAGGGTATTTTTATGATATTGTTAAATTATTTTAAAAATATATTACTGTTAAATCTGGCAAGAGATGACTAAAACAGAAAAAGTATATATGGGGTTTGATGCGTTAAATTTTTTTTCTCTGACATGAATCAATCAGCAAATCAGACTGTGGTATTTGATTTCTTTTTCTCGGAGACAATATATATATTTTTGAGAAACTTAGTTTTCTCTTCACCCCCCCCTTTTTTTAAGCAATTGCCTGAAAATCCTCAAATTCAAAACTTCAAAATACTTTTTAAAAAAGAAAAACCAACAGAAAAATTGGTTATAATGAGATTTAATGAAAAATGACGTCAAAGTATATAGAGATTTTGTAGTTTACTGTTGTCTCTCTTTCTCTCTCTCACACACACACACACACATATATATATGAGATATAAACTGATTAAAAACCTGAAAAAACATTTGACTAACAAACCTACATGAGTGAGTTAAAGTTTAATTGGGTGCCACATTCATATGGCCTTGTGCCTCATATGTCCTCTGATGAAAGCAACAAGCTGGAAACATACATGTGTGTAAAAACGAAATGAATAATTCTTAAAAAAATACTAATCTCTTACTGGACCTATTCATTTTGAAATATCAATTTTTTTTCTCTCTATCTACGAGGTAAGCCATGCAGAAGGAGAGATTTATTGAGAAACAAAGTCGACACTATGTATGTTTAAACATCCATTGTTGTTTTAACATCACTAATATCATCTCTCCCAGTCCTGATGATGGTTCATAAGAACTGAAACACTATAGTATCGACTATATTTAAAAAAAAAAAATCTGTCCTTCTGTTTGGATTACCTTGTAATCAATTTTTTCTCTATATTGTCAGATTTTACTCCATTATTTACTTCCATATATATATATATATATATATTCTCCACAGTATGGATACAGAAATCAGTACTGCATTGGGACTGTCATTTGTGTCTGATGATAAAAGGCATGAAACTGAAAGTCACCAGGTTGTGTGGATTTCTATATTTGATCTGTTATATATATGTACATTGAACAAAGGACTTATGCATCCATTAGAACATTTTTAATTAAATCAATTTCATGTTTTAATATAATTTATCATGATATATACAGGAAATAGAGCTTTATAGTTAAAGCTTTGATTAGTTGAACTCCCCAAATAATATTGAACTTAATGGGATATCCTAAGTGGAGCCATATATTAAAAAAAAAAAAAAAAAAAATTCTTTTCAGAATATTGTGAGTTAATTGCTTATAAAAATAACTTTGATTTTTGATTGAGCCAAAAGTTTTTGGGGCATCCCGTTACATTTTTAAAGTAAGAATGTGTCCGTTCAGAACTTCTTATGACTGGCAGCAGCTGTTTTACAAGATCAATAGCAACAAGCAGTTAACATTTTAGCTATTTCGAAGCTGAATGTGGATTTTTTTTATAGCTATTATAAAGTAGGAAAAAATTCTTCTCCACTTACAAGCAAGGAGTTTATAATTACAAATGTATTGTATGTATATTTTTATGCATACATTAACTCAACCTTTCTGCCACAGATAAGGATATGACACAAGGATAATTGTTAAGTGTAGTAAAGTTGATTTGAATTGAGTTTTTCTTCTAGATTGATTGCCTCACTATGGTTAAAGAATCTAGTTTATCTAACGATTTACCCATTGCTGAGGGTAGAACAAATTGATTCATGCCCTATCCAAAGGATATTAATACAAAGTGAAATGTGAACAGCCTTGTCCAGGAATTGAACTTGGGTCATCAATTCCAATTCCTTTGATGATAACCTTTAGTGTGCATCCATTATACATAGGTGGGGGGCTGAAAAGTTCATAGGATGCCATCATCTGTTGATGGCTTTTTTTAACACTGAGATCCAAGCACTGCAACACTGGAAGAAGTGTTTGGAACACAAGGCGTACTATGTTGAAAAACAAACCTCATTTGGTCACATTCCATGAAAGTATCTTGGTCAGTCTATAAACTTTTCAGCCGGCCCTCTTTTATGTTCTTATATGATAGCATCATAGCTGAAGAAATGAAACCGAGACATAGATATTTATCTGGCTTGTTTAGAGATTTTTTTTGAAGAGTCTATACATTTTTATATGCCTACATCATATATGGCAGACTCCTTGAACAAGTGAAAACCTCCAAGTCCTTAGAAGCCACTCTGTTCAGAAATGGTATATCCACAGCTGAAGTCCAAATACAAACTACCACATCCTTGGCAACAATATCTAGACTAGAAAGAGCTTGGAAGAGCAAGCTCAGTTTCCACAAGCCTCTTAGTTATTTATCTCCACTCTGCTATATGAGACATAGGCACTGTTGGCTGATATCGAAAGAATTGAAGCCTTGGAAAACAAATGTCTGAAAAATCTGCTTCATTTTTTATACAGCGAACATAGAATAAACAGCTTGATAAGAAGCTTGGTTAAAACACTTGTGGGTATCCAGGAACCTTTCTTGTCAACTGCCTAAAGTTGGTTTGCTTCAGACACCACAATCTCTCAAAAATCATCCAACAAAGAACTGTGAAGGAAGGATGGAAATATGAGTACTAACTTAAGAGCTGGTCAGATAAAATCAAAGACTTGAATATAAATGACCTTAGTGAGTTTTTTTTTTTTTTTTTTTTTTTTTAACATTTGCCACTTGAACAACCTGGAGGAGAGTGTCACTTTAAAACTGAATCAAATTGAAGAACAGATGATATGTTTAGTTTAAAAAGAAAAAATTGAATAAAAGAAAAAAAAATTAAAGATTTGTATGTTGAATACTTATCAACTCCAAAATGAAATCTTGAATAGAAAAAATGAACTGGTAAGGGGTTAAAGGAGGTAACTTAATTTGCAAAAATGATCTTGAATGTGTAAAACATAAGCTTATTGTATATGCAGTGTTGTCTATGAATAAATAAACCTCTCACAATTTCTTTTTTAAAATGTGAATTTTCTTTTAAACTAAGATAGCAGCACTTGCTATTTCTAAGTGATTACCCATTTTATTACTGTGTGACTTTTATGATCTGATGGGGAAGTGGTACTTTCCTTTTTTGTAATTATAATCAGTAATGGTTTAGAGTAGAGCTGGGAAATCTGTGGCTAAACTTAGCTTTCTAAACTGTCAACTGTTGCCATCCATAGTTTTGTTAAACGATCAATTAAAATGTTGAATCTCCATTTCAGAATTTGATTTTTTTTTCTTGCAAAAAAGAATCTAAAAAATTACTTGGATTTTCATTTCTTTTAAGTTGTATATATTAATGAAATTTGGATGAAGTTATTAACAAATAATTAAAATGTAAGATTTTCTTTTAAACATGTTAAAATTTTATTAAGTGCAACCTTAATAGTTGGCAATAAATTTTAATGTGCCTTGGTATAAGGTATATAAATAATTTTTCATTTGATATTCTCAGCTATGATAAATTCATCTCTCCTGTATTTATCCCAAGTTTAAGTAGTGTATTAAATTTTTTCCCCTTCAGGATTTTGAAGTATATCATCAAGCTGTGCTGACAGTACCTATTTCCTTGATACTTTGTATCTGTTCCTATTAGCTGTTGCTCCTGGCAAGTCCTTTAGATGGCATCCATTGTTTGCACAGAGCTGATTAATGTAAATTTTTACTGGTTGGCCAACATTGTGTTAGTGTGTAGGTGTTCATAGGAGAATCATATTTGTGAGTTTCTTCTCTCTTCTCCAATAGTGTCCAGCATGTCTTGTTCACCGTACTTGGATGGTTTATAAAATGGGGAGGTAAGTGGTTGTACAGTGCTTTTTTTGTGGGGTGCTGCTTCCAGGATTTGTTCAAAACAGTACACAGCATCCTTGTATAGTTCCCATCTAACTTTTTTTCTAGGCATTTTGTTAAAATCAAAGTGATGCAACTATACAATAGTACTGACATGGCTATGAATTCCTGTTTTATTTTATCAAAGAGATTGGATTGCCATATGGTTGTTAAAGTGTCAGTAGTTGTCCATGCTTTACCTATGCCTATGTTGACATTGTCTTCAAGAAATAAGATATTGCTACCAAGGTATATAAAATAATCTACTGAGGAAGTTTGTGTGGCATGATGGCTAAGGTGTTGTACTGCGGACTTGAAGAAAGTGAGTTTGAATTCCATTTGTGCTATTCATTAAATAACCCACACAGTTTGACATGCCATTAAACAAAGAAACTGGTCTACTAATTAGGGGTATAAATGGTTATATATGTTATTATTTGTTTCTTGTCTCTTCTAAGATTTATTTATTTTCACAATTCTTTCTCACATTTATAGTCAGACAACCTTGTAGCACACATAGTGTAAGGTTTATTCCCCTAGGGAGTGAATAGGGTGACCTGAGTTCAAATTGTAAACTAGGCTGTTTGTATTTCACATAGCACTAATACCTTTTTGAAAAGGTATGCATCCAATCATTCCCCTTTCAGCTCTTGGTAAATAGAAAGAACTTGACTCTATAACCTTAGGGAGGTGTAGCATTATGGCTAATGTGTTGAACTGTGCTATTACATTCACTTTTGGACCCATATCCTCTGGAAAGGTATGAACCCCCTTATTCCCCAGCTAGGGATTAAATAGTACCCTCACTGTTCTTCTCCAAGGATGGCTTTGGCTTTAAATGACTCTTGAATGTTGAGATGCCATTAAACAAAGAAACTAAAACATATCACAGTAATAAATTGGCAGCAACTTCTAAAAATTAATGGGTTCCTCATCCCCACATTGTTCCCTATAGAATTTTTTTTCTGTATTAGATGAAAGGCAAAAATTGTTTAGTTAATACAGAATTTTTAAGATCTTCATTGACTCAGGAGATTATCCTGGGTACTATTGTTGCATATCTGCCTAGCCTGCATTTGCTTATTGTGTATTATGCCTTTGTTGCACCTTGTTGCTCTTTTGTATATATTGCTGTACTGCAATGTCAGACCCAACATTGTTGCATTTTGCAGATATGCATACCATAGCAGATACTGCCGTTGCAAAGACTAAGAAAAAAGAAAATACAATTTTTCAAAGAACTGGATCTAATCACAGATGAGGGAGAGTGTCACTTTGGGATCTTTCTTTAGTGAATTCTAAATTGCCACTGCTAAGTCCCTGGAACTGCTAACCACTGACTATCTTCCATGTCCAACTTGTCTCTCTGTTCCCCGATAATAAACTGACTCTACCCCCAACTCTGGGTTGAACTCTAACTGCTGGTTTTCAAAACTCAACTCTTATATATGAAGCCTCACCTTTTCCCATTTTTGGACAAGGACCACCCTCAAATTTAGGTGCTAAAAAATGGCTAGTCTCTTCCATCTACTGGTCAGCACCAAAAGTTGTCTAACAAATGAATCTCCCAGATCCTGAAATTTTAACCAGCATTATGTTATACACACAAAAACATCTTAACCCCTATGTGGACATATATATATATATCTACAGCCACCCTTACATCTACTGTGATCCACACTCATAATACATATACTTAATGTATACTTACACACATACTGGCATAGATATATTTAGGTGCATATATATATATATATATATATACCTACTTGTATATTGACCATGAAATATGTATACACATGAATATATCTAACTCTATATACTATCATGCCAAAGGTTCATAGTGTCACTCTGTTGTCATTGTGTATTTAAATTTGTGCATATGTAAATAGGGAAAGTACTATGTCCTTTGATGACCTTGTTCAATCATAGCTCTTCACAGGAAATTATAAATTATGACTGTTCCTAGGAATGATAGTTGAGTAGTTTCACCATTGTCTTCTGTGTGGATTGAATTCAAAGCTGACCTTCTCATAAGTGGGTTGCTTATCTCTATGGCAAGAGAGAGAGAGAGAGAGAGCAATCAGCCCAGCTATTTTTGCCATAGTTGAAGGAAGTATATTGATAGCATTTCCAAGAGGATTAATGAAGTGAACCTTGACTCCAATTTGAACTTGACCAGCTGATTTCATTTTTTGTGCCACTCTACATGCACATGTGATTAGTTATCTTTATTTCTTAAACTAAATCAGTTTAGGTAAAAGATATCCATTTACATGAACATATATATATATATATAAGCACATTCATGTGCTTATATCATGTCCTATATAATTGCATATATGCAGATACTTTAATAAGTCTTTAGTAGAATGATGAAAAAAAAATGATAAAAAAGATTATTTGATATAATAAATAATTACATTTCTTGTAATGGTTGTTGTCAGAGGAAATGGAATTGGTGATCAGAGTTCAAATCCTGGATGAAGCTGATTGTAAATTACTTGACACTGATGCCCTTGGGAAATGTGCAAATCTATCTGTTGTCCCTCCAGCTATGGGTAAATAGAGCAGACCAAGTTCTTTTGCCTTGATTAGGCAACCAGTCTAGAAGAAGGAAAACTGAATTCAAACCTGCTGTACCCATTTAAAAATTGACCTGCTCATGATGAAGGGGTTGGGTAAATCCATACTAATTTTTTTAGCATAATCTCCTTTCTTGTCAATACACTTGATCTATCACTTTTCCATTCATTATTTGGATTGAAAATTTCATTTCAAGATTTGGCTAATGTCTTTCAAGTGTTGCTGGTAAAG
Organism: Sepioteuthis lessoniana; assembly: GCA_963585895.1. NCBI lineage: Eukaryota > Metazoa > Mollusca > Cephalopoda > Myopsida > Loliginidae > Sepioteuthis > Sepioteuthis lessoniana. The sequence continues at coordinate 1,266,210 of OY757939.1, forward strand.
ACATCATGGAATAAATTTATTGTAAAATTCAATCATTGCTTTCAAGAATTTAATAAAAAGAGCTAAAGGGTAAGTAAATCCATTATTATAAGAGCAGTTAATCTGATATGATGAATTTACCTGCGATAAATTCACCATACAAAGAATTTAGCGATGTTGAATTAACCCCATCATAAATTTACTGATTCACCCATGTTTTTGTGTTTGTTTTTTTTTGTTTTTTTTAATGCATGCATGGCTATTCTTACATGAATCCGTTTGCATGTAGCGAAGCATCATGTTAAGCATTTGCTTGGATACTTACCCAAATTTGTTTGAACAATTATTTTGATACCCTAAATATTTTAGAAAATATATATTGTATGAAGTGTATCTAGATCTTTTACTCCCTCTCATAAGGGGATTGGGAGTGCTTGTATTTGCTTGCTTGAATGCTGACCTCTTAAAAGTCATCAGTTTGACTTGAATTTTATTTACATCTCCTTTCAACTTTGGTGATGTTAGAAATTTATTGCTTTTCATTGAATTAACATTTGATTAGATTATTTTTTTTTATCAATGCATACTTTCTAAAAAGTTTTTATTCTTTTTAGAAATATAAATAAAAGTCTTTGTCTCTTTTTGCACACACACACTTATATATATATATATATATATATATGAATGCAAAAAAACAAGTGTTGGTAATAAAATCAGTGCTCAAATTGCCCTTAGTTAGAACAGTATAAGAACTGAAGAGTGATTACTCATGGTGCTGTCACTGTAACTAAGTTTAATGTGACCAAAGGAAATATTGCCACAATCATCAGACTAGTCAGGAATGATTTGGTGATAAGTGCAACCCTTAAATAGACCTGGTATTTTGCGAGGTCAGAAAAGAAAAAGTAAATATAGGAATGTATATTGATCTCTGTCCTAGATATTGAGCCCTCTCTCAGTCTATACCTCAACCATTATCATATTCAATAATATCTAATTTTAAATCAAATTTTTAATTCTCTTTATTTTCACTCTTTTCATGAAACACTGTCAATCATGATTAATATTTTGTTTTGTCTTTTTGACACGTGCTGTTCCATGTAAGTAATGATTAAAATGTATAATCTATTGAAATAATGAATGGATTATGTCATCTGAGCTAAAGTTAATATAATTATGAATTTATCTTGACTGTTTGAGATAATGTTTTTTATATATTATATTCCTATTTTTTAAAGATTTCTTCTTTGAAAACTTATGGATTTCAAGATGTGTAAAAATGTCGAACTCATTTTCGATTAAACACTATATATTTGTTGGTTCATTTATTTACTTGGGGTGCGACAGAAATACATCCGACATTTTAAACTGTCACCTGTGTGGAACAGGTAAATTTAAGCAAATGGCAATGATAGCTCCATCCTGTAACTGTCTCACTATTTTTTTTAAAGATATGATCAGTTAGGATCATGACTTAAGCTCATTTCATGTTATGTTGTGTAGTAAAATGATTTGTTAACGCTTGTGGCAAGAATATAAAAGATTAAAAATGACTTACTCTCCTCTGGTCGTGAGATAAAAAGAAAAAGGAAAACAAGATGGCGATTGGTACCGGTTCATATTACGGTGAAGTCTTGTAACGAAACTTCTCGAGTTTCGGATGCAGATTATCTGCTACTGGTTTGCATAAGAAGCCTCAGTTTTTCCTTTGAAGATCAGAGTGAAATTGCATTTCGATGAGTAGGATGTACGATTTATTGATCATAAATGACAAGCTATTACGGCGGTATTTCTAAAATAATTGTTATGGGCGATTGAGTGAAGCTAAGCAGCGACATCCTGAGACCATTTATGGGAGAAGGCAATGTGGTTGCGTGGCTTAACAAGCTAAAGCTGGTCACGAAGGTACAACAGATTGAGGACATAGCGACTTTAATTCCGATGTATCTGGAGGGAAATGCGCTAGCATTCGATCTTGAAGTGGGGGAGAGAGACCAGTTTGATGCTGAGAGCATCGAGAAGGGACTGAAGACGGCGCTTTCTGAGGATTCCTTCGAAGCCTATAACAATGTTTTCATTATGTAATGTTCCTTAAGACATGCTTGGCTCTGTTGGAGAAGTAATTACAAATGCATAAGCAATGTTTTCCTATGGACTCCTACACATAGACACACCAGTGTTGGCCAACCAGCAAAAACTTAAATTCATTAGCAATATATGGACACTGTCTGCCATCTATCGGACTTAATGAATGATGGCTGATAGGAATTGATGGCAAGAGAGTCGAGGAAATACTTGCTATTTGTACAGTTTGATGTTAATCATGAGAAATCCTGGTAACTTTGGTTTAGAAGAAAATCAACTTTTTAGAAAAAAGTTGTTAGAGCTTTACTTATTCATATGTGATACTGTGTTTGCATGTGTAAATAGACATAGATGCACACACACACACACACACACACACACACACACACACACACACACACACACACACACACACATCAATATACAGACTTTCTTAAATTACATATACCCACGCATATACATATCGTTTCTATTAACCTCTTAAAGAAGTTCAATATTGACCAACCTTTTCCATTCAGATTATGTACTGAATGAAAGCCTTTACAATCATCCATTTCATTCACATCAAAGCATTCACAATGTCTGAAAAAAAAAAAAAAAAGAATTGAGAATGTGTCTGCTTGATAATTTCAAAGTGAGGTTTAATTTAGCCTTACCAAGGTATTCAGATGAGGAACAATTGGCCAATCTGTAGCTTTTGAGTGATTCCCAAAGTTCTAAGCATGGTGAATTCAAGAAAGTCCTGAAATGAATGACCTTCAGACTAAGATGAAAATGAATTAATCTGGGTCAAAAACCAATGATACTATGTTATAACTACTTTCTCCACAATCATTTGGCTTCAGTTGGGAAGGTCTTTAAATTTGGAAATTGACCTTATTTATTTAAGAAGTGAAATCCCTTTTTACACTTACATAATCCCTCTGAAGTTTATTGTTCTATAATAGGATGATAGATATCATTGAGTGTAAAGTCAATATGACACCCTGATTGTCAGGTGAGGATCATGAGTTCAGGTGGGAACATACACCCTTTTTCACCAATAGGAGTGTGCGATTGATTAATACAAATTATATGATAAAAGGAAAGTTAAAGATATTACGGACCTGACTAGCAGTTTGACACTTCAAGCTTTCATACCAAAATAGCTAGTTGTTTAGATTAGCAATTCCCAAGAGTAAAAATTCTCTTCAGTAGTTTTTTTGGTAGCAACCTGAAAGCCAACTTATCTGTAAACCCACACCATTATGGCCAACCTGAAAAATGAATAAAGTGTGTATATATGAGAAAGGTGATAATAATCAAAAGATGTTTGTCTGCATCTTTCTTTCATGATGTAAAGTCAGTGATCACCATCAATTCACAAATTTATGGTCCTAATTGGGAACAGGTGATAGCCAGCAATAGACACCTGTCTGCTGTTCTCTCTTCACCTATAGGTAAATGGTAGTGCAGACTGCATTCTTTAACCTTAGTATGGCAACTGATTTAGGAGAAAGAAAGCTCTGAATTCAAACTAGTTGTACACCTGGAAAGGGATGGGCAATGGCTGGCTGTTCTTCTCCAAGACCTGCTACATGAGTAGCCTTATTTCTATGACCAAACCAGTTTACAGGACCAGTGAGTGAGAATGCATTTATCCTACTTTCTGATTCAATATCTTTTTTAACCATTTATTTTGCTTTCTGCAACAGAACTTCCTTCAATAATCATGGCTTAAAAAATGATGACATAAAGACAGTACTGCAAACTTTTTGGATTTGAAATGAATGTCATACCATTGAAAAATAATTGATTTCTCCAGAATGACTTAATAAAAAAAAAAGTGATGCATTTGGGGATTATGATGAAAGATTTTTTATCAAGTTGTGCTAACAACACAGATTCTTTGGACTTTTTCTCACCATCCATTCTTATCAGCCATTGCTCTGTGGAAAGTCTTTTAGACGGCATCAAGTGTTTGCACAGAGCTGATGAATGTAAGTTTTTGTTGGTCAGCTAAAACTGGTGTGTCTTCGTGTAGGAGTCTATAGAAGAATGTTGCTATCAAATTATAAGAATAAGAATGCACTTCTATATCCAGTAATTGTGAACTTTAAATCAAGCATAAAAATGACTTTTGCTTAGTCAGGCTGAAAACTTTCAGCCTCTCCCACTACTTTAGGAAGCAATTGTGATGTAATGGATTCTGTCATAGGAAATAGACACGGCTACCAGAGTTTAAATCCAAACTAAATTTGCAGTTCACATCAGTGAATACACTTGGTAAAGGTATGCATCTAAATATTCTCTCTCCAGCTATGGGCAAATAATAGAGTAGACTGGGTTCTTTAACCTTAGTATGGCAACTGGTGTCTAAGAGAAGGAAAACTGAATTCAAACCTATTAAACTCTGTACATCCTTTTCTTTTTTAAGTAGGGGAATTAATATTGTGAATTGAATTACCATGACCAGAAAATCCAGCGAACACCTACGCATGACATATGGGAACACTTGACCGCTGTTTTGACCTTATTAGGTCTCATCAGATGTGTATACCATAATTTCCACGACTGGAGATCGAACCAGCGACCACAGATTGCAGTGCCAAAACTCTACAACTGAGCCACCAGTTCATATTGCATGCAAGTGATGCCAAATCAAACCGGATTTTCTGGTCGTGGTAATTCAATTCACAATATTAATTCCTCTACTTAGAAAAATATGTACATCTATACCCTTGCTCTTGAGGTCATAATAATTACGTGGATGCGTATTTCTAATCTTCTTGGGAAGATGGGGCCCTGGGGAGTGACCGTGTCCTCTGGAAAGAATACGGATGTAACTTGCAAGACACATTTAGGTTAATTGGCTGTGCAATTACCATGACTAGTTGATTTGGTGTCACTTGCATGGGATATGAACTGGTGGCTCAGTTGTAGAGTTTTGGCACTGCAATCTGTGGTCGCTGGTTCGATCTCCAGTGGTGGAGATTACGGTATACACTGCTGATGAGACCTAATAAGGTCAAAACAGCTGTCCAGTGTTCCCATATGTCACACAAATATATATATCATATATTTTTAGAGTAGTCATTATGAAATAGAACTGTTATAATATTGTATAATATCAAGCTCAAAAGTCTGGCTTGTAATTGTCTTTAATTTTCAGATCATATTAGGCTATTTGGAAAATTATCAATTGGTGTGAATTAGATTGTTATAAGCCTGACCAGAGAATATAATCAGCTCTCTTTCATATTGAGCATTCTAATATGTACATTAGAAAATATTTGAGATATATACATACATGCACACACACACACACACAAATGTTTGTATGCGTTCAATAGTATCCTTAATGATAAATGCACTTTTCCCCAACTGAGAATTTCTTTTTCTCTAATATCCTTTGAAAAAAAAAATCACTTTGTCTCTTCCCTGTTCTCCCTGGAAAAATAAAGTATCTTTTTTTAATATATTTCTAAGCAAATCTTTCTCTTCTTTTTGTTTTAATTTATTTATTTTTATTTTGAAAAAGTAAATATTAACATTTCAGAAGAGAATCAATTAGAATCAATTTTTTACAGATTGAAAGGGAGAAAAAAAATGTTTTTGTGGTTTTTAATTCAAGTTTCAGGAATTGTTTTGAATTACTTAGCCGAGTCAAATTGATATGTTAACATGAAATAATAAATGTATCAGCATTATATCTGTTCTGTTTGTCAGATGTCCATGGAAACCTGTGTAGATCCAAAAACTAGGTCAGTAATAGCATTATTTGTAGATATTTGCTTTGATGGTTACCTAGCAATTAAAGACAAGCTGGCCTGATGTGATCCATTCAGAGAGACAATTTTTATTTTATTTGTAAACATTACTCTAAGACGTTCTTTGGTTGACCGACTTGTGTGTGTTTAATAGATATTTCTAGTTTACTTCACCAACATTCAACACCAATATAAAGACAGATATTGCAAGATGATTTTATGTCACTTTTTAGCTTGGGATTATGTCTTAATGTAATACATTATTTGGACAGTGGAGGTTGATTTATGTGCCACTCTTTCTTTATTTATTGAATTATTCATTAAGCTTGGCTTAGTTTCGCCAAAATGTACTTTGTGAGAGTCAAACTTGTTTTCTTTACAAGTTCATATCAACTTGGAGAACTTATGCAAAGCCCATCCACCATCTTTATTACACCACAAAAGACTACTACAAAGGCAAGGGACATAAGTAATTACATCTATCAGGCAAGATAACTCAAACTTAAACATTGCTAGTCTCGTCTTGTGAAATATGTAATTTTATTTAAGATAAAAGATCTATGCAATAAATCTCTTAAACTTTCAGAAGAGGCTCTCACCTTTGTCAGGCAAACTGCTACCTGTTCTCTCTCTTTGATCCATTCAATTTGGATCTCCTTCTTTGCCATCATTTCTTTCACTCGAGCCACATCAATTCTCAAATGTCAGTCATTTACCAGATTTGATAACTTTAAAGTCTCTTCCAGAGGTGTGTTGTCTGTTTTACAAAGGACTTTAGGTTGCCTGTGTGGTCTGAATGTCTCTTACAGCATGACAGCTATTAATACACCAGAATCAGCTGCTTCACTAAATGCAAGAGTCTCTAAGGTTAATGGAGTTTTGCTTACTCAGTCAAGTTGTTTTGATGACCAGCTTATAGGAACCATTCTGTTTGTTGTGCCTCAAAAAATAAATAAATAAAGCCATCTTGTGAAGATTCATCTTCCAAGCTAGCATAGGTTGCATCTGCATAACAAATATACAAATCTGAAGGTTTTTCCAGCTGAGAAAAGGTTATAGAACCTGTCCTTGATTTCAACTTGTAGTGTTAGCCTTGAGTAATTTTGCTTTTGGAAACTTTCCAGTATTACTTATCCACATATCAAATGCTACATCAGGCCGTGTCTGAGTGGATACCCACACCATTTGACCTTTCAGTCTTTTTAATTCTGTCTTCTCTTGGCTCAGTTCATCATTTTTTTTTTTCTCAAAGACCTTTCTTTATATCTATTGAATGAAACATCTAGATTTTGGTCGATAGTAAATGTTCCACTTTCAATATTTTTCAATTCTGAGATCACATTTTTCTGAAATAAATCATTTTCATAGAATACAAAGTCAACTTTGTGCATTGTCAGAATACCCATCAAGTTACCAGTTGCATCGTGCCAAAGAAACAATGCATTGTCATATGCACTCACTATTCCCTTTAGGTTAGTTAACTCATGATTAACCCTTTTGTACCATGTACATCATTTAATCCATAAATGTATCTTTTCAACTTCCATACCTGTGACTCTGGATATACATTAGGTGGTGCTTAAAGAAATCTCTCTCTCTCTCTTATCATGCAGCTGAAATGCTGAGGTAAAATCCAGACTCACCTCTTGCCACTTCATAACTGAGGCTGTTAACATTACAATATGCATAGCTTCACAGCTGCATGTTAAAGAATCAGTTTTCAGCTTATATGAATCCTCTTTATATCATGTACAACAAGGTGACCTTTGATTCTCTTCCTTTTATCTTTGAATTTCTATTATGACTCATCTTGTTGAGATGTATTTCTGACCTCTGTCAAGCACACGTTCATATACTCCATGAATTTCCATATTGTCTATTTCTCTTTTCTTTTGGATCAATCACCTCTTTTGCTTATTCTTGTTCAGATGTGAGCAAAACTACATGTTTTTGATCTCTTACTTCCTCTGTTAACTGAAGTAGTGCTCTCTTCTGATCAACATGATCCCAATTGATACAGAATGGATTTTCATTTTCTGCTTCTGGTTCTCTATTCAGCTAATGACTATATTTTCCAGTCAATTTAGGCTGTGCATTCATAATCGTTTCTGTTTTCCACTCATCACTTCCTTTCATTTCATACTCCACAATTTTGCTTCTACTTGGTTTTTAACTGTTGTCTTTCAATTCCTCCCTGTTGATAGGAAGACTTTTATTATGTTGTCCTTCATCCTCTTTCCCCAAGACTTTATTTATCTCATTTTAGGTAGTTTTATTTTTTCATTTTTTGGACTTTCCAATCTTTTGTTTCTTTTATTTCTTGGACTTCCTAATCCTTTGTTTGCCTTCATTGAGATGGATGCATCCTGTAAAATACTCCATGTCTGATCAGTGCACAGTGACCTTTCTTACCCTATACGTCAGCAGGATAATAGTGTTACCTGTTACAATTCTTTCATCCATATAATTCGTTACATTAGATCTCAGTGCTCTCCAAATTTTTCACTTGATTCAGCTTCTGTGAAGTTTTTCCCTGCTGCATGTAAAGCATTTAAATTAATTCTTACTATCTGTCTGGTTGTTGTAACTTCCAATGCAGGTAACTGATTTGTCAAAACTGAGGGTGTGTTTATATTAAGCCAAAAACAAGCTCATTTGGACAATGCCCCAGATGATAATGAAGAGCATTTTTAACACTCATGGCTCAAACCATCACTATTTCTGGCTCACATTTCTCATCCCCTGTTTTTTTCATTGTTTTAGTTACAATCAGATTGTGGCATTCCACAATATCATTGCTGAATGGACTTTCCATAACTCCAGTGCATATTTCAATATTTAGTTTTTCATTCATCTGTCGGTATCCTTCATTGTTAAATTCTCCCTCATTGCCACTCAAAATGTTTAGTGGGACCAGAATATGATATACACATTAGAAATATGGAGAAAATTTTTTTTCTCTTTTAGTTTTAATCAGCCTGGCAGCAGAGTACCTAGTGGATGTGTCGATTAAGTGTAGAATCCAGTATTGGTTATGTCCATATTCTTTTAAATCCAGGCATACAGTGTCATTAAACCTGTTTTCAAGAGTCAATCCTACTACTGGTTGAAGAGGTTTTCTAAACACTAGACAAACAGAATCACAATCATCCTGGATCAGATCCAAGCACTCTTTATCATTAAAAGCCTTACTGCCTCTAACTAAGGATATCAATTTCTCTTTCAATGTATGTGCAAATTGCCTCTGTAATTTCTCAGCCTTCTTTCTTTTCTCCACTCTCGAGCAATTTTTTTAAGGCCTCATAGTGTAGCGCAACATTCGACAGTCTTTCAACCTCCAAAAGCATATTAGTCAATGGAAGACGAAAATGTCCAGAAGTTGTACTTTGTAATTTTATATATTTGTTTAAAATCCAACAGCATTTTAGCAGTTTTCATAGATTTATGACTCCATAATAAAGGCAAATCATTTTTTTTTTTTTTTTTTACTATGTTAGCCTCATTATATGTTGACTTTTTACCCTCCTATTTACCCAGAAATTGAACTGATTTAATGGCCTTTACTTCCACTTCATCACCAAAAGAAAATGTCCTTTTAGACTTTGCAGTTTTTACTGAGCATTTATCTCGATCATTAACGTGTCCAAGAAAATATCAAACCCCAGTTTTCCGGCAACTGTCAAAGAGCAGGCTGAATCCAACACAGCCATACCAAGTGTTTCTCTCACAAGCTTAGACATTTTTATATTTAAGTCATTTATAATGTTTTGATAATGTGTATCCCCATTAAACAAGGTAAACTGTACCTGGTCTGAGTTCATGACAGTGTTGATATTGTTTCTCAAACCTGCATAGTCACATACAAAATGTTGAGTATAATTACATTTGAAGAGGTGCCTGTGGTGTAATGGTTATTGTCGTAGGAAATGGACATGGCGACTTGAGTTCAAATCCTGGACGAGACTGATTGCATTTCACATAGCACTAATATCCTTTGGAAAGGTATGAATCTAATTACTCTCCCTCCACCTATGGGTAAATAATAGGACAAGCTAGGTTCTTCAGCCTTGGTGAGGCAACTAGTCTAGAAGGAAAACTCTGGATTCAAACCTGTTAAACTCCACTTAAAAATTGACCTTGTGTCATATCCTGCCTGAGCGGAGGGGTTGGTAAATATATATAATTCCATTTAAAACAGTGCATTAACCTACCTTGTCTATCAGAGATTTGGTTCATTTCCTCCTTGACAAGATTTTTTTTTTCCTTGGTATTCCTGTAACGATTAAAATTTATAGTTTACACTTCCTTTTTAACAGAAACATTCTTGTGTTTCAGTGTCGATAGTGTTTGCCATTGGTCCAGGAGACTGGGGTACAATGAGTCATACCAGTGACTAAAAAATGGTACTTGATACCGCCTTGCTTAACACTCAGCAATTTAAGGTAAGGATCAAAGGTAAAGTGGAGCAATCCAGGGAATGGAGTAGCACCCTCCCCTACAACTCAGTGTAGTAGCTATTGAAAAGGGAGCCTTTGGATCACCATTCACTAAGGTCACCAATTTTACTCATTGATGCAGAGCTGAAACTTGAACATGTAGTTTTTGACAATTTTTCATTTTCCTCAGACAAGTTCGCTGTATTCAACACCCCATCAAAGAGTATCATACCAAGTTTTTATAATTTCTGATACAAAATTTCGTAATGCACCAGAAAGTCATTTATATTCATGCCAATATCTCTTTCATAGGAGTAGAATTCCTTGAAAGCTGTGTATGCACTTGTGTTCGGATTTTGTAAATATATTTCATCCAATTTATCTGTGATTAATTTTAATCCTTCTATTTGGCTGATATCTGCTATTGACAAATATCTAACATTCTCATATATGTTCTGTAATAATGACCAAAATACTGCCGGACCCTGTCTTTCTTTGGGCATTCTGTTTATACCATCAATACTTGTAAATCTTGTCTCTATTCGATTTAGAATTCTTTACATTGTAAAATCAGGAGCTGTTTTGTGAATGAATCCATTCTTTTTTCAAATGTGCTTGAAGTTAAGTTGAACAATCACATCGCCCAAAAGAAAATAACTTTCTGCTATTAATGTTTTCTTTACAACTTCATATTAACTCAGAGAACTCATGCAATGCTCATCCACCATGTTTATTCCAACATAAAAGACTACAACAAAGACAAGGGACATAAGTATTTACAACTATCAGGCTCGATAACTCAAACTTCAACAAAACTCACTAGCTAATGGTCTGCTAGCCTTTTATATTACACATTTACTCGATTGATTTGATTTTAACAGCTTGTCAACCTGTATGGAGTTATTTTATGCCTAGAAGTTAGAGAAGTAGATTCATTGTATGTTCACATTTATGATTGTTGTGTAGTTTCTTAAGTTGTTGTTTTTTGGGTTTTTTTGCGCACAGTTATTGCTATCTAATGATAATATACAATGTTTGGTATTCCTATGTAATGATAATCTAATAAGTTGCTCACAGGTCTAGTTGACCAATAGACGAGATCTTAAGTACTAAAACTCTCGGAGTAATGGCAGTTCAGGAGTAGTCTGCACTAACCTGAGCTCAAACTTCATCAGTAGATGCATTTTAGTGCCCAACCCAGGACATGTATTGGGGTTTACCCCACTGGGCTGTAATGGCTGATATACTAGAACATGACATAGTTAGTTAGAATTCTAGTCATGTTATTACATTCGGTTTCAGACGAATACCCTTGGGAAAGCTATGACCCCCTTATCTTCCCTAACTATCAGTTAAATACTACCACTACTGTTCTATAAGGACAGCTTTGGCATTACCCATGAAGATTGATGTGCTATTAATCAAAGAAACCAAACCAAACCAGGATGTATGTTGATTTAAGTTTATTACAGAAAAAAAAGTATTCTTTTTATTTACTTGTAATGTAAATTTTGGCCAAGTTACTGTCATAAATGAATGAATTATTTACGTATGGTTAATCTCTTTTTCTTATTATAACTTTCTACACTTCAGTCTTCTACCTTATCTGCATTATTTTATATTCTTTCTCTCTCTCTTTTTTTAATTTCTCTTTTCATTAAACATTTTCCTCTTTGCTTGCTTTCTTCTATTTAGTCAAGTAAAACCTGTTACCATGACAACAGATTTTCTCATTACTCTGTAGTAAAATTAATTTCTATGTCCACTCTCTTTCCCCTGTGTGTGTATATATATATATATATATATATATATATATATATATATATATATATAAAGAAAGATGGAGTAATAAATCTGAATAATAATAAATGGAATAATATATCTATGTATGATAATAATGATTAATGAAATATGAAAATATATAAAGAGAGAGAAAGAGGGTTACAGATATATAAAAGTAATTTTTTTCCATTTAAAATCATTGTTAAAACATTTGACTGCTTGAAAAATGGTATAACAATTCAGCAAATTGTTGCGACTTTGAATATAAAATAAATATTCAAGTTGTATTTTACTTTAAAATATACAAATCACCATGTCACACTGCTAGCACGGATTTCCCTCTCTTTCGCCATTCATCCCTATTATCTACTGCTTCTGGCTGGTCTTCTTCACTACATCCTGTGTTGTTCAGAGCTGTTGTTGGTAAGTTTTTCTTGGTCAGCCAATGCTGGCACGTCTGTGTGAAGGAATCCATAGAAGAACATCACTTATGAGTTTGTCCTTGCTTCTCCAGCAGTGTCCCACATGTCTTGTTTATCCTATTTGGATGGTTTTAGGAGGTCAGTGGCTGTACAGCTGCTGTTTTGTTGGATGTTGCTTCTGGGATTTGTTCAATATAGCTTGTAGCATTCTTATGCAGTTACTGTCTAGATTTTTCTCTGTACGCTTAGCATTCATTACATTTCACAATAAAAACATGCATGCATGTGTGAATTTTGTATTTTATATATTTGGGAAAATAACTGGAAATAAGCCTGACAGTATAAAAATGTACGAAAATGAAAAAAACCAAAACAAAAAAAAAGCACTGTTTTCAGAGGATGATTTTATCTATTGAATTACTTGCCAACATTAAATATTTTAGGTTTTAGACCTCTCTCTCTCTCTCTCTATATATATATATATATATATATATATATATATATATATATATATATATAGAGAGATTGTACATTTGAGGTTAAGCTGAAAAATTCTTATGTCATATCTGCTGTTGATGATATTTTTGAACAATGGAATCTGAACGATGCAACACCAGTGGAAGAAGTGTGCGGATTATTTGCGGGATTATGTTGAAAAATAAACCTTTCATTTGCATCTTGGTCAGTATATGAACTTTTCAGCTGACCTGTGTGTGTATATGTATATATAGTTTTATTGTTTACTGTATTTATAAATAAAAAGTGGTCAATATTAGTGATAAAACATTTCTAAGTAAGGATAGCATTGGTGACTGTGAGTGTCTTGCCTCTGCAATCTTCAGACCAAGTCACTTATATATAAAATAGATACTTAAAAATGAATATTTGTAGTCATTCAAATTCTGAAAGTTACTGATAACTTGGTTAAAAGCTCTGCTCACAAATGATCCAGTCATTTCACACTAATTAAAAAATAAGCGTGATGGCATCTTAATCCTTTTTAAAGTATTCCTTTGGGATCTCTTGTACTTATTCCAGCTACCTCCTCTTGTTTTCTAGTTTAAAAAATTCTTTTGTGTGATCACTATTGGCTGCCTCTTGTTCATATCCACATCTAAAAACGCCATCTTTTTGTGATTAAATTTTTTTTATCACTTTAGGAAAAGTCAGAAGTTACAGAGGACCAAATCTTACTAACTTGTCTATGAAATTTGGAATCATGCCAGTTCTCAGGTGGTAGATTTATTTAATTTAATGTGACACATTTCAGTGAACAGAAAAACAAATTTATGAAAAATAAGATACATATACACTTGAGAAAAATGGAAATAATCTGACAGTATGTAAAAACAAAATATTCAGAAGATGTATATATCTATAAATACATCCTCTGAATATTCTGTTGTTTTTTGTTTTTTTTTCATATATATATATATATATATATATATATAATATTCGTTGTGTGGTGGGATTGATAGTTGTTATATTCAGTATGGAGTTAAGTTTTATTATTTGAAATTGAATTCCCACAACTTGTCCTTCTTGTGAAAATAAATAAAAAGTATATTCTTAGAAAAGAAATTCAGTCGTTTTAACAACTTAACATTCTTATCTATTCATTACCTTTTGTCATTTTTATATGATAATAAAAAAGATGCGTTACTAAATGAATTTGTTCAATTCTTTCTTGTTTACTGCCTTTTAATTCTAATATGTATCTCTTTTCCTTTATTTAATAATCTTCACTTAATCTGACATAGAGACGTCAGATTGCTTATAGTACCTACTAGTACAAAATGGTCACCAGTTTAGAACTGAGCATACTAATCATGTTATTGTAAGAGTTGTTTGAATGTCTAAACTCATTTTTATTACTCTTCCTTTTTTTTTTTTTTTTTTTTTTTTTTTTAAAGGCCTTTTTGATACATCCAATCCGTAAGGAATGAGATGAGATGTTCTGTTTTCTACAGGTTGCAAACAGAAAAGAAATAGCTATTCTTAGACAAACTAGCTCAGCCCATTCCCAGCAATGGGATCTACTCAAGCAATATCATTTTCAGCCACCCATTTTACAGGAGTGCTACATTGTTTATACACAAGATGCTCTCTATTTGCCATTTTGCTGAACTACCCTAAACAGAAAGTTGGCCTGTTTTATCTGTTAGCATATGCTCATAGTGTAATGATTGTTATAGGCAATGGAAGCTGTGACCCAAGTTCAAATTCTGAACGTGGCTCTTTATATTTCATGTCACACTCATGCTCTTGTGAAAGACAAGAGTCCATCTGTTCTTCCTCCAGCAATTGGGAAATAGGACAGACTGGGTTCTTTAGCCTTGGTTTAGCAACCAGTCTAGAAGAAAAACCCTAAATTCAAACTGTATTCTGCTTACAAATTGACCTTGTATCACATCCTGTCTCTGGTGGAGAGGTTGGGTAAATATTTACTTATCAGTCTGACAGGTTAATGTGTGACATAGAGAACTCCCCCCACCAGATTGGTTGATTAATTAGCGATTCTAGTGAAATAATTAAGGAAATTCATTTTTTTTCTCTTTCTCTCTTCTTATTTCGTTTCCTATCCTGTTTTATTCATTTATTAAACTTTCGACCGCTGTCATGAGGTTCTTTAAAAATGAATTTTGCGATAATATGAAAGAGAACAAGTAATAAAGTTTGTACAAACTAAGGGGTGAACTAAAGTTCATACTGGACATGAATTAGAAATAAGAATAAAAAGGAAGCCCTGAGTAGATCTTATGGTGGAGATGGTGATAGAGGCCATATGGTTTGGAAAACTAAAGGAAGATATAGCCAACTTGAGTGGGTCTTCCGGTGGAGATCGTAATAAAGTCTGTGTGGTAAAAAAAAAAGCAAGGATAAGTTTAAATCTAAGGGTATAGCCAACTTAAGTGGATCTGACGGTGGAAATAGTAATAACGTCTGCGTGGTCGAAGCAAGAATAAGATTTGGCTAGATATTGAGATGAGGTAAGTGGATTTATCCCATCTGAAGTATTGACCGTCTGCTTGGATCAGTAGGGGGTATCGAAGTTAAAATCTTAAGTATATCTTCAAACGCGGCGTCAGCCATGTGTGGAAAAAGTTGGTCAACTTGGCGATTTACATATCATTATGCAGGGGCGTACCTGGGGATCATCGAAGCTCCACCCCCAATTTATATAAACAAGGCACGATGCCGATTGATAGTTCAGTAGAGTCAGATCAAATCGAGGTTGATGGAGAACAGAGAGACAGTGAAGAATTCAGTGCAGCACCCATCTTGGAACTTCGACTCCAGACCAAGTTTAGTTTTGAACCGAAAGTCCAAAGTAAAGCAGAGACAACCGATTATATTTTTTTTTCTGCTAAGAAACCAAGGGAAATAATTGCCTCCATTTTGTTTGATCTGTCACACTACCGAACAAACGAATAAGTTCGTAAGACCTTTTTCTTTTCTTTCTTCCCCATTGTATTCTACACATTTTGTAAATATGTACATCATTGATAAAGACAAAAGCTTTGAGAAATTTGAAAGCGTTGTTTGCCTTCTTCTTGTACATTTGTGAACTGCAACAGATACAATCTCTCTCCCAACAACAACTTTATTTCGGCGTGGATTCCAGCCAAAATTGGAAACGATCTGAGTTAGCTAGAACACTGCCATTCGAATCAAGACACAGCATGGGGAATGGTAGGAGTTATCAGGAATTGAATGTCCGAAAATTCCCAAGCGGAACTAGACACATCGGTCAGGGCTGGATTCGCAATGTCAGAATGTGCACTGCCTTTTTTTTTCTCTCCATTTTCTCATTCTCTGGTGATATTTCCTATCAAAATTGTTTTTCTATTTGAGAGTATGACTTTGAATTTAATTAATTTGAGGCATTTTGGAATCTATCAACATAATTTCTATTACACACACACACACACACACATATAATAAAGGGCTTCATATTAAAATTGATCTTGCCATCTCCTTGCTGGTAGGTATGGTGGTGCTAACAAATTTTGAGAGGCAAACACTTACCACTGGATTGTTGAAATCTTAGTGGGATAAGTCATTACAATTTTATTGGCTGATGTTCATTGGAAAATTCCTAACGACAAAGAGTTGTCTTTTTTTTTTTTTTTTAAATTTAAACTGTTTGCAGTAATATTTGTGCATCTCTATTGTCTGTATATTTCTATCTATTTCTATGCATTTGTGTGTAGGTATGTTTCTATGCTTTAGATTTGATTATGAAAAGAGGATGGACAGGAATGCCACCCAAATCTAAAAATGACTGATCCTCTCACTGAATTTGATGTAAGCTAATTTTTAAATGCTAATTCTTTCAGCACAAACCAATTTTACTTGCTCTTTCCTTTCGTTCATCCTTGTGGCATCCAAAACTTAAATGATGCTTTCCTCTCACTTATAATTAAGGTTATTAATTAATTGTATTAGTTGATTATTTTATTTGTGGTGATGAATTGTGGGTTGGCTAAAATTTTTGAGTTGGAGTGTAGGTTGCATTGAAAAGGTTGTACGTGTGCACATACTACAAGTAGATGTCAGCTCATGTCAGAATAGGTTTTTGTCTTGAAATCGTAGTTGTAGGCATGATGTTAAACAAATTGAATACAATGTGGGCTAACTTAAGATGATGTAATACTAAAAGTTAATGACGTGTTCTTATCATTAATTGAGAATAATTGATATATTATATAAACCAAGGAATTAGGGAGTTGAGTGAGTCGGGCAGTTGATCAGAGAGAATCAATGAATTAGTCTGGGCATTCGAGCAGCCCGCTTGTGAGGGTAAGGCCCCAGTTGGGGGAGAAAAGCATAGTCAGTATTTTGTTTCATTTACCACCAGTGCCTTTCTATGTAACAACTAATATCTTTCACTCTCTTGTTTTGGATGATGATTGCTATGAAATGTTGCAGTCAGCTAGAAAACGTTTCACATCTAAAGAAACAACAGGTTCATCTTGTATTTTGCGTAATGTAACACCTATTGATATTCAAGACGATGCCATCTCGGTGAGGTAACATTAGAGCAATACCTTACCAATGAATGTGTGTACAAAATACCATTTCTTGGACAAATCCAAATCTGTCTTATTTCTTCATTTACTAGTGCTTTTGGCACACAACTTTTTCTAAATGTTCATCAATTCACCTATAACACTGTTGGGATGTACACAAAAACAGCAACCATAATTTGAGGTAGTAACACACAAAGTTATGGATATGAGTCCAAATAGATCAATGTATAATAACCGCTTTTGCCTCCCATCTCATAAATAGATCAATATATGATGAACAAGACATACTGGGCACTGTTGGAGAAACGATATCTTATGGATTCCCGCACATTGACATACCAGTGTTGACCAACCAGCAAAGTCCTACATACATCAGCTCTATGTGGACACTGGATACTGTATAAAGGACCATCTAGGAGCAATGGCCAATAGGGACAATTGACAAGAGAGAATCAAAGGATTTTGTGCTATTGGCATGACTTGATGATATTTATAGCAGGTTGTTTCATCAGATGATGATATAGGAAAGTTGAGCTGCTTGTTGACTGAGAACTAATGCTGATAGGCATGAATCCACATCTCTATCTCTGCAAAAAATTTCATATTTCTGGCACAAGAATTGAGTTGATGAGGAAAAACCACTCTCCCATAACTAACAACCATGAGAAAAGTTAAAAAAACTGTTATACACTTGGTTGACTTGTCAGTAGTAAGAATACTGAATGCATACATTGGCAGAAGGAATTATTTATTACTTGTAGCAGAAGACTTTGGAAATCATCTATCGAAACAATATCTAATATAGTTTTCTTACATAAATTCAAATAAGATATTTTTTAATTTGATTTTTTTTTTTTTTACCCTAATTTGGATCCTGGGATATTTTCCTCCTTTGCATTCCTGTTTATAATACCCCATCAATAAACGGATCATTTGAAGCAAACTTTTTTTTGTTTCTTCTCTTCTACTCGATCCAACCTAATATGTTTCTTCTGCTGATCGATTTTGCTTTGCCTTTGAAGAATTTGAAAATCTAAGTAAAAAGAAACTCAAGACAATTCTTTCTTTCTCTCTCTCTCTCTACTGTTCTATCAGTCAATCAATATGTGTAGTTGCTTTAATAATGCTAGGGCAAGAACAGCTGCCCAGTGTTGTTGTCTGGTCTGTTTACTGCTCTTCAAGGGAAAGATATTGGTAATTTTTTTTATTATTGAGAGGCAAGCATGAATTAAAAGCCATTGTACAGATTTTATTTGTGTAGATTTATCAGGTATTACCTAATGATGAAAAAAAAGATCATTTTACTCAATTTTTTTTTTAACATCATCTTTATCACTGCACTTTATTTGGTGGTGAATATTAATGATATTGATCAAATGTTATACAGTGAAAATTTCAGATCTGGATTTGCTTAATAATTACATACTAAGTGTATTTGATTCAACCGTGTTTGGGTATATGTGTATATAAAGACATCCCTTATCTTGGTTTGGTTGTGGGAGTGATACTTTATAGTATGTCTTGGGCAAAAATAGTTTGGTAGAGCCTATATCTCTCTCTGTCTTCTTTGAGTTTAGGTTTCCTTCTCTTAGATTGGTTGCCACATGAAGGTTAAAGAGGCCAACTGCTCTACTAATAGCTCGATTCATGCTTTTCTGAAGGGTATTACCACTAAATGAAATGCAAACAGCCACATTTAGGATTTGAACTATAGTTGCCAACTTCATTTCCTGTGATGATGACAATTGTAAGGCCAGGTGTGCCTTTGTGTGTGTGTGTGTGTATATATATATATATATATATATATATATATATATATATATATATATATATATATATATATATATATATATATATATATGTGTGTGTGTGTATACAAAAATACTTAAATATAAACGTATACATATAGACATGTGAAAATATGGGTGGGTATCATACAATAACTGATGTTTATACAACAGCATTGCTTCTAACAAAGCCTTCATCAGATGATGACTCTGGGTTCAGGTATGGTTTTGGGTGTATATGAATGTGTAAACATGTATATAATTGTATGTATAAGTTGTTTTTTTTAATGGAAACAGTGTATGTTTGTGATTATAAAAATACAGTGGTTATATTTTTTTCCAAATAGTTTTTGGGCTATTTATTTTTTGGTTTTATGGCAATATTGTCATGGTCTGCTGAGACTTGCTGGCTAGTTGACATCTTCCTCTCCCCAACATAAAGATTGTTTCCAAAATGGGATCTATCAGCCCCTGGGTTTGGTCAAAACTGTATAAGCCATGGAATAGCTTCAGAAAGGAGAAAAGGTGTTTAAATTAATTTTAGAATACTCACACATATCACTGTCTTTATTAAAAAAATTTTTTTTTATCCTGGCTGGGGAGAAGGTGTGACACTATGGATTTAGGTACTGATCCCAGATCATCTCAATGTGGATGGCAGATGAAGACTTGGTCAGTTTCCTGAACTGTAATGGTTCTGTGCTGCCAATTTTCAGTCAATCCCTTGATTGCTTCTTTGAATATATGGGAAGAACAGCTCTTCTTACATTAACCTCCTAGAACTGAAGATCTTAAAAAAAAAATGGTATCTTTGGCAACTGACTTCTAACCATACAAGTGCCAAAGACTTGAGTTTATTATAAACATAAAAAGAGCTAAGTCTTTCATCCCCATTCTCTTTCTATTTTATCATCTATTAAAATCTGACAACCTCTCCTAACTAGTTTAGCTATCCTTCTGATACAACTATACACATACATCCATTTACATGCATACATATGTTAACTATGCCTACACACATACAGAGATGCTGTGCTTATAGACATACATATTCATGCAGACATGCTGTAGAATACACCAACTGCTTCTAAGCAGAGGGGTAAGACCCCACCCCTAACGAGTGTCCTGATATGATGCTAAACAATCTGATGGTGAGGTTCTAGTAATGCTGGAGCTTTGGGGAATGTAGAATACTCCTTCATTGTCATTGCTCCCAGGTCCACTCAGGCCCGGAGTGGTAGCACCTGATAGGGTCCTAACCCTTGGGTCATATAGAACAAAACTGCGTACTTACACTAAACTGAATTGCTTGAAATAGAACTGTTTTTGACATTTAGACAGTGTACTTATGCTAAACTGAATTCAACTGTTTTTGACATCTAACTGTATGTGGACCAAAACTATACTTATACTAAACTGAATTGTTTGAATTCGTACTTTGACTTTAGTGAATAGCTTGAAATAGAAATGTTTTTGACAATGAAGCTGTGTACTCATGCTAAACTGAATTGTTTGAAATAGAAGTGATTATTTGCATAAAAATGGATTTGGCATTAAATAACCAACAAAAGGTTGATATGCCATAAAACCCAAATAAACAAATCCTGTAGACATGCTCGCACCTACCTGCATATATACTATTGTATTTAAATATACACATAAAGTGGTCCAAGAGCTTATACGTCACAGTTTTATAAAGAACTTAATTGTCATGAACTTAGCTTAACTTAGTTTGGTACAAGAATCCAAGTATAAGACATGCAGTAAGAATCAAACTCACTATAATGATCTGTTGTATAGCTCAATAACCATTGTACCATGCAAGATGCTTCTTACAAAGATTTGACTTGAGAAGTTTTTTATCTGAAATGGTCTTCTCACATCATTGTGTGTTGTCTTAAACTTGCAGTGAAATTGGATATTTGATTCAAGACACAATTCATAGACAATGATGAAGGCAGTGGGAAAGTAATAATTGTCTCAGAGTGGCTTATGTGAAATACCTCCAAATAGTATTTCTTTCACCTGGATGTTATTCTCTTAGGAAGGAATTATAGAATGAAATTTATTGATAGCAATGAAGGCATTAATATCAATGAATTTCTTTCTCTGATATGCCTTCAAACAGTGATGTTGATAATGTCGAATCTTGAAGAATAAAAAAAAGCCATTTTTTCCCTTGAAATTGAAAAAACAAATTCAACTGAGGTCAAAAAGAGTATGAAAATAAAAAAAAGTTTTAATATGAAAGGAAAAAAACAAAAAAAACACTTTTTTGTTATTGACTTTTAATTAGGATGTTTATAAATTATTTTATGAGTTTGAAATTAATTGCTCCACATGGACATTTAAAAAAACAAACTTGGGATGAAGAATTTAAAAACTTCAGATATTTTTGTGACAACATATTGGTGAAATATCTCCTTTGCTGCTCCCATGTTCAACAATTTTTTTTAGAAGACTTACAGAATGCATTGTCAGCTCTCTATCTGTTTAAATGGGCATATATATATATATATATAATATGCCCATTTAAACAGATAAATGTTTTTTTAAGTCAACAAAATGTTTGATTATAACTAACATTCTTAGAAACAATAGTAAATCTAACTGTAACAGAAATTTGAATTTTGGAAGACATAACCCGCTAGGAAGTTATAATGATTAAAACTTAACTATTTTTCATTGTAATTTGTTAAAGAATTTGTCAAAATGTTATAAAATTTTTTAAGTATATTATCTTATTTTTAAAAATACAGAAATAATTGTACTTCTTGAATGGCTTCCAATGTAGAGTATAAAAACCTTCACGTTGTGGTGGATACCAGATAAGCATTTTTAACTCGTATTCAATTATTTAATGCAAATGCATTATGCATATTGGTTCTGTCAATGATGATTGATTTCTCCGTTTTGATTCTTTTTGGAAATGTTATTAGAACACTTTATATCTATCTAAATCAATCCTGTCATAAAAATTTCTCAAATCTGATTTAAAGATGCATGAATTAGTGATATATTTTTTCTTGTTCTAATAGTCACATATGATCATGTGATGTTTTGAGGCAGATAAACTCGGTTGTAAGCAAATTGTAGCCTATATCAGTTTTCTTGTAACCTGTCAAGGGTTATAATTAAAAATGTTCAGCATTTATCAAAGATTGTTTATGGAACTTTGATGTCATTGATAAGATTTATTAAATATCTTTGAGCTTTAATGATTTCATATATGAAGATCTGAAAAGTTCTCAACCCAACCAAGAAGGGGTTCCCTTTTGAATTTTTAAGGGAAGATTTAAAGATACTCAAGAAACAATGTTCATGTGTGTTGAACCATCAGATGATTGTATTGAATAGTAAATTTAATTCAGTTATTCTCTTTTTGGTGAGGCTGAGAATATTTTTTAGAATGCCCCGCCCCTGTTTAATGACATAACACATTCTGGTAATTAGGAAAAACTAAAACGGTCTTTATGGCTCTATTTTTCACTTAGTAAATTTGAAGCTTTTGACTTTTTCTATTACTGCCCACTTATTGTAAAGTTACGAGGATCATTAAATAAGTTTCCAGACTTTTTTTCTTTGGACACTTTTATTGATAGTACACACATGAAACTCTAGTCCCCTTCCAAGTAATCTCTTCTGACTGCAATGCACTTGTATGAGTGTGTCAATGATCTTTGTCACAGCCTCTTTCGTCTCCTCAATTGTCTCATAACTCAAACATTCTTTTGTCTGTGTTCACTTATAGACCCATAGCTCTGGCTGTTACAGGCTATGAAGCAGAGGTTCAGCTTGAGTAAGTGTATTTGCAAGAAGCACCTGATCATCTGTATAGTCTGCATCATCAATAGTTTCTACTGGATGTCAAATATTTCTTACCTTTTTTATTAATTTTTTTTTTTCAGTTTAATAGCATTTTCTTTCATTAGATCTATTGACATTGACAGTTTATAATCTAAGCAGATTATGAATAGAAATAATACTAATGCAAATGAAACAGTCAGTTTTATTTTTGAGCTAAAAAATAGTAAACTATCTTTATTTTCTCTGTTGTGAATATATTGGCATGAGTTTCATTATTGTTTTACTCTTTTGGAAAAATGTTTTATTTGGAATCAGTTGTCATTTGAATTAAAGATGTACTATTCACTTGATAATGTTTTTCTTATCCCACAATGTTTGTGATTGGTTATGCCAAGGTCAGAATTGGTGAGTTGGGTGGAGATTTCTTGTTGGTAAAATTTTCTACTTTGTGGTTATTTGAAGATGATTCTCTGCTTTGCATCCACTTTCTTATTAAAGATTACCCAAGCAAGATCACCTTAGCCAGATAAACAGTTTCAATTTAAAGATTTTACAGTATTATGAAAATTTAATTTAACTTAGCAGGCCGTGTGCTTAGAAAATAAAAATGCTTTTTCTCATGGATTTCACTCTTAAATACAGCTAGAGAAAAAAAATCAATAGCACTTTGATTTTAGCTATCATATTTATGTGAAAAACTATGTGAAATTGCACTATTTTTCAGTAATTCTTACCTTAATTTCTGACCAAGAACAATATATCCTTCTTGATTTTCATTGCAATTTTACAGTAAAATTATTTGCAGTATATTTTTATTAAAAAAAAAATCACTAACAGTGCATTTTCATAATACATCTAATCACACTATTGTCAGTAAATACATCTAATCACACTATTGTCAGTAAATACATCTAATCACACTATTGTCAGTAAATACATCTAATCACACTATTGTCAGTAAATACATCTAATCACACTATTGTCAGTAATGGTTGTCCTGATTACTGATAATCCCTTATTGATCTTTAATGCATTTCTAGAGTAAAAATTATTGATAATTGATATTATGCATTTAATAGTATTGTTCTGTCAATATTGCATGCATCAGTTTTTGACAAATTCCTTTTTTTTTCTTCTGATTTTTATTGTATTTCTTGAGATAAATCTTATTTGTGATAGCATAAACATAAACTTGAGATATACATATAATTGGTCTGTTCTTTCAATAATATCAGCTTTAATTCTTGATCAGAGACAATTTCTGCTTTCTTGATTTAAAAAATATATAATCTAGAGTTAGAACTCACTAAAACGAATTTTAGTATTCCTTATCCCCTAAAACATAGTGGAGTTGCAATAAAGACAGTGGGTAAAGATAAGTTATGTTGTCTCGGTGATGTCACTTTTTCTTTTTGCAAATGAAGTGTTGTGAATATAATAACCAAATGGAGAAGAAAATAGGGCTTGAAACACATTTAAACTTTTTCACAGAATGTGGACAATTTTGTTGGCAGCTATATCATCATTCTATTGAAAGAAAAGCTGATAATGGTTACTATATTAAACCCTTTATATATCAGACTTGAGATCACTGAACTTGAAGTATTGAAATTTTGAGATTACAGTGCTTAGTAAAATGGTGCTCAGCCTGAAATTTCAGGTTTATCGATTCAAATAGTTAATAAGTATTTAATAGTCACTTTTTATGTTATTCTTTTACATTTTCTTTAAGTTGTGTACCACAAATAAATGTTATTTTGTTTGCATACCTGATGTCCTAGATGATCTGTCTATATTTCCTTATTGGATTCTAATGATATAAATGTAGAATAATAATCTAAGATTTTTTTGTTGTATAATTGGTTGGTGATTTGACTCGGTTTAGTCAAAGAAGAAAACTCAACACTCTGTATGAAAACTCAGAATAAAGGATTTACATTTTAATGGTGTAGGGGAGCAAGAGAAACTATTTTTATTTGTGCTCTAATATCAATTTGAGGTTACTTAGTGTGTGATGTGTATTTCACTGTGTACAATCATTTTTGATTGGTTGCTTAACTGAGTCCAAACAAGTGACTGTTAAATTGCATTGTTAGAGTTATATAGGAATACTTGAAACCATTCAACTGTGTGCAAAAATTGAATTGTTTGTATTTCATCGTAATACTCGGAACCATTTAACTGAATGCAAATGCATGAGTAATGTTGAATAGCAATAATTAAAAACATTTAACTATGTGCAAATAAAACTATTAGTGTGAGCAATATGTAAAACCACTTCCCTGTATGCAAAAAAATGATTGATATTAAATAAAATCATCAGTGTTATATAGCAATACATGAAACTATTTAACTGTGTGCAAACAATATAAATATTTGGGTGCAAACAAATTAGCTCTGATTTGAAAATGAAATTACCTACTCACTATTCACTTACAAATTATAAATGTATATTGAGTTAACTGTGTGCAAACAAATGACAGATGTTAAATTGTTATTGTTATATAGCAATACTTATAACCATTTAACTGTGTGCAAAAAAATGAGCTCTGGCTTGTTTAAAAGTTTATCCTAGAAACAATTTTACAAATCATATATAACTAACATACGAGTTGCCTTCAATAAGTTTCCAGACTTTTTTGTACAGGTATTTAAAATTGTCGTAGACTCTTGAAAATTCAGTATGTTATTGCTATATATTTTATAAGATGACTGACCAATTTTTATGATTTCTGGTTCAAATGAACAGCTACAGCAGCAATTGGAATACACCCTACTAAAGCCTGATTGTCACAGCTGGTGAATTTCAAAAATGCAATCTGGACGTGAGGACACTTTAGAAGAACGATATGCAATAAAATTGTGTTTTTAAACTAGGAAAAAATGCCAGTGAAACATATGGAAGGCTACAGACTGCTTTTGGAGCATCTTGCATGAATTGAGCATCATTTTTTGAGTGGCATAAGAGATTCAAGGAAGGCAGGGAGTCTGTGAGGGATGATGAGAGGTGTGGAAGGAGTAAGGAAGTCAGAACAGCAGAGTTGATTGGCCAAATAAAGAATTTCATGGATAAGGACCATTGTATGTCTATAGAGACAATAAGTGCACAGTTTGATGTCAGTGTGGGAACTGTACACACAATTATTCGCAAGGAACTGAAAATGCGGAAGATTTGTGCGAAGTTTGTCCCAAGGGTGCTCAGAGAAAATCATAAAGAAGGACATTGTCATGACAGCAGGGAGATGGTCGAGCTGATCAGTTCAGATCCTGCAGTTCTTGATGCTTTGGTGACCTATGATGAAAGCTGGATCTACTGCTATGACCCAGAGACCAAGAGTTCCCAGTGGAAGCATGCTGGCTCTCCCAGACTCAAGAAGGCCAGACAGAGCAAATCCACCCGTAAACTTTTGATGATCCCTTTTTTTTTTTTTTGACAGCACTGGCATGATCTACAGGCTCTGGGTTCCCACTGGACAGACAGTCAACAAGGAATACTATGTTAAGGTTTTAAGGGAGTTCAGGAAGAGATTCCGACAGAAGAGGCCAGCACTATTCAAATTAGAAATTTACTAAGCTTCTTGCTTAGATGTGGCACAAGGCCATATGAAAGAGGCACCCAATGAGACTCGAACTCACTCGTGTAGGTTTGCTAGTCGAGCTTGCTAACCATTACACCACCAGAGGCGCCCCAGCACTATTCAAATTGGGTCAGTGGCATTTCCACCAGGACAATGCACCAGTCCACAACTCCATCCTTGTCACAGATTATTTGACCAAGATGGGCATCAAGACAGTTCTTCGCCCTCTCTATAGTCCAGACCTTGCTCCCTGTGACTTTTGGTTATTCCCTAAGCTCACAGGCTGTCTTTATGAGACAATTGAGGAGATGAAAGAGTCTGTGATGAAGGTCATTGACATGTTCACACAAGAGGACTTCCATGGGGCCTTCCAGAAGTTGTTGGAATGGCACAACAAGTGCATTGCAGCTGGAGGAGATTACTTGGAAGGGGTCTAGAGTTTCTATAGTGTACTATCAATAAAAGTGCCCATACAAAAAAAGTCTGGAAACTTTTTGATGCTACTTTGTATATATATAAGCAGGATTTGGCATTAAATAATCTAGAATGGTTGATATGTCATAAAATCCTAACAGACCAACCAAATTTACAGGCCAGTAACCCTTGTGTTTATGTGCTTTGAATTTGCATGCCAGTAACTTTGCTTCATCTGTGTTCAAGGTTGGTCAGCTCTTAGGTACAGTGTTGTTGGGGGTGTGCTCATTGACCAAGTTTAGCACAAGGCCTTCTGCTCTCGGCACACATTTCATCATATACTCTCAAAATTTACTCAAATGTCAGTTATGTTTTGGAATATCAAATCTTGTTTTACTCAGCATGTTTCAACAGTGAAGAATGTAATAAACATCTGATGTAAGTCAGTGTGTGTGTGGCTGAAACCGATAACAACAAAAATGTTATTTACTAAATTTTGGTTGCTTACAGTAATTGCTGTTACAAAGAGGTCACCCATTTAAATTCTGAGCAGGCTCATGTTGCTTTACTTCAGTGATCAGTTTGTATTATCTCATTTACTAAACTTTTCTCTATCTAGCTTAGACGAATGCTTATGCGTATGGTCTTCTGTAGTGAAAATGGCTGAGGCATCTTAAAAAAAATTACCTTAAATTTTTCAGTTGTGTAGCCTACTTGATGATGAGCCATATCTCACAGGAGTCACTTCTCAAAAAAAGTTGTTGATGCCATTTCTAGCACACTGGTCTTGGGTTGCTTACTGTAACTGCTGTTACCGAGTTGTCTAGGGTTGATAACTGTAACTGCTGTTACTGAGTGGTTACCCATCTAAGTACTGAGCAAGCTATGTTTATCTTGATCTTGAGAGCTGGAGCTTTCATTATTACTTCACTGAGATGTATTTCTGTTATTTTTGTAAAATTATTTCTCTATGCCACCTTGAACTCTTGGGGTAGGGTGGGGAAACAAACAATAACAAAAAAAGCACACTAAATTTGAAAGTAAAGACTCAGGTTATGAATATTATTAGGGAATTTTTTTTTTTAAATTTGGGGTATGACTTGTACAATAGGTTGATTTTTGAAAATGATTTTATACACATATATTGAGTAATGGTGTGTGTGTGTGTGTGTGTGTGTGTGTGTGTGTGTGTGTGTGTGTGTAAAAAGTAAAGTTGATGACCTTAGTTGAGAGTGACCTGAAGACTCCCTTTTCAAGAGCTACTACATCGAGATGTAGGGAAGGGTGCTACTTCTTTCACTGGATTGCTCCACTTTACCCTTGATCCATATCTTATAATGCTGAGTGTTAAGCAAGGAGGCATCAAGTACTATTTTTTGAGTCTTTGGTATGACTTGACCTGGGATTGAACCCGGTCTCCTAGAGCATTGGTGAACACTCTACTCATGAGGCCAATGGCATATATATATATATATAAGTCTCCTTTATATAAACTTAGCCAATGTTTTGGTCTATCTGACCATCATCAGTGCAGTACAATTGTTTGTTTAATGTTTCATCTAAAAGAATATTTATAAAACTGTAACTTAAAAAAAAACATTGAGAAATAATGTAAGCAACATGAAATGATAATATATATATATATATATATATATATATGTATATGTAAATCTTTTTTTTTAAATTCTTTTCCATTTTTTAATTTTTTTTAATTTTTTATTTCTAGCTGCTAGTCAGATCTCACAGAAGATCAAGTCGACTTACAAAGTGTCCACAAGTAAAATTGTATCCAGTTTCCGAACGACACCAGCTGCATACAGCTTAGTTCGAGACTATACAGGTCACCGAGATGGAGTTTGGGAGGTCAGTGTTTCCAAGGCTGGACATCCAGTCTTGGGCACAGCATCAGCAGGTAAGTTAGCATGATGATCATGGTATATGTGTGTTCCTTCTCACCTTTCAGTCTGTGCTATACACCTCTCCCTAGAGCAAGAAGGATCTAAATTGTTAAAAAGAAAATCACTGATTTTTGCCAAAGAGTGCCTGGACAAATCGTAATCCTTCTAGGCAAATGTTCTGTGAATAAACGAAACCTGAATAGAGCATTTTAGCAATGTAAGCCAGTGATTTATATATAAACAACAAGCAGAGTTACCTGGTGCTGTCCTGGCAGAGAAGATTTAACAAAAAGGAATAAAGAATAATTATTGATAAAAATAATAGTGACGAAAAAAAAATCATCTAAAAGCCGACCAGAATGATTTATTTATTTTTTGCAGGGGAAGAACGGACTGTTTTAATCTGGTCAGCAATAATTTTTAATCTCATTAGTAATACAAAGGAAATTGGTATACTGCATATGGTGATGCTCCAGTTCTGGAGATTTGGAAAGTGTGGAGTCATTCCTTCATTGCCATTACTCCCAGGTCCACTCTGATCTAAAGGGATAGTACTTGTTAGGGTCCAATCCGTAGGTCAAATAGAACTGTTAAATAGGAATACCTGATATCGCATAACACGGTGGGTAGAAAGAAAAAAAAAACCCAAAAGAAGCAACAATATAAAAAGATAAATATGAACATTATTAAGAAGAGTTAATTGAAGCTATCATCGGCAGGGTTGAGTTAGTATCCATTTTTTTAAAGTAATCAGTTCTTATTTAAGTCATAAGAGTGCACAATATAATTGAAGCTATCATCGGCAAGGTTGAGTTAGATTCCATTTTTTTTCAAAGTAATCAGTTCTTATTTAAGTCATGAAAGAGTGTACAACATAATTTAATCTAGGATCTCTCACTCCTAAAATGGAAGAACCTGAAGACATTAGAGAAATAGCAAAGAAAATTTGTAGTGTTTATGGCCAAGTCTGTAACCAGATTTCGAAATGTAATCATCTACAATGAGTGTAATACATAGTCCTTAGCTCAACTGCTGCTTGAAGAAATGCAGCTCTATTTATTTCTTCTTGAGGTCTGTCATTTGCATTGGAGGAGAATCACTTTCATGCATGCTCTGTGCATGCGTATTTCATTTTTAATTTTGCCCTCTTGTTACTCGCCACAAGTGGCAGCAAGGCTTTTCATCACATGCCCCCTTGATCTTCAAGATTAATAGTTGGTCTTATAATCCCCATCCAAGCCAGGTGTCTTTGCTCATGTTTTGACCTTCGTACAGGTTCTTCTCGGGGGACTTCATCAACAACCTCTTCATCTGATGGCAAGAAAACTCTCCGTATATCTAATACGTGACGTGGCACTCCATCGACTGTCACTTTGTTTTTAGACAGCATTTCAGTTACTGTTCCTTTTCCCTGGCAGGTATTACACCTAACATCAGGCAGTTTCACCTACATCTCCTCTCCTACTATGATTTTTGCTTGACCCTGTTTCACACTTTATGTTATGGCCTATGGATGACGCCATTCATATGTGAAAACAGATTGATGTGGCACCGACGCTTCATCCAGGCCAGTCTTTGACACCATGTTATACCAGAAGACTGCTTCTTGGGGTGAGAATGAAGATTTTCGGCCACAACTTTTATGGTTCGATGGTGCCTCTCTGATTCCATTGCCGTTCAGGTTGTACACAGATCTAAAGTATTGCCTAGCACCCCATTTCTCATGCAGCTCTCTAAAAAACTTTCAAACGGAAACCTACACTGTTATCTATCAGCACTTCTACTGGGCTCCCTCTCCAGAAACACCTCAACAACTCTCTTTATCTCTTTTGCTGTCTCTGTTCTGATTCTTCGCCATATCGCTACTCTCCCAGGTCCACAGTCAATCATGGATAGGTACAGTTCATGGCGATAATGAGTGATATCAGAGGCCAGCCTTTTCCAATTTTCTGCCGCATGCAGCTCCCCTTTTTCATGTCTAGATGGTGCAGGGTTAGTGGATTGACACTCTCTACATTGCTCCACCATCTCCTTAAGAGCTTCGATTGTGATGTTTGGATTCACTTTCCTTGCCACCACCATTTTAAGCACTGGTGTCATAATTTTTGGTGTGGAACTCGGTCCAAATCCTAATCTGGTCAAGCAATAAATCTGACCTTTATACTCAACCAATTGATACCACCATAGTTTCTCGCCCACATGAATTTGAAGGTTGGTCAACTTTAAGTCCACAATCTTAGTTGCTCACTCCATTCTCCTCCACTCCTTCATGACTTCTTCACATACGTTGATTCCATCTCTGATGTAGCAGGCCACATACTTGCTGGATTCTCAGAAGTCTCAGCACTAGCCTAACTTTCTTAATAGGTTGAACCACTGCCATAAGCGGCAGTATTCCTTCAACCTTCCCTGACCATGGTATTAGAATCTTTTCATCAATCCACCTCTCAACTTCCTTCTTGAGCTTCACCCTTATCTCTCCTCTTAGCGTACTCTCGTAGCAGCCAATCCGATTTGTTAGCACGAGCAATCCTGTGGTCCATCGCCATTCTACTGTCCACTTGTCACCATCAAAATGGGCTTGCGAGTCCTCATCCTCAATCTGGCATGGCCTTGGTTTTGTCTGCTGGATTGTATCATTTCTATTCACTCCTCTTTATCCAACACAATTGCTCGGAGTCATAGCGGTATTTTCCTTACCACAATCTTGGCGTCAGTCTGTCCACAACATTTCACCTCTCTGCCATCTACCAGTCTAATATTGTGGGCTCCACTCCAAGAGTCAGTGACACCTATCATGACAAGCGTAGTTGTACAGCTGGTATCAACGTGGGTTTTAGCCCTCTTCCCGTTGATGGTTACCACTATCTGTGGCAACAAACTTTTAGGCGCCTTTTTAGAATTAAAGGGATGACTCCTGGTGCAATAGCATCCTATTACTCATTTCCCTGAGGAGGAGGGCAATGCCTACTAACAAGTCCAACCTGACCACACCGGCAACAGGTAGCAATCTCTCATCAGGTGGGGACTCTGACACCGGAAGCATTTTCCAATGAATTTACGACTCGGCCTCCTCACTGTCTGCTCCTCTTCACCAGGCTTGCTTTTGATAGAGGTTGAAGTTCATTGGTCTGTTTCGCCAGCACCCTGGCATGCCTCAAAACTTCCTCTAACTCCATGTTTTCAATCCCAGCCAATCGTTGCAATTTCATAGAGATGCAGTCAGGAAAACTGCTTACGAAGGCCTTTTTGACAGTCTTTTTGAGGCTTCATTCCGTGTATCCGATCAATCCAGCTAGTCACCTTATTTCCGCTGCATTCGTGTCCTCTGGTTCCCTGGTCAAGGTAACTTTTCTCAGCTTGTTATAGGCTTTGAAAGCATCCTCTGAAAATGCTGTCTTTAGTCTTATCTTAATACTCTCTGCATCGGCCTGGTCTTCTTCTAGCATTTCCAGATAGACTGTGAGGACATTTCCCTCCAAATACATCAGGATCAATGTCGCCACGTCTTCAATCTTTTGCAGCTTCACAACCAGCTTCAGCTTATTAAGTCACATGACCACTTCATCTTCTCCCATTAATGGCCTCAGGATGTCACTGCTTAACCTCGTTCGTTTACCAATTTTCTCCGTAGCCGAAATAGCTCGTAGTCAGGAACAAAAAAAAAAATTAAGAAAAAATGTAGTCATCTTCAACACGCACAATATATAGTCCTTAGCTCAACAGGCATTTGAAGAAATGCAGCTCTATTTATTTCTTCTTGAGATCTGTTGTTTGCATAGGAGGAGAATCACTTTCACATATGCTCCATGCATGTGTATTTTATTTTCAATTTTGCCCTCTTGCTACTTGCCACAAATGGCAACAAGGCATTTTATCACACAAAGTTCTGTTCTGGTGATATATCATTGAGAGATGAACACAGAACAGGATGCATATCTGATCTCTATCAAGATGCTTTAAGAAAATTGATGGAATGCAATCCACACAAAAGTACTTAAAAATTAGCACTTGACCTCAACACATCCCAATCTCTTGCCTCTTGATAAAGATAGGAAAAGGAAGCAAACTGGACATCCAGGTTCTTCATACTCTTAGAAGAATAACAAAGATCACATATCCATAAAAGCAAGTCTTCTTTCAAGACAGAGAAATAACCTGTTTGTTAATATCATTACAAGTGATAAAAAATGGGTCTTTTAT
>OY757939.1:1304382-1344382 GCA_963585895.1 Sepioteuthis lessoniana
ATCCAGTGAGAATGTTTGATGTTGGCAGTTTTCCTACATGCTCAGCATTGGTTGGATGTATTTAACCCCCAAGCAGGAAGGTTGACTGGTGTTGGTAAGATGTTGTAGACTGCCTTATTATAAAACTTAATTTTTTGGGTTCCGTATGCTTGAGATCGCCCTATGTGACAGCTCTGTCTTTTGCACTCTTCCACTTGGTCCATGTACCTTGTTTCCTTTGTCCTACAGCTGTAGCAATATACCCAACTTCCTCAAGATGATGAATTTCTTCCGAAACCATTTTTATTTTGTTTTTTGTGATTCCTTAGACCACTAATGCTGTGGATAAAGGCCTAGAGCTGCTCTTCTGTTTGCCATGTACTGAAGGCTGGGTGTTCTTCACTAGTAGGTCGTGCGAGTTACACAGCATCTGGAAAAATCTATATTCCTCAGCAAGTGACAATGTTGGAAGTTTTAGCTTTGTTGATGAACTGTATAGTGCCACATTTGTTAAGGAGTTAGGTACTCCCAACCATTTTTTTGTATATTTCTGATTAACTGCTCCATTGTTTCAACTTTTGTAATTGATACCTTTTATATTTGCATTTGCCATGATAATTTAGGAAATAATCCAAAATAAATACACCATACTTTATCTTTGTTCAGAAGGTTACACTTACCGAGGGAGTGTAATCCATCTTTTAGCAATTTGTTTAGGTCCTGCCAATGATGTCAATCAGTAAGTGGTAGGGAGTAGCTGCAACCAAGGCTCTTAATGCTTTGTTGTGGATTGTGGGGATTTTGTTCCTATTGCCAGAGAACTTTCTTTGCAGTTTTCCTTTTAATTATTGATAAATGGCGGCATTTTGAAGGGGTATTTTATTTACATCACTGCTCATTTTGAGAATTCCTGTCGGCAGATCTCACCAGTTGTGTTTCATGTGTGAATCTAGGTTTTACAACTAGTTACATCATCCATAAAAGCCTTCATAGATGGACGGGTTATTTCATTGATGTTGTTTTTGGCACTATGCAGTACCATCTCCTTTACCAATATAAAAAAGTAGTGGAGAGATAACACATCCCATAGTAATGCCAATATTCAACTTTTGCCATCTAGTTGAATATTTATTTTAGAAAACCTCACATAGGTATATTTAAAGTACATTGATATGAGGTTTTTAATGTTCTCTGGAATCCAAAAGAACTCCATTGCTTTCTCAAGTAGTTGGTATCTTAGTGAGCCACATGCATTTTCTAGGTCTAACCAAATGACGTGAAGTTCGGCTAATTTATTATTTTTGACCATTTTTATTTGGTTCTACAACACGGTGGTATGTTCAATACAGCCTGAGAAGCTGGGAACTCCAGCCTTTTGTATTGACATAGTGACATACCCATTGTTTAACACGAAACTCATCATCCTCTTTGCAATGATGCTGAAAAGATCTTACTTTCTACATTGAGTAAGAAAATTGGTTGAAGCTGATCAAGATTTCTGGAGTCTTTTTCTTTTGGTATGTGGATTCCATCTTCTAATCCCCTAGAGCTTATATGAAATGTTGTTAATCTCTGGTGAGCTCTTAGCTCTAGCTTTTCTGACACTTTTATTTCACCTAGTTTCAAAGGCAAAATTTTTCTTCTGGGGGATGTGTACCATTGGGTTCACTAAGATGGCCCAGAGGAATGGCAGTGAGTGAGTCGGTATATTTTTTTGAAGGGGCGCTTCCAAATCCTCTTTTGGTATATTGAGAACCTCATTTTTCTCCCCCTTGATGAATTTCTTGATGAATTTAAATGTTTTTTGTTGTTTTTTTTAAATTGTGCCTTGCCTTTCATTTCTCTTGTTGCTTTCTTGTGTTTTTTGTTCTTGCAATGCTGAGGATCTTTTCTTTTACTTTGGACAATTGTTTCTTGACTGACTCCTAGTCATCTGGCACTTCTTTAAGCCATTTCTTAAGAAGCCTTTTCTCTATTCTAAGTCGGCCCTTCTCTGTCTTGCCTTGACTGTTTGTATGGTTTTTCCTTTTTGGATGTCTGCAGCTCCAAAGCGATCAAGGCACACTGCATGTATGATTTTTGTAAAAGAATACAATCCCTTCAAGCTGTTTTGTTAAATGAAGAACAACTATTCATTGAGGGCCTTCCATCTATTATCATTTGATTTTGGCCAATTAATGTGAATTGCATTCTCTTTCACATTAGGTGTGTTGGGTTGACAAACAAAGTGACCCTGAGTACTGTGGTAGTTCTCCTGATTCTGGTTCCCTTCCATCGATTTATTTATCTCTAAGATTTACATCGTTGTTGACTTAGGCATCCCATTTTTGTGTGTGTGTATATGTATGTATGTAGACATGTCTATGTGTATAGATTAATAATGATTTAATTGAAGAATGATTGAGTATTAAAGAAAGCTCAATATGAACTTTAAAAGGAATGAGTATTACCTCATTTTAACCTGAGGATGGTGTGAATAACCATGCAAATATTAAAAAAAACTTCAGTTTCTTGTTTTTTTTTGTTTTGTTTTTGTCTAACTTCAATTTCCAAATTGTCTGATAGAGCAAATAATTAGAACAATTTATGAATCAGCATTAGATATTTAAAAAAAAAAGTTCTACTGTAATTTTTAATCATCATTGTTTTTTTTGTTGTTGTTTTTAGAATTTTTCAGATTTATCAAACTTGTTTGTATAATTACAATGTTTCAAACAATCCATTTTATGTTGTTAATCAGATTTCTTTCTTTAAAGAAAGAAATGGTGCTATAATGTATGTATTTACCAACTCTTCTCCATGAGCAGGATATGACACAAGGTCAAATTTTTTATGTGGAGTTGAACAGGGTTGAAGTCAGTTTTCCTTCTCCTAGACTGATTGCCTAAACAAAGCTAAAGATCTTAGTCTGCCCTGCTATTTACCCATTGTTGGAAGGAGAATAATTGGATTCATACCCTTTCCCAAGGGTATTAAGTGCATTGGGAAATGCAATCAGCCCCGTCTAGGATTCAAACTTTTCTTGTCTTGTCTATTACCTATGATGATAACCATTACACTATGGACACCTCCAAACAATAGTGCAATATTGTCGAGAGTTCTTAGAACAGTTTTGTGATCAGTATGAGACTATTCAATATCACTATTTTCAGTATAGGGTTTGTAACTATAAGGTATGATATTAGCAAAATATCTTGTCAGCTTCTCCAGAGATAAAGAAATTTCTTTGAAGATATTTCATTAGCTGCTCTTAAGTGATTAACAACAAATTTCAAAATCTCAGACAAAAATGACTCAGAAGTTGTAAAAATATCCTCTGAGGCAATCCTATTTGTAAATGTCAGAGAGTTGTTTACTTGTTGTATAGATTGTTTTTACCAGTGATAATCAGAATTACAGTTTATTACCGAGAAGGGATAATTAAATTGCTCTATTTTCTGAGTATTATTAGTTAGAGGACTTTTTAGGATGAGATGTCATGTCGGCAAAAATATCTTGTCTGCAGTTCCAGAAATAAAGAAATTTCTTTCTGAGATATCTCATCAGCTGCTCCTGATGGATAAACAAAAAAATTTCAAAATCTGACAAAAACTGGTTCTTCATCAAATTTGGTTATTCCGTGAAGTTTAGTTTGTTATAAAAAATTAACCAAATAACTATTTCTAAATGCCAGCAGGTTGTTCATGAGGTGTTGTGTGAAATATATTAATCAATATTTGACAGAAATATTGCCATCTTAGGTGAAATATATTGAACTAGAGTTACCAAGGTGGAAAAATTCAGTCCCATAATTGTCCAGTCAGCTGGGGCTGTAGAATACACTAACTGCACCTGTGCAGAAGAGTAAGACCCTCCCCGCCAACGAGTGTTCTGGATATGACACTAAATAATCTGATGGTGAGGTTTCAGTAATGCTGGAGCTTTGGGGAATGCGGAGTACCTCTTCATTGCCATCACTCTCAGGTCCATTCTGGCCCAGAGTGGTAGCACCTGATAAGGGTCGTATCTATGGGTTAAATAGAAATGAACTGTGGTTTCTGGAGTTTACTGTTTTTTGCATTTAAACTGCATATTTATGCTAAACTGAATTGTTTAAAATAGAACTGTTTTGACATTTAAACTGTGTACTTGTGCTAAGCTGAGTGGCTTGAAATAGAACTGTTTTGACATTAATTCTGTGTATTGCCCAGTCAACTTGGGCTGTAGAATACATCGACTGCACCTCTGCTGAGAGGTAAAGCCCCACCCTGAAACGAATTTCCTGGATATGACACTAAATGATCTGGTGGTGGGGTTCCAGTGATGCTGGGGCTTTGGAGAATGTGGAGTACCCCTTTATTGCCATTGTTTCTCAGATCCACTCTGGCTTGGAATGGTAGCACCTGATAGGGCCCTATCTATGGGTTAAATAGAACTAAACTGCATACTTATACTAAACTAAATAGTTTGAAATAGAAATATCTTTGACAATGAAACTGGGTACTCATGCTAAACTGAATTGTTTGAAATAGAACGGATTATTTTTATGAAAATGGATTTGGCATCAAATAACCTACAAAGGTTGATGTGCCATAAAACCCAACCAAGTATCAGTAGCAAAACTTCATTAGTTAAAAGATTTGTGACCATACGAGAAAATGGTCACATATTGGAAAAATAAACTGTCATCTGTTCTAGATATTTTTTGCAAGTTATCTCTTTAGTTTGACTAAAATCTTTTCAGCTTCTTCCCAGGAGTTAATTAATAGAAACAAAATCCCAGCACCCTGGCTACCCTGTTTTTGAAAAAAAGAAAAGAAAACTTGATCAGCTGATTTTTATGTTGATTTTATTTTAATCATAAGGACTTTACAGATTTGGTATGACAGTTTGCCAAACGTGGTGGTTTGTAATGAATGTTTTTTTATGTCAAAGTTTATAGGATCAAATTATAAAATTGTTTTGGATAACAAGTTTGGCATGTTTGTTTGGTTTAATAGGAGATATATGTTTATGGAGATTCTATTTTACCAAATGAACTTGGAAGACAGACCAGGGGATACTAATGGAAATACAGTTCAGTGTTGATAAACCTTATATTCTTTTAATATGTTGTATCTATGAAAAAATATCTAAGTCCTAAAAGGCCTCAATTAAAATTATAAATGAAAACCAAGCAGAAGCACTGAGATTTTTGAGTGTTTTGAATCATCAATAAACACATTCAGCTCCCCCAACCTTCAGTAAAAAAAAAAAAATAAAAAAAGCTTTGCTAACATTAAGTAAAAGAAAACTAATGAAACAATCCTTTTAGTTTGCTAACATAATTTTGGATTATATATATATATATATATATATATATATATATATATGCTAAGGGACATATGCAAATAGGGAGATTGCAATATATATAAAAATATATATTTTAATCTTTATATCTAATCTATAATTCTGTTATTGTGAAAAAAAACCCTTTTTGTAGTATTTGTAAATTTTACGAATTGATATCTGGGGGAAAAAAAATTTGTAAAAAAAGAAAAGATGAAAAATATACAAATTATTTAAAAATAATTAAGCTGCATGTATATCAAGTCAAAAGAAAAAACGCTGACAGAATTATCTAACCTAAAACATAATAAAGTGCTTAATACATGAGATGGAGCTAATATTATGAAAATAATTCTTACATGGCTAGGAGTGAGTCTACCTAGGGTTTACTAAATGGCTCTTCAGGGTTGCATTTATATATATATATATATATATATATATATATATAATCTCATTTTATACTTATATATGTATATATAGAGAGATAATGGATTAATTTCTATCCCTAATAGTAATGGACCCTTTACATCAAAAATACAAAAAAAAAATGTTGTTTAAATATATAGGGTAACTTTGAAAATATTAAATTTTTAGATGTAACTCAATTTTAGCAACAGTTCTTATAAACCATTTAGTAAGACTAATCTTATACCAACGTATATTAATGTTAGTTCTAACTACCTTGCATCCACAGTTAAAGAAATTCCTTATGTGATTAATGGTAGAATTAACAGATTATTATCTAAAAAGATATTTAATAATTATAAGGAATTTTACCACAAAGCTTTACTTAATTGTGGTTATAAAAATGAATTTAAATATTTAGAAGCCCATAGATATCACAGAAATAGTGGCAATAATATAGGAAACAGTAGTCACAAAAATAGGGGAAACTGTAATTAATAATAATACGAATATAGATAATAAAATAAGCAAAAATATTCATAAAAATAGACATAGAAATACGAGGTGCATACGATAAGTTTCCAGACTTTTTTTGTACAGGCATTTAAAATTGTTGTAGACTCTTGAAAATTCAGTATGTTATTGCTATACATCTTATTAGATGACTGACCAATTTTTATGATTTAAGCTTCAAATCAACTGCTACAGCATGAATTGGAGTACACCCTACTAAAGCCTGATTGTCACAGCTGGTGAATTTCAAAAATGCAATCTGATACTTTAGAAGAACAATATGCAATAAAATTGTTTTAAACTTGGAAAAAATGCCACAGAAACGTATGGAATACTTCAGACTGCTTTTGGAGCATCTTGTATGAATCGAGCATCAGTTTTTGAGTGGCATAAGAGATTCAAGGAAGGCACGGAGTCTGTGAGTGATGATGAGAGGTGTGGGAGGAGTAAGGAAGTCAATAGACCAGAGTTGATTGGCCAAAGGGATAGGGTTACTATGTTGAGGTTTTAAGGGAGTTCAGGAAGAGATTGTGTCGGAAGAGGCCAGCACTCTTCAAATCAGGTCAGTGGCATTTCCACTCGGACAATGCACCAGTTTACAACTCCATCCTTGTCACAGACTATTTGACCAAGATGGGCATCAAGACAGTTCCTCACCTTCCCTATAGTCCAGACCTTGCTCTCTGTGACTTTTGGTTATTCCCTAAGCTCAGAGGCTGTCGTTATGAGACAATTGAGGAGATGAAAGAGTCTGTGATGAAGGTCATTGACAGGCTCATACAAGAGGACTTCCATGGGGCCTTCCAGAAGTTGTTGGAATGGCACAAGTGCATTGCAGCCGGAGGAGATTACTTTGAAGGGGACTAGAGTTTCAAGTGTGTACTATCAATAAAAGTGCCCATATGAAAAAAGGTCTGGAAACTTATCATATGCACCTTGTTTTATCTGGTTTGACCCTCTTTTTTGCAAACTTTTTCATATCAATATAGACAAATATTTTCAAGATGACAATCCCGTTAGAAAAATAATTAATATGAATTTGTTATCCTTGTACTATGAATATAACTAAAATAATTGCCCATCACAACAAAAAATTAATAAATAAACTGGACTGGGAAAACAATGACAACTTAAGACATTCACATAATTGTAAAATAAAAAACACTAGGAAACATATGTAACCTTGATAATATCGTATATCAAGCTGCCATTTCAGCTAAAGAAAATGATAAGGCATACATAGCTTAAACTGGAAATTTAGATGTTACAACCCCCTACAATCATTTAGAAATCTGACATTAAGAAATCAAACTGCTCTATCTTGGTATTACTGGGATCTAATACAAGTAGGATAAACACCTATTATAAATTGGAAAGTAATTAAAAGAATCTCCTCAACAAACAGTTTACATGGTAAGTGTAATTTATGTTTAGAAGAGAAAATAGGTATATCAAAATATCTAAAAGGAATTTGCTTAATGCCAGGACAGAAATGATTTCAGCATGTAGACATAGATCTAAATTCTTAGTATAATTTAACTTGTTATATTATTAACATTAAATATATTTAACTACCATTAATTGAGATCCACAACATCACAAATTTTGACTATCCGTTGAATTCTTAAAGTTGTATGTGAACCCCCCCCCCCAAAAAAAAACCCCTAGAGGCAACTATATTAGGTTGACTTTACCAAGGTCTTTGACTCCTTACCCAGAGGAAAGATGAGCAAATTATACTCACCTACGGCCTACCAAAAGAAACCTTCGCAGACATAATGATGCTATATAGAAACACCAAAGTAAAAGTCCGTTCCCTGGATGGAGACACAGACTACTTCGACATTGTAGCAGGTGTACAGCAAGGAGACACATTAACCCCATACCTCTTTATCATCTGTCTAGACTACGTGCTTAGAACATCTATTGATAAAATCAAAGAAAACGGTTTCAAGTTAACAAAGGAAAGAAGAAGATAACCCGCAAAAACAATTACAGACGTGGACTACACCGATGACATAGCACTTCTGGCAAATGCACCCGCCCAAGCCGAAACCCTGCTGCATAGTCTGGAAGAAGCAGCTGCAGGCATAGGCCTCCATGTTAATGCACACAAGATGGAATACATGTGCTTTAATCAAAGAGGTGACATCTCCACACTAAACAGTAGCTCTCTGAAACTAGTAGACAAGTTCACCTACCTAGGAAACATTGTCTCATCAACTGAGAAAGACATCAACACGTGACTAGCAAAGGCATGGACAGCTAACAATAGGCCATCAGTCATATGGAAGTCAGACCTGGCTGACAAAATAAAACAGTTTCTTCCAAGCAGCAGTTGTGTTGATACTGCTGTATGGATGCACTACATGGACGCTAACTAAACGTATGGGGAAAAAGCTTGATGGCAACTACACAAGAATGTAGTGTGCAATATTGAACCAGTCTTGGAGGCAGTGCCCAGCAAAGCAGCAGCTGTACGGCCACCTACCACCCATCATGAAAACTATAAAAGTTACATGAACCAGACATGTGGGACATTGCTGGAGAAGTAAAGATGAACTTATAAGTGATGTACTCCTGTGGACCCCTTCACATAGATGAGCAAAGGCAGGACGACTAGCTAGAACCTACATACAGCAGCTCTGTCCTGTATGGGATGTAGACTATAGAATATAAGTTTCAAGGAAAATATGTATGTGAATTTTGTCTATGAATTGAAATAAGCTGCATAACACTATTTACTTTTTCTGGAATTAGGTTTTATAATTTTCAGTAGTATTTAAATTAGGCTTAAGTGTGTGTCAGTGGGTGTATGTTTTTTTTTTTTTTTGTTTTTTTTTTTTTTTTTTAGGATTGTATATTATATAAATGAAAATAATAAGCGATATATCTCCAGCCTTAAAAATTTTGTCTGGATTAAAAAATATAGAATATATTGAAAAATTCTTTTAATTTAAAAAAAATAGAAATATTTTTTCAAATCCTATTTTTGCTGAACACCCAAATAAAAAATTTTCTTTCTACATCTGATGATGGTTTCACAATCAGAAATGAAAAAGGAAGTTAATTTTTTCTTTTTGTTTTTATATAAAAAGATATTTTAGCTCTGCACATTGAGTGTTGATGAATTTTTAATCCGAAATGAATTATACATCAATAGCCATTGACATTAAGCACTCAAATTGGATACTCCTAACTCTTGGATTTCCTCCTCAGATTATATATTATGATAATATTTTTAAGCAGAGTTTAACAGCTTCAAATTTAGAATTCTCCTTCTCCTTGATTGGTTGCCATACTAAGTTTAAAGAAATCTATTTGCTTTATTATTTATCAATAGCAGGAGGTAGAATAGTTTACTGTATACCTTTTCCAAAGGTATTCACCCTATGGGATATATAAACTGCCAGAATTCAAACTTAGATTGTTATATCTGTTTTCTACAACAATAACTATTACACCACAAAGTATCTCTCTTTTTATGAATTTGTATGAAGATAAGTCCCTAAGTAATGATAATGCGAGACACTGCTTTGGAATATGTCAAAATTCTTATTGGCAGTTTTTATCTAAAAAAAAAATTATTTTTCATAAATGCAGTGTCTGTTCATTGATAGTTTTAAGTTGTTTGGATTCTTTGTTTAATGGCATAGCGACCTTTGTGGGTCAATGCCGAAGCCATCCTTA
Organism: Sepioteuthis lessoniana; assembly: GCA_963585895.1. Classification (NCBI taxonomy): domain Eukaryota; kingdom Metazoa; phylum Mollusca; class Cephalopoda; order Myopsida; family Loliginidae; genus Sepioteuthis; species Sepioteuthis lessoniana. The sequence continues at coordinate 1,314,277 of OY757939.1, forward strand.
TTGAAGAATAGTAGTGGTACTATTTAACTTATAGCTAGGGTGATAAGAGGGTTCATACCTTCAATGTGATAGTGCATGGTAGATGTGTATACATATATAAGTAGGTTTGTTAAATTTATAGGGCGCTTACAATAGAGCAATATCTTTAATCTCACAGGTTATTGTAGCAGTACTGCTTACTATATTGATCTTGTGTCAAACTAAGCTAAATTTTGTAAATATCTGTATATCAATATCATTGTTTGTGCAAAAATTCAAATATATTTGCTCAACCATTACAAGTTAACTTGCTACTCAATGATCTATTAATGATACAAATAAAAAATTGTTTGAATTTTCATGTATGCTGCTATTCAATGATGATCTTTTAAAAAGGTTTTGCTATTATTATTTTCCATTTGAATATTTTAGGGTACTATTTCCATTGGGGAGAAATTTTCAAAAAGAAAGTTTACCAAAGAAGAAATTAGGGTAGTGTTGACTGAGTTAATGAACCAAGACTTAGTCTGATGATTGCATTGGTCAGTCATTAAGTGCTGTTGACTATTTCTACTCTATCCCAACTTTTATATATATATTCTATTACTGATAGTGAGCCATCTTTATTTATAAATATGGCAAACTATATCATTTATCTATCTACACACACACACAGTGAGGATCAAACTCCTTACATCTATTATTATCCTTTTAACTACAATCAGGCTGTCAGCCCAGTCAAACAAACCTTAATCGATAACTCCTATCAGCAATCTATCTTTTCCAATTTTTATGTGCAAATATTTTGTTTGATTTTTTTTTTTTTTCATTCAAATTTTATAAAATCTTTCCTGTTGGTATAGATCTTTATAAGCTATAAAAATCCATACAACTCATTTTATTCTCATACATATTGTACTTTGTCAATAAAACCTAAATTGAAATTGTGATTGACTGTCAATCTTTGTTAGTCTGTACAGCTGCACTGTATTGTTTGAATAATTTCTCAAACCTGCAAAAGAGAAAGTGTATCCTAAAAGCTGTAACTATGTTTCATTGTAGTCAATACAAGTCATCTATGCAATGACACTTAGTTCTTGTCTAGTCTTAAAATAATAAAAGTTGTTTATAAAAACAACTTGTATTCATTTTCTGTATTTTCTAGTGTCTGTTGTCTTTATCAATCCCCCACTTTTATTTTATCTATCTTGAGTAGCTTTTACGTACTTGACATACCATCTAGTCTTATTAGTAGTTGACTAACAGTTTCTTGTTTGATTTTTTTTCTCTATTTTATATTCATCTTCTGATCTCTGAATTTTGTTACTCCATAATTGAATGAAATAATTCCTATTTTCTTTTGATGTCGTTAAATATTGGAAATTAAAATGAACTTAATTCTTAGATTAATTTAAAGAAGGAGCCAAGTTCTAAAAGGTGAAGAAGTTCTATTTCAACAATTTGTTAATTAAATGGGAAGGAAAGTTCAAATTCTGGATAAGACAGCATTTTATTTTGTCCTAATGTCTTCTCTCTCCAGAAAAATAGTAGAGCAGACTGGCTTGTTTAACCTTGGTTAGGCAACCAATCTAAGAGAAGGAAAATTCTGAATACAAACCTGTTGTACTGTACATAAAAGCTGACCATGGATCACATCCTGACAGTGGTAGAGGGGTTGGGTAAATACATAGATAAAAAGGCTTGAGAATTTATTGGCAAAGTATTAATCATTTAGATGATCTGCCTGTAATTATTGACTCACCAGCCTAGACAGGCATATGTTTGGATTAAATTGAGTTAACTCCTCTTGCCAGCAAATGGTTAAGTCCATATTTAACTCTATCCCTTTGGTAAGGGGTAAGGCCAAAAAATAGCACCAACTGCTTTGATCACTGACATTTTGGCTTTGAACTCTTCTTACCCTTTCACTTTTGTGCAATAGGGAGGGGGCTGTTGAAGGTTTAGAATCTCAAAGACCAGTCTTACCTTGTTTATTTACTGTATCCTGTTTGAAGATAAAAACATGACTGGGGCAGAGGAGATGACATACTTAGACAAATCAGAGCTGAAATAAGCCATTACATGTTTTACAAATTGACCAAGGGAGATAATATTTACAGGTGATGAAAGTTTTTCCTATTTTTATTGTTAAATATTGGAGATTAAAATGAATCTAATTCTTCATCGTTATGTCGTGCCACTAGCACGGATATCCCTGACCCTCTCTTGCTACTTCTCCCTATCGTTCATCGCCTCTGGCAGGTCTTCAGGGCTACATTCCGTATCCTCACATAGCTGCTGAATGTATGTTCGAGCTGGTCGTCCTGCTTTTGCCCGGCCATATGTGGGGGACCATTGGAGTACATCACTTATGAGCTCGTCCCTGCTTCTCCAGCAGTCGCCTGCATGTCTGGTTCGTCTAACTTGGATAGTTTTCGTGATGGGAGGCAGATGGCCGTATAGTTGGTGCCTTAAATCTTTTCAAGTATTCCTCGAATAAAAGAAAGGTTAATCATTAGTGAATACTTATCATAATGTTTAATTATTCTGAAATATCTTTAAAAATATTGACATATTCTAAATTCAATTAAGAATATGAAAAATATTTCAAATGTTTATCAAATAAAGATATTAGAAAAAATATTTTTAAATACTTATAGAATGTAAAAAATATACTTTTTGAATAAAATATAAAGAAATCTTTTATAGAATTTTCTACATAAATTATGAATAATTTTTCATATGAAAAAAAAAAAAAATGGATACACTTAAATAAAATGAGCTTCTAAAACCTATCTAATCTTTATCACCTGACAGAAAGTTTAATGAATGCTTATCTCAGTGTAAAAGTGTTTCAATAATATTTATCAGGTGAATTTTTCTGAAAACTGCTATATAAAGATGCCACCCCCCCCCAAAAAAAAACAACCCAAAACAAACAAAAATGTAATAAAAGAGGAAAAAGATTTTCCTTAATACTATAGAGAAAATCAGTTATAAAGGAAGATTCTTGGTAAATTTATCTCTGGTAAATTCCTCATATCAAATTGATTGCTCTTATGGGTTTTCACCAACCCTTTAGCTGTTTTCATTAATTTTTTAAAAGCAGTTATTAAATCCTGAATTTCATCATGAATAATTACCTGAATTAGATTTACCATAAACAAAAGGTAAATTGTGGAAATGATCAAGTTTTGTGATATATATTTGATGCTTTTTTCTTATAAAGTTTTCTTGACTAATATTCATGAAAAAAAGATATCTAAAGTTCTACTTGTTTCTTTCTCTTTTGTGATATTTTTCATTTGGAAAAAATCATTTCTATTCTTGTAGAATACACTGACTGCACCTCTGTAAAGGGGTAAGACCCCCACCCTCAACTAGTGTTCTGGATATGACACTAAACAATTTGATGGTGAGTTTTCAGTAATGCTGAAGCTTTGGAGAATGTGGAGTACCCCTTCATTGCCATTGCTCCCAGGTCCACTCGGACCCAGAGTAGTAGCACCTGATAAGGGTCCTATCTGTCGGTCAAATAGAACTAAACTGTGTACTTATGCTAAACTGAATTATTTGAAATGGAACTGTTTTTGTTTGCTAAACTGAATTGTTTGAAATGGAACTGTTTTTGACATTGAAACTGTACTTCTGCTAAATTGAATTGTTTAAAATAGAACTGTTTTGATATTTAACTGTGTAAACAAAATCTATACTTATACTAAACTGAATTGTTTGAATTAGAACTGTTTGACTAAACTGAATAGCTTTAAAAAATGTTTTTGACAATTAAACTGTGTACTCATGCTAAACTGAATTGTTTTGAAATAGAACTGATTATTTATATAAAAATGGATTTGGCATTAAATAACTTAGAAAGGTTGATATCCCATAAAACCAAACCAACCAACCAACCAAATTAAAAAAATTGCTATACAAAACTTAACCCTAAGCAGCCACTATAAATCATGACTTTTGAAGATTTGTGAAGGCCACAGTATTTTCTAAACTTGACACCTTAAACTTTTATGAATTAATATCCATGGTAACCCCTCAACCGCACCCCCCCGTGAAATAAGAAAAATAACCCCTAAAAACAACACGAAACCAAAACAAAGATATAGTGAGGTGTTTTTGATAATTAAACATGAAACACTTTATACAAACAGCAGCATCTGTGAGATTTGCTCAAATTTAAACAACTTTCAATTAATGGATCATGCAAATTTGTTTATTTTTAGGAAAGTGCAATCTTTTGTCTGTTAATTTCAAGATTTTAAAAATTTACATTCCCATATTTTTATTTTTCTGATAGTTATCAATAGGAAATGAGAAAAATTTAAGTAAATGGGCCAACTAACTTGTTTATCCAAACTTTTCTCATTCTTCAATAATAACCTGCGTCAGAAGAAGAAGGCCTAAAAAATTTGGCTTTAGGTTACTTTTACAGTGCTTTAAATCTTGACAATATTGGATGCTATTTCACTGAGTTTCTTACATATACTTATGTATTATAAGGCATTTGTTTGAAAAGTACTGGTCGAAGCTATATTTATTGCAATTTTTGTTGGATTGAAAACGTGTATAAATCAAGGGAATTAACTCTTGCAAAACGCAAACTTAAAAATAAAAAAATGACTGAATTTTTATTGTTCAGGGAAAAAGAAGAAAAAAAAATCCTTTTTAAAACATTTTTTAAAGAATATCAAATAAGAGACATTATTGATTGTTTATTGGTTAAGTATTTATTTTAAGTCAATTAAATTAGTTGCCTGCAGTTATTGCGTCAACAGCCAAGGTTGGAACAAGTTTGGATTGAATTCAGTTAACATTTGCTTGCAAGATGAGTCAAGTCCATATTTAACCCTGTCATTCGGGCACGAGAAGCGACATTTTAACAAGTTTCCCTACTTGTATACATGTAGGTAAATAATTAAAAAAATGCTCCAGGTGCTTTGATCATTGTCATGTTGACTTTGGACTCTTCTGACCCTCTCTCTTTTGATGCAATAAGGAAGGTACTGCTGCAAGTTTAGAATCCCCAGGACTAATTTAGCTTTGTTTGTTTATTGTATTCTGTCTAAAAATAAGAACATGACAAGAGAAAAATTACTACGTTAAAATTCGATGAATCATAGCTGAAAAATCCGTGCATTTTGGTCTTGAAGTGGACCAAGGGAGATAACTTCATCTTACTGTGTAGTAAGACGAGCATATTGTAGTATAATTTGATATAATCACCGTATATACGTAAATATAATGTCCTTAAATTCGCTCGTGAGTTTGATCCTAACTAGATACTTTATACAGGATTTTTTGCTAGATTAAACAAAGCTTAATAAATAACGATATAGATAATTAAATTTTCTATCATGTATTTGTTTAAAAAATGTAAATAATTTTATCTCAAATATTTGTTTACATGTAAAATCTAGCTTGATAATTTAATATTGTTTTATATAACCCCCACCCAAAAAAACCCATCAGTGACTCGAGTTAAATTCCAGAAAAAGGCTGTTTGCATTTTATTTTGAACTAATGCCCTTGGAGAATAGCATGAATTTATCTGTTCTTCACCCCTGGCTTTGAATAAAATAGACAGACTGAGTTTTTTTTTTGCCTTGGGATAGCAATCAGTTTTGGAGAAGACCACTCTAAATTTAAAACAGCTGTATTCCATTTAAAAATTGACTTTGTTTTGAATTCTGTTTATGCTTTAAATGAAACAAAATTTGTGTATTAATTTTTTTAGAATTCTTTTTCATGTAACAGTACAAAATCAACAATTTAAAATGTGCATTTTTATTTTAATATTTCTATCTCTATTATTTGAATTATGCGAAAATGAGGAAACTTCTAAGTTTAAATTATACACTAACAACAGGTCATTAGAGAGAGTGATCCCCTCTTCAACATATTGTCAAACTATCTTAATTAAAACAAGTTAAAATGTAAGATTGTGTGTCTGTGTAAAGAAAAGGGTCAGGAAATGAACAAAACAAATCTGATGCCGTAAATGAATTAAAATTAAGAATTCAAAAAAAAAAATGAAATCGAGATAATATAGACCCAATTATAATCATCTGATTTTATTTGTATGCCACCACAACAAAGCAAAAATGACAAATCATAGTGAGATTTTTGTTAGCACAAGAGTTTGAAAATGTTCTGACTTGGAAAATAAAATAATTTCTAGTCTAATGATAGTGTAGGGTCTGTGTTCAGGCTTAGACTTACTTATATTTACTTAAGGGAGATAAGTATTAAATGTTAATCATATAGTACTTCCTGTTTATTTATTGAGTAGCTATTATGATTCTTTTAAAAAGTATCCGATTCTATACTGACTTAACAAAACTAAAGAGAACCTTTTAAGTATTAACAACGATTATAATATTAGTGATGATGGTAGAAGTAGCAGTAATAATAGTAAGTAAAGATTTTGAGAGCCAAATGAATCTCTGAAACCTAATTTTAATTAATATGAAGAAAAGTATTTGTCAATTCATGGAGTTCACTGTTTCAGTAGATTAGTTTGAAAGTAAAAACAATGAAATATCTGGACTTTGCCAGAAAACTGAAAAAAAAAAAAATGGAATGTGAAGGTGATAGTGATATTAATCATAGTTCGAACTTCAGGTAGAATCTTGAAGAACCTAGAAAAGATTTTTGGACGGTTGAAGATCAGAAGGAGAATTGAGACTATCCAAATCACACCACTATTGAGATCAGTGAGAATACAGTGATCTTCCCCCATTGAAGAGCAAACCAGTGACCACAGAATGTAGAGTTGAAACTTTCCTGTAGCAGAGATCATGGTATACACTGCTGATGAGACTTAATAAGTTTGAAACAGCTGTCCAGTGTTTCCGTATGTTGTGTGCAAGTGTTCGCCGGATTTTCTGGTCATGGTAATTCAATTCATGATATAATTCCTGTACTTAAAAAAGAAAATGTACATCTATTTCCTTGCCTTTGAGGTTATAATGATTATGCGGAAGCATATTTCCAATCCTCCTGGTAAAACATGGCCCTGGAGGTGACTGTTTCCTCTGTAAAGAGTACGGATTTAACTTACAAGACAAATTCAGGTTAATTAGCCATGCAATTACCATGAGTAGTTGATTTGGCATCACTTGTGTGCGATGTGGATTGATGGCTCAGTGGTAGAGTTTCGGCTCTGCATTCTGTGATCGTTGGTTCAATCTCCAGTGGGGTGATCATGGTATACGCTGCTGATGAGACCTAATAAAGTTGAAACAGCTGTCCAGTGTCTCTGTATGTCATGTGCAAGTGTTCACCGGATTTTCTAATCATGGTAATTCAATTCACAATATAATTCCTCTACTTAAAAAGAAAATGTGCATGAATTATTCAATATAAATCTAATTTTGGACTTAATTTATATAAATGCTTTGTGTGTGTGTGTGTGTATATATATATATATTGTTTGCACAGTGATGAAAAAAAATATTTCCAGAACAAATATTCCTTTTTTGACATAACTTCCTTCCTTCAATACTTAATCCAGTATTTTTCCATGAAACATTATACAGTGAAGATTTCAGATCAAAATTCTATTGTGTCAAACAAAGGACTTATTAATGTATCCTCCTATAAAATATATTTCCCCTGCTTATTTTTTTCTCACTCCTTTTATTTTTTGTTTATATTTTTAGATCACACTGCCAGAATTTGGTGCATTGAATCCGGGGTGACTATGCAGCAATATGTGGGGCACCAAGGCTCTGTAAACTCAATTCGATTCCATCCCAATCAAGACCTGGCCCTGACAGCATCCGGGGACCGCACTGCTCATATATGGAAAATGCAGTTCACTCTCCCATCTCACTTGGAGGTCATGGTAAGTGAAAATGATTTTGAAAGCGGACACTATATATATGAATGAATGATATCCATTTGTAGAGATGTATTCAATACTGACAAAGTCACTGGTTAAGGTCTTCTAAACAAAGAGTTCTAGCAATGACATATTCCTATGAGTTAAGAAATACTCAAGTCTTTTAACTTTCGGGTAAACCTAATATTTTTTGGTTAAATTTAATTGAACCCTTTTGCTGGCAGTTTAAAAAAATTTGTAGAGTAGACAAATTATTTTCAGAAAATTGGTAATATAGAGGGTATTTTGAAACAAGTCAATTAATAATATACCCTCCCCCCCCAAAAAAAAACCCAATTTGATCAGCAATTATGTGTTATGATACAATAGCATGGAAAACGATAAAACACTCCTTTTTGATTGACATTTGACAAAACAATCTTTACATCCTCCTCCTACGCAACAGTGAGGCTTCCTTATAATGTTGCTATACATTAACTTTGAATTGGTCAACCAACAGCCTATCGGATAATGCCTTACATAAAGTTATTACAAAAATGATAAAAATGTTGCTCTGCCTGCAAAAGAGTTAATACTGGAAATATAACAAAAACTCAAATTAGCAATGGTTTGTGAGATTATCTTGTTAACCATTCTTCTATTTAATTTGAAGATGAAAAATAAATGAACACTTAGTTTCTTCTGTCTTCTACAAAGTAATTTCCTTGTAGCAAGAATTATTTGGATGATTGAATTGCTTCTTGTTTTTATTGTTTGCCAGTCATTTTAGCTAGGACATTTTCCGACCGTCTTCAGGTATAATATGTATTTCTGTAAAGAAAGAGACTTGAGTTTCTGCCTTTTTCTTTAGAATCACAAGTCAAAAATGGTGTCAAACTGATTTTCAAATTGACCTGTACTTGTTTTCTGATATTTTCAGTGTTTCATATTTTACTTGAAGAAGGCATTTGTGGTTTAATGGTTGTCATCAGATGAAATGGATATAGTAACTTTAGTTCAAATCCTGGACAAGGCTATCTTCATTTCACATAGCACTAATACCCTTGGGAAAGGTATGAATCCAGCCATTCTCCCTTCAGCTATGGGTAAATAGTAGGGCAGACTGGGCCCTTTAACCTTGGCATGGCAACTGATTTAGCACCAACCTAAACTCTAAATTCAAACTAGTTGTACTCTTCTTAAAAATTTGCTTTCTGTCACATCCTACTCATTGCAGTGGGGTTGGATAAATAAAAATTGGAGACCCCATGATGTGATGGTTATTGTCATAGGAAATGGACACAGCGACAAGAGTTCAAATCCTGGCTGACTGCATTTCACATAGCGCTAATACTCTAGAGAAAAGTATGAATCCAATTAATCTCTCTACAGCTCTCGGTAAATGGCAGAACAGACTGGGTTCTTTAGCTTTGGTTAGGCAACCAGTCTAGGAGAAGGAAAACTGATTTCAAACCTGTTAAACTCTGCTTAAAATTGACTTTGTGTCACATCATGTTTGTGCGGAGGGATTGGTAAATACATGTTCTGGTTGAAATGTTTTGTGACCAAAACCCAGAGGAGTTTAGTTATTTGAATATCAATGACTTTTAATTAAAGAATTTTAGACTGTGTAGATTCTTATTCAAATTCCTTGAACTTTGGGTTGGATCTTTGGTTAAATGAGAATATTAAAGGATTAAAATGAAAATATTAGTAAGAAAAAATAGGGAATGAAAAGTATTATGTTCTTGTAGAATTGGGCAATCTTGACCCTCTATAGCTTCCTTTATCAGTAAACAGTGAATCATCATGACTGTTCATAGGGAGAGATAGCAGAGTGGTTTTCTGTTGCCTTCTCTATTGTTTGAATTCAGAATTATCATTCTCCTAGATTGGTTGCTCACTATCATGCTTAGAGAACTGTCTTAACTCCTAGCTGAGGGGGAAGAGGGAATTCATGCCTTTCTCAATGGCATTAGTTTGAAGTGAATGCAAACGGCCTCAACTGAATTTGAACTGGATATGCTGGTTTTATTTCTGACATTCTCAACAACTGAAAAAGAAAAAAAAAAAGAAGACATAATGGAGAAGTGACTTTCTGTCATTTTGAGAAATGCCAGAGCAAGAGTATTCATTTTTTGTTGTTGTTTTTACAATATTTTGGTTGATTTATTCTACAGCCTTCTTCAAGAGTACAATCCACATGTGAAGAATTTTGGGAGAGGTGGTGTAGTGGCTAAATATGCTGGATTGTTACATTTGTAGTAAGCGAGAATGAAATGCAGTGGCACTATTACTTTCACTTTTAGACTAATACCTTTAGAAAAGGTATAACCCCCCCCCCAGCTATGGGTTAAATAACAGTATTACTGCCCTTCTGCTCAGATGATTTGGGCATTAAATAACCCTCAAAGGTTGATATACCAAACAAAGAAACTAAACCAATTCTTTCTTCATCTGTTGAACAAGTTTTTCTTGACACTCATAATTTGGGGAGGACTTTTTATCAATCTTGAATTTTTTTTTTTTTTTTTTTTTTTGATAAGTTGAGCTAATTATGAAGATGAGGAAGCTGGTTGTAATTTACCTAAATTACAATGATTGCAACATGTTGTCTTAGAAAAATTTTAGTTATAATGTATAGAAAGCTATGAATGTTTTGTTTTCCTTTCAGATGGGCAATAAAAATAGTTTTGGTTATTTCCAGTTGATGGCAAGTATATTCTGTTCCTTTAGGCACCACAAAAAAATGACTACCTTTGTCTCATAATAGTTGTTACATTTAGTGTATAAAATTTATATACAAATGTAACTACTATTATGGGACAGAAGTAAGATGAAAATATCAGTTTTGGCACTGTATATGTTGTGCATTCAATCCACAATTGTACACTAAGTTTTTCCACTTTTTGGTTTGTTTCCCTTTAAGATCGACACCAACCACAATTCTCATTTCTTTTTCATTTTCACAACTTCGTATTTCTATTTTTGATTTATTAAAAGAAAGGTCACCTGGCATTGCCTAGGATTTAACTAATTTTGTAATAATAAAATTCTCTCTGGAATTAAAGTTTCTCTTCCTGATGTTCAATATCAGATTTTGATTTAGCTTTTGTATCTAATGTTTATATGAAATTACATCGTTATTTAGACTAGCATCTTCATCTTTGTTGTTTTCATCCCACCATTTTGGCTGATATATTTTTTGGCTTTTGTCTAGTGAAGGTTACATTTGAAGACCTTCTTTTGGATTTAGCATATGGTAGCTTCGAGACCACTGTGTAATATGCACACAGTATATCTAGAAAGTTTCTATTCATTTAATATTAACAAAAAAGAAAAAAGAAACTACTTTGGGAAATGATACCTGAGCTTTTTTTTTCAAAGTGCTCTTTTTGGGACCTCACAGATATATCCCAGAATCCCTTTCACTTTTCAAAATATTTTTCATTTTACAGATTACTATTTAAAAAAATAAAAATATATCTTATTACGAGAAAATATATTTTACAACAATAAAATTCTCAAGTAAAATTGCTAGAAGGGTTTAAACTTCCCAATATCATCAAAATATATGGGAGGTGGCAAGGCAACAAAAACATTTTTGAAAGTTGTTTTGGGATTTTGAAATTTTCATTTTTGTACAAGATGAAATATGAAAGTGAAATTGATGAAGAATAAAGGAAAATGTCATTAGGATTTAGTCCCAGTGTGTCAGGGGGGGATAAATGTCAAATCTTGTAAACAATGTAAAATTTGACAATCCAAAATACACCTGCTAAGATAGCTGCTGTTATGAATTCATTGAAAATGATAAGGGATTAAAGAAAAAGTATAAAAATTAAGTCAAGGTTCTATAACTTAAAAATATCCTTGGTGGAGTTGAGGTATCAATTTTTAATCTGATAAACAATGTTGCATTTAACAATTCCTAAAATATTTTCTAATTCAGCTACCTTTATGATATTAGTACATTTCAAAAGTATAGATGTTCTTTTAAGAAATTTTCTGTTTGTTTATGACAATAAAGTTTTTATCCTAAGCTTATAATAATGACCAACATTCTTGTAGAAGAATCTGAATAGAAAAGAAGATATTAAAAAACAAAAAAAAAAAAAAAAATCAAAAACTCCTACAGATTGTAATGGTTCTTCTACTTCAAATATTCTATGTAGAATAATCTCTTCATGCCTCAGGGTGTCCTCGTGGTGTAATGGTTAAAGCGATGGACTGTGGAATCGTAGTAAGCGCGTTCGTACTCCAGTCGCGCTATTATGTTCACTTTCAGGCAAATACCCTTGGGAAAGGTATGAACCCCACTTATCCTCCCAGCTATGGGTTAAATAGTACCACTACTGTTCTTCTAGGAGAATGGCTTTGGCATTAAATAACCTAAAAAGAGTTGATATGCCATTAAACAAAGAAACCTAAACCTAAACCTCTTCATGCCTCATCCGACCACATTTTTATCATTTTACTCGTGTTTTATGAGGGTAGATCAATATGTCTTTTGCAGCCTGATAGTTATGTTAAATTTTGACTTGAAATTTTTTTATTTACTGTAATTAATATTCACTTTTGAATTAAGAGCCTCGACAAGAAAGAGCATAATTTTTAAATAAATATTTGTTCTGAAAAATTTTCATTATGAGGCTGTGGATGTATTGACATACCTAATGTGTATTTTCCTTTTTTGACTTAAGAATGTTTTATCCACAACAATAGGATTAATTTGCACTGAAATGATCCACTTATTTCAAAACCATCACACTTTACACCTTATAAAAATCTTGCCAAATTACCTTCTTAAATTTTCAGAAGTCATTAATCATTTCAACGGTTGATTGGATTATTGATTTTATTCTTTTTGTTTCAGGTGCTTTTTGTAATTTTGTGATGAGTTCTCATCTAATCGTTTTAGATTATTTATCTAATTTTTTTGTTTTTATTTTATCATTACCACGATGATTTGGTTGATTATTTCTTTGGCTACTTTCAAATGTACAATTCATAAGAAAAATCTTATCATTTCTTTGAACTAATGAGTTTATTCTTTAAATTGCTTTTCTTGTTACCATAAATTTGTCTGAATTAGTTGATGCATTACACCATATAAGAGATTCTGACCAAAATCATCACAAGTTGATGGGTTTTTCAAGAATGCTTTAGGATTGTATTTAAAGGTGCATAAACTCTTTGGACAAAAATCAATTTCCATGACATATGAGCATCTAAATTAAGTTATACTATAATCCTGGTGTTAAAGTGTGCCTTTTTTATTAGAAAAATGTTTGGTATAAAAGCATTCTGCATGCACATGTATTTATTTTAGTAAACTTATGGGATAAATGTAATAATTAAGAGCATAAAACACATTTTCATTTGTCAAGAAAGTTTTATTTTTACTGAACAAAAATGTAACTTATTTTTCCTATTTTCTGATAAAATAGGAATACTTCCAAGTTGCTGCCATGTCAGTACTAATGTACAGTTGCACAACTTGAACTAGATTAGAACTATACAAGAATGCTGCATACTGTTTTGAACAAATCCTGGAAGCAGCATGCTACAAAATAGCTGTATGGCAACTTACCTCCTATCTCATAAACAAGAAGGATGAGCAAGACATACAGGACACTACTGGAGAAGTAAGGATGAACTCATAAGCGACATTCTCCAATGGATGCACCAGTGTTAGCTGATCAGTAAAACCTTACATCCATCTCTGTTATGCAGATAGTGGATACCATCTAGAGAACTTACCAAGAGGGATGGATGACAAGAGAGTCAAGGGTATCCATGCTATTTGCAGGCCTTGATAATGATTTTTCCCATTAACTTTATTGAACAAAGTATTTTATGTTTTGTTGTGATTTCTGTCATTTTTTTGTGCCACTTAGTAATTCTATCTACAAACATGTTTCTCTTTTTAAGCAAAGAACTGCTCAGTGTTTTTTGTTGTCTTTCAGGGAAGACTGCAATAAATGTTCATTTGAAGTTGTAATATCTGGTGAAAATAATGGATGAATAAATTCCCAACCAAACTTTGAAAATTTTTTTGCTTCTTTGCACTAAAGCAACATCGTTGTGTGTTATCGCCATAGAATATTCTGTCCTTTTAATTAACTAATTCTGATCACTTTTTGTCTTACGGTTGCTATAATTGGCACTGTACATGTTTGAATCAATAACTTATATATTGGCTCTGTCGCATAGCATTGATTATACTTAATGTCTTGATTGCTGTATTGATCTATTCAACTGTGTAGAACCATTCAGCAACAAATATCTAGCATAAAACTTTACTAACCACTTTTTACACATTTGATTATTTGCACTACCTTCTACATAAACTGCACAAAGATTTTCATCAGAACACAGACGCACAGACTCCTGGATAAGGAAGCAAGTTTAAAATATAACGCAAAACTTTTTCTAATTATTTTTTATTCTAATAAATATAAATGGAACATGTGACAATCTTGTACAATAATGTATACAGTGTTTGTGTGCAGAATTCATTTTAGTATTGGACATCTTTTTGTTTTGCTTAAGGAAATCAATCCATTTAAACAAGTTGTTTATAGTTAGCTGCATCTGTTATTTCTTTCAGTTCAGCTGATCATTATTCCTAAATTTCATCTTGAAAAATCTGGCCTTAATGTGTCCTTGGTGATCTGATGATTGACCAGCTCAAAACCTCACTGACAATTACTGCAAATGATAATATTGTTGTTTGCCATTTGTACTGTCACTTTGTCTTATTCTTTCCTTTTATTTCCACCACTCGACTTGTCTAAACTGGGAAGCATTGCTTTTTTGTAATATATTTTTGGACTTATTGTATTTTACTGACTCATCAATAAATCAGATATAGATTTGAGGATGATGATGGAAGCAGTCAAAGCAATGATTGTCTTTTAGTGGCTGAAATTTTGATGATATAATGGCACATGATTGAAATTAATGAGAGACAAGAATCTCGGGGACAAAACTAATATTTTCCATTAAAATTGACAAAAGAAACATTTGGGGACAAGAAGAGGTTCAAAAAAAGGAAGAAGCTTATTTGTGGAAAACTTGGGTCCAAGTGTTTCATAGTCATAAAAAAAGGAAAAAAAAAATCACCTTGGAAGGTATTTTTACAAATGTTTTAAAAATGACTTTTTTGTTGTATTGTTGTCAAAGGAAAAATAGAAATATTTGAGTTGATGAATGAGTCAGGTTTTTTTTTTCTTTATGAATAAAAATGGGGAAATGTTATCTATTCATTCTTTTTTTTTTTTTATGTTATTAATTTTTATTTCAAAATATCTTTTTGAATCTGCTTTTTCCTACAGAAATCCCACTCATCTGGTGAAGATGATCTAGAAGGTTCTGAGAAAGAGGAGCAATTAGAAGGTAAATATTTTAGTTTGATTAATGAATATGTGGAATTGCATGTACATTTCATGACTCACTTGGCCATTTGCTTCTTGGTCAGGCTGAGAACTCAATACTCCCTTGTGTGTGTCTTCACAACAGCTCTTTCTAGGAATGATACTTTCCCCACATGGGGAGGGGTCTAGAAAAGGTCACCTAAAAGAAAAAAAGCTTACTTGTATATATCCTTGTCATGTTGGTAGGGTGACACATTTAGGAGAAGGAAAAACTTTAAATTCAAAACCTGAGGAGTGTTGTTCAAGGGATTCTGTAGCACATTGCCACACCATCCTGGATATGACATTAAACAGTCTGATGGTGAGGTTCCAGTAAAGCTGGAGCTTTGGCGAATAAAGAGTACTCCTTCATTGCCATTGCTCCCAGACCCACCCTGGCCCTGAGTGGAAGCACCTGATAGTCTTATGTATGGATGAAATAGAACTAAACAGTGTACTAATGTTAAACTGAATCATTTGGAATAGAACTGTTTTGACATTGAAACTGTGTAATTATGCTAAACTGAACTGTTTGAAATAGAACTGTTTGTAAACAAAAAACTATACTTATACTAAACTGAATTGTTTGAAATTTAATTTAGTGTTAAATGAGCTGAAAAGGGTTAAGACTCTGTAAAACAAAACAAGCAACCTGCCAAGTTCATATCTTTATACAAGCTATTGGGTCTGCAAACATGAAGATTGATGAGAGTCCATTTTATATATGAAAGAAAGAGAGAAAAGTAAATATTTTGCAATGAATCGATCTACAAATAATTTCAAATTTAGTATTTAGGTTTTCATTATTTCATAGACTTGTGCTCAATGTTTACTTTACCTTCAGGAGATTAAAATGGATAAATTCAGGCTGTTCTTTTTATAGTAAAGATTATTTTGATGGGTTGTTTCAATTTTGTTTAATTCAAGATTTGTGTCTGTGAATGTTCCATTTGTGTTAATTTCCCTTTCCCTGGATTGCTCCACTTTATCCTTGATACGTACATTATATATTTATAGTGTATGTGTGTATATATAATTGTGTGTATGAGACTACTGGTAGCCTGGAACTTTTCGCATGCATAAAAGAACTGAGGAGACTGCCCAAATATGTAGAAAAACATTTTATTTCACATGTGCAGGTGTGAAAACTGCAATTAAAAAAACAAAACAAAACCCAACATAAGAACATTGGAAAATGTTCATAAGATACAAACAAAATTATTTATACCCCCCCCCCCAAAAAAAAACAAACAAACCAAATTCCTTACATTTAGTTAAAAGGAAAAAGGTAACAAAAACAAATAAGCTTCTAACAAGCTTCTAATTTATAATGTGTCTAATCCCAAAATCAACAAGGAACATTTATGCCAAAATACAAGTTACAAAATTCCAACATTTAAAACTTTTAGATTTCTTCTTCATTTATGAAAAGTGATAAATGTACATTAAAAACAATTTTATAATATCTTGTTTCCCTTAAATGTACAAATTGTGTATTAGAATTGAAAGGAAATAACTTTAAAATGCAATTACATTTATAATCTAAGGGAAAATAATTTGCTAAAACTAAAATATACAATTTAATGGAGTTGATATCCATTACTTTATGTCCAGACTGAAAGGGGGTGTCCCTGTGGTGTAATGGTTAAAGCACTGGACTGCAGAATCGTAGTAAGCGAGTTCGTATTCCAGTCAAGCTATTATGTTCACTTTCGGGTAAATACCCTTGGTAAAAGTATGAACTCCCTTATCCTCCCTGCTATGGGTTAAATAGTACCACTCCTGTCTTCTAGGATAATGGCTTTGGTATTAAATGACCTTCAAAGGTTGATATGCCATTAAACAAAGAAACCAAACCAAACCAGGCTGAAAAGCAGCTTCTTAATGTCTATAATGAAGAAGGTGATTAAGTTACCCTCTACAGTATATTTAAAGTAAAAATATGAGTTGAACGAAGATACTCAAAGTTTTTAATTTAGAAGTTTAATAAAGGCTCAGGTTGAGAGGTAGCCTTTGTGCTGGTCATTGTAGCGGGAAGAAAAACAGGTATAAAAGGGTTGAGCAGGGATTTGGCGTTCAGCCAGTAGTTCTAAGTCCCATAGATTTTGGAGTGAGGAATAAATGTCTTCAAAATAGATAAGCAGAATAGAGATGTGCAGGATTTGCATCACTACAGTTATAGCAAAGGTTTTGTTGCTGAATAAGGACAGGAATGGTGTAGTCAGCTATAAGTGTAGTCCTATAGCAGTGGGAGAGAGAAGAATGATGATCTCCCACAGAGTTAGGAGGAATGAAATAGCTTAATGTCTGAGTGGGATTACACGTCACTGTAGACATAGCAAAAGTTAGAGAAGACATGAAAGTGTTCCTGTAAGTGGTGGAATAAATACATCTAATTTATATTCAACTGGGAACCTTTGGTCAAGGAGGGTAGACTCAAGGGTCCATAAATTAGATGGCTTTCCTCATGGTGTAATGGTTCTGCTGCTATGAAGAGAGAGGACAGAAAGTATGTCTGTCCGGCTCGAAAGATTCTGAGGAAGAGAAAGTTTGGCGGGCTTTTGCTGCCCTTGATTTGCCCGGGAAAAGTGTCTGGGCAGAATGGGACAAATCACCCTCATTGGGTGAAAATATGATACAAGGTTCTTTCTGCTACTTGTCTTTTAACAGTGAAGATGTGGTGTGTCCGTCCTGTGCTAGGTCCATGTGCAAAAAGAACCTTTTTCAAACTCTCTGAGTTCCTAAAAAGAAAAGAGCCAAATTCCAATACCGTTAAACTAGAAGTAGCTAAACATTCTAACATTTATCTCCTAAGACTTTGTTGGATACTCACTGTGCTATTTTATACAATCTATTTACCTCTATTTTGCTAAAGTAAAATTTTCTCTATTTTAGGCCATTTTAAACTATTTAGGTTATCAGCAACTATTGGACTATTTTGTTTTCCGAGCAATTTTACTGAAAGTGACCAGGTCACTCATGGTCTTAGTCATAGGGGTGATGTTGACAAAATGAATCTGCTGATTTTACCAAAAGCCACCCTGGTGGCAGCCACAGTGAATGTTTGTTTGTTTGTGTGTGTGTGTGTGTGTGTGCGCGTATATATATATATATATATATATATATATATATATATATATAGAGACACATTTTGTCTGTATAATTTAATTAAGATCCTTTTGAGTTTCCTGATAAGTGTCTTGGTTTCAGGTTGGAATTGGTGGATGAATTTACCAAAATTGTCCCAAGCACCTAACTATACACACACACACACACACACATATATATATATATATATATAAGACAAATTAAGAATAATTTAAACATGTTCCATAGCATACCACAACAAGGTTTTTTACCAAATATTACTGGCTCTAGGAAAAATAATACTAAAAGATTTAAAAATTCACATAAAATATTGTACCCCACCACCTTTAAACATTTGAAATAATAGAACGTTACAAATCTGTTTCTCAAACCATCAAACATTATTTATTTGAAAAAAAAAATTACATAGCTTGACATAACCAATTTAGAACATATCCCCCTGTATAATTTCGTTTTCATATAACAACTTCTATTGGCCCTGATGAAAACTTCCAACAGAATGAGAAATTTATCTGTTAAAATTATTTTTCACACTTAAAATAATTTTAATAAAATATTTTTGTATTTAGACAAAAACCTTTGAAGTTGAAATGTGGCAACACAATGAAATAAAAATCATCAAATATACCTTCATATATCTTTCTTCCATATTACCTTTTTCTACATAGATTCTGTCAGAGTCAATTCACTTTTTCTCACATACTCTCTAAAGATATACATAAATGTCAATACCACCATACAAAAATATGATTTTAAGCAAATTTGTCTATACGTGGAATTGTTACTGTCAGCACACTCAACCAATAACAAAGAACTTTCTAATAAACTGCCTACATGAAATAACTTTAATAACACATCAAAATTCCATGGATATTTTCAACCTATCTTCCCAAACTACATTGCATCCTTCATAAAATCTATCAACCACCTTAAATTTCTAGAAATTTCCACTTTTGAAAAAACAAAACCTGTGACAAGACCTTGGTGCAAATAAACACATAAGAGAAAACAGCTGAATAACTAAGACATTTCTCATATAAACAACATTCACATCTCCAATTTAAAAAATAAATGGCAATCCTTATGCAAAAATAACAATTGGAAAAGCATTGGGCACACTGATCTCTCATTTTAAACATTTCAACCACACGTTTAAAACAATATGAATTGGAAGCCCTACAATTTAGATTAAAATTTGCTGGAGGATTACGCAAAAGTCATGATTTGTTTGATATTATAAACATGAATTCCAGATATATTGACTCAGATACTTCATAGAAGGTTTAATCACCCCAACCACCTGAACACACTTTACTCAGAAGATACGTTACAGCTCTCACAAACTTTGCCAAAAACATCATAACATCCTCTGATAAAGGTGGAGGAATTGCCATTTTAGACACCGTAGATTACCATAATAAACTAATGAACCTGCTTAATGACCAAAATGTTTACATCCCTATCCCACTGAACAACATCCATAAAAACAGGAATTTTTAGTAAATGCTATTTAGAAAAAAAAAAAAAGCTCAAATGCAGACAAACTATGGTCCACATTAATAAATTACCACTCAACTATCCCTAGGATCTATGGACTCCCTAAAACACACAAAAATAACATCTCTCTATGCCCAATAATCTCTGGTATAGACATGGACCCCGCCCCATAATATTGCAAAATACATAACCAAAATAGGAACATGTCTATTCGGTATAATTAGCCCTTTGCATTTAAAAAAATTCTGATGATCACCTCAACAAATTAGAAACATTAACATAGAAAATAAATTCTCAGCTTGTCTTGACATTCAATCCTTTGATACAAAACATAACCATTAAAAATATGGATCCACCCATCAACTGAAAATTTACCTGGAAAAAAACCCCCTCCTCCCTTTATTTGTCTCTAAATTCATTGTGATGATTGAATTATGCACCAACCATTGTTTTTTTTTTTTCAAATACAATAATATTTACTCTCAACAAAAATTTGGCATTCCCATGGGATCTCCTTTAAGTGGCATTCTAGCCTGCCTTTTTCTAGAACTTTTTGAATCCTCCAACCCTTCAAACACATCCTACCTAACGATATCCACTATTTTGAATACAAAGACGACATTTTAATCATTTATCCCAAAGAACATAATATTCTTTCCATTGCACACCAACTCAACCAAGTGGAACAAAGCATTAATTTCACATATGAACTTAAGAAAAATAATTCTTTACCTTTTCTCAACATTTTATGAATAAACAAGAAATTAGAATTCAAAGTTTACTTCAAGATAAACAACAAAAATGACTATGTACATTTTTATTTGAACCAATAAAACAAAAGTGGCGTAATCGTAGGTTTTTTCCTCAAAGCCCTTACACTCTGCTCCTTAATTTACTAAATGAGGAATTTGAGCACATCAAAAACTCTTTCCAATCTACATTATTCCAATTCATTCATTCACCTTGCCAAATTAAAGCCATAAACATCCACAAACAATAATAAAAATGACGATCCAAACTCAAATATCAACCCTATAAAAAGACATCATTACTTCAAAATCCCTCTATGACTCTCACTGAAAAAACTTAAATTACTTAGACATAATGACCATTGTCCACACAACAAAAATAATAAAGCAGATATTAAAGAACAATTCCAAAAACACAAATTCTTTATCCAACGCAGGTGTTTACAAAATCTGTTGGCTAAATTGTAATGAATTTTACATAGAAGAAATGAGCAGAAATTTAAATAAAAGAATCGATGAACATAAAGATTCTAAAACTGCTATCACAACAAAACTCTTTACTTTCTGATGATATTTTAACCAACCACTCATTAAATTTTCAAAACTTTGCCGTATTTGCTTTCATCCATGACAGACAAAAAAAGAATAATTGAAGCACGTTCCATAGCATACAATAACACAATGACAAGATTTTTACAAAATATCACCACATCTCTAGGAAAAATAATACTAAAAGATTTAAAAATTCACATAAAATATTGTACCCCACCACCTTTAAACATTTAAAATAATAGAACGTTACAAATCTGTTTCTCAAACCATCAAACATTATTTATTTGAAAAAAAAAAATTACATTGCTTGACATAACCAATTTAGAACATATCACCCTGTATAATTTCGTTTTCATATAACAACTTCTATTGGCCCTGATGAAAACTTCCAACAGAATGAGAAATTTATCTGTTAAAATTATTTTTCACACTCAAAATAATTTTAATAAAATGTTTTTTCATTAAGACAAAAACCATTGAAGTTGAAATGTGGCAACACAATGAAATAAAACAAATCATCAAATATACTTTCATATATCTTTCTTCTGTTTTACCTTTTTCTACATAGATTCTGTTGGAGTCAATTCATTTTTTCTCTCACACACATTTCTCTCCAAAAAACCAACAATTGGTCACATTAAGATGTTAATAAATTTATTTCCATCCTGTTAAAAGCATTGATATAAATCAATGCTCTAAAAAAAAAATTTAACAGGACTTCTGAGAAAATAAAATAAATTTACAACCAGGTAGAGAAAAAACCCAACCTATTTCTCATATGTATTAAAGGAAGCCTAAACCTTCAAGTAACAATAAGTATACAAAAATTATGGCATCCGGTCTCATCCTACTACAAATTTAACAGACAAAAATAAGTTACAATAATACATGTCAAAAATTCAAACATTTAATAACAAAATTATTCAGACAATCTAATTTTAGTATATCATTTTTATCATTAAAATGAACTAAAAAAAACAACAAAACTAATGTTAATTATGGTACCCCACCCTGAATTACAATAATAGAGTAAAGATCACGATATAAATTACAAATTCCAATTCATTTACCAATTTAATAAATCATAGGTAATCCTTTTCTGTTTATTTATTCAATTATTCACTTAATTTTTTTGAAAATAGTCTGAATTTATTTTTATGCCTACATCTAGCTAATAAATCACATCTCTGATTTAATAAATTAACAGGATCAGGGCATAACATAATTTGTATCTTTTCTTCCAGACACAAATTACATCTACCATCAAATCTGCTCGGAGTAGTAGATCTTGTCAATATTCTCTATTGAATTTCTGGGGTCCTACCCTTATTTTTCAACTTCAAAAAATGTTTGGATAAAGCTGTTTGATTACTCAAGCATTCATGAGAGAATGAATGAATATGATTATTATATCTTAATTTCCATCTAACTGATGAAATTCCAATATAAGTTGGTTTATCTTTTATATTTTCCTTTGGGAAAATAATAGCTTTCAAATTACACAAACCATTCATGGGACAATTAATTTTAGTTTTACAATTATCATTATTCACATCAAGTTGGTCATATTTCCTTATTACATCCGTATTATGAGTGTTAATTATTTTAAATAATTATTTGCACAAGAATAACTAATTTTTAGTTTTCCTATTAAATATTATATGCAATATATTATGCTGATTAAAGTGTTTATCTATTATTCTAAAAGGACATTTAACTATGTTTATATTAACAAGTTTACAAAACGGTGGGGGTAATTTTCCTTTTTCTATTTTTATGACAATTTACTTTAATATGACAATTATCAGTAGTCTTTCTTTAGCCTTATACAAATCATCATTATTATTATTAATATTATTATTATTAGGTTTAATCATTTTTGGCTCGAGAGAAGTAAACTCTTCTTTAAAACCACTATTCTGGAAGGATTCAATATACAATTTACTACTTTCATGGAAAATTTTCTTATTTGATGATAATCTCCTTATTCTCATATTAACAACTTTGAGAACTTATTTAATCATACAACTTGGGTGATAAGAATTTACATTAATATGGGAGAGATATTGGTTTGTTTTAAGGAATGGTCTATAAGAGTTGTCTGAGAGGTTGAGTGTAACATCTAGAAAATTAGCTATTCTAATATTAGATGAAATTTCAATTTTAAATTCTTAGAATTTAAAAGCTCTTAAAATTTTTTTTCTGTATACTAGAACACTTTGGGCCATCACTATTGAGGATGTATAAAATATCGTCATTATGGTATAATCCAATTTGTAGAGGGTCAACAATTCTAAGGGTATTTAATATATATATATATATATATATATATATATATATATAAACCCACAAGATCTTCTATTTGAGCAGAATCATATCCACCCATAGGAACATGAAAATTATCTTAGCCAATTTTTATCCAAGTAGAATCATTATTCTTAAGTACAGTTTTCCTCCATGCTAAGATTATTTGATATTTTTCATTTTTTATTTCTACATAGTTTTTTTGCATAGTTAATCCTATCAATTAAAACTTCTTTAGAGATAGGATAAAAACCAATCGTATCAAATTGAATAAAAGTGGCCTTATTCTTATTTTTAATATTTCTAAATCCTTCAATTGTATCAGTTGAATTCTTCCAAAGATTGTTATGGGTAGTTTTTTGTATATCAAGCACACTATTTTGAATAATATTTTTTGAGGTTATCCCTAACTATATTTTAGGGGAATTAATTAACCTAGATTGTAATTTATTTTCAAAATTAGGTTTATGGTCTTTAGATAGGATGTAAGAATCTTTCATGTTAAGTTTCCCTAACCAATCTTCAATATGCAATTTATTAGCAAATCTAATAGTATCATTATGGTCAATTTTGTAAGTATCAGTAATTTTATTCCTCCAAAATTTTATGGTGATTAGAAGGGTTAATTTTATATATATTTTTCGATTTATCAGCTCTCACCCATATACATTTCATATCGTTGTTTAATTTAGTTATAATCCTTTCTAAATCTAATTTTCTTAATTCACTTCAATAATTCAGCCTCAAATGGCTTTAGCAGTTTGTGGTTTGGAGGTGTTCTTTGGGATTTCAGGTTATAGGCTTCTTTTTTAGAGCAATTTGGAACATCTGAAGAGTTAAGATAGAAATAAGTCTTCCACCGTATCCTTTTTATGAAGTCTTCTATTTTTTCAGTGAGTGATAACAGGAAAACATGGTAAGTTGGATGGGGGGGTGTTTTTTAGTGAATATTCTGGTGTAAATATCTCCATTTTCTGGGGGTGGTAAAAGTATCCAATATTCATTTTTTTTTTTTTATTTTTTTTTTTAAATAGAATTTTCCAGGAGAGCTCAACTAAAAAGGAGCAATTATATGATATTATTCAATCCAGTAAATCTAGAAGTTGATGCTATAACATTTCAGTTTTAGATAACCATCATCAGGATTTTAAAAATTAATATACCAATGATAGATGACAATGATGGATATTCAATAAAATACAAAAACAAGGAGGAAATTATGAGGATCATTGAATAAGTTTCCAGACTTTTTTTCGTTTGGGCACTTTTATTGATAGTACACACGTAAAACTCTAGTCCCCATCGAAGTAATTTCCTCCGGCTGCAATGCACTTGTTGTACCGTTCCAACAACTTCTGGAAGGCCCCATGGAAGTCCTCTTGTGTGAGCATGTCAATGATCTTTGTCACAGTCTCTTTCATCTCCTCAATTGTCTCATAACGACAGCCTCTGAGCTTAGGGAATAACCAAAAGTTACAGGGAGCAAGGTCTGGACTATAGGGAAGGTGAGGAACTGTCTTGATGCCCATCTTGGTCAAATAGTCTGTGACAAGGATGGAGTTGTGGACTGGTGCATTGTCCTGGTGGAAATGCCACTGACCCGATTTGAAGAGTGCTGGCCTCTTCCCAAGGAATCTCTTCCTGAACTCCCTTAAAACCTCAACATAGTAACCCTAACCCTAACCCTTTGGCCAATCAACTCTGGTCTATTGACTTCCTTACTCCTCCCACACCTCTCATCATCCCTCACAGACTCCGTGCCTTCCTTGAATCTCTTATGCCACTCAAAAACTGATGCTCGATTCATGCAAGATGCTCCAAAAGCAGT
The DNA here is from genome assembly GCA_963585895.1 of Sepioteuthis lessoniana. Classification (NCBI taxonomy): domain Eukaryota; kingdom Metazoa; phylum Mollusca; class Cephalopoda; order Myopsida; family Loliginidae; genus Sepioteuthis; species Sepioteuthis lessoniana. The sequence goes on from OY757939.1 coordinate 1,339,549, forward strand.
CTGAAGTATTCCATACGTTTCTGTGGTATTTTTTTCCAAGTTTAAAACACAATTTTATTGCATATTGTTCTTCTAAAGTGTCCTCACGTCCAGATTGCATTTTTGAAATTGACCAGCTGTGACAATCAGACTTTAGTAGGGTGTATTCCAATTCCTGTTATAGCTGTTGATTTGAACCTAAAATCATAAAAATTGGTCTGTAATTATATAGCTATAACATACTGAATTTTCAAGAGTCTATGACAATTTAAATGCCTGTACAAAAAGAAGTCTGGAAACTTATTGAATGTACAACGTATATATGCAAAGAAATAACATATGACTGTTCAATCATTAAATCCGCATTTATTTTTCAAAAAGTATCATGTGTTTGTGTAAGGCAGTGATGTAAAACAAATGGAACCATCAAAAGATATAATGGATTAGAGAGAAGAGAGAGAAAAGATAGAAAAAGAGATGAAGTAAAAGAGGAGAGGGAGGAGAAGAGAGAAGGGAGGAGAAAAAAAAAAGAATGGAGGGACAGAAAAGAGAAGAAAAAGGAAGTAAAACAAACGGATCTATCATAAGTAAATAATCAAATAGGGTTAAATCATAAAAATCAACCATAAGTAAGTTGGTATGTCTATAAATGAAAATGTAGTTATAATTGATAGATAAATATATCTAAAAAAGAAACGTGAGTGGAAAAATTGTAAAGGAGAATGTGAGATGATATGTAAAATTCTGTGAACTAGAAACAAATGAGTGAATGAAGTGGGAAAAATATCAATGGAAAATAATATATATGTATATGTAAAATGTATGTGTGTGTATGTATGTATATATATATATATATAATGCCATGGAATTTAAATCTAATATATATTTATTTATTATTATTATATAGTAGTTCTATCTTAGATATTGAGAACTCTCCATATTATATTGCACAAACCCACAAAGTGATTTACTGACAACCAACACTGGTATAATATATATATATATATATATATATAGTTTACCATTCAAAAAAATGTTGCGGAAAATAAAGGAACTTATAATGAAGCCCTGTATAATAGCGGTTTCCATCAAAAACGTGAGTATTTAGACATAAGGAAAGTTAATATAATCAAATGAGATAACGCTATAAATAAGAGCAACAGTCTTAAGTATAATAACTATGGAAAGGGTGAGATTAACAACAATAATAAACATAGAAATATAAAAAGAAAGATAATATGGTTTTACTTTCCTTTCTGCAAACTTTTCACTATCAATACAGGAAAATATTTCTTAAATTCAATTCATAAACATTTCAATAGAAATAATCCTTTAAGCAAAAATTTCAATAGAAATACCATTAAAAATAGTTATTCATACAAGAACAATATATCCAAAATTCTTTATAATCACAATAGAAAATTAATAGATCAATTTTAAGAGATAAAGGAACTTCTAAATCTCTTTGTAATTTTAGAGTGAAAGAAGAATGCAGCAGGGATGGAAATTTTAACTTGGAAAATGTAGTTTATCAGGCCAACATTTTCCCTAAGGAAGGTAATTTTAAAGAAAAAAATATACTTTGAAATTTCCTCACTTAAATGGAAATTCAGACATTACAACCATTTACTTAAGAACCAAATGGCTTTATCTAAATATTATTGGAATCTAAAAGACCGAGGATTAACCCCACAAATAAATTGGAAAAATCATGAAAAAATCCTCTTTGACAAGTAGTTTAAATGATAGATGCAATTTAAGGCTAGAAGAAAATATTTGCATTTTGAAATAGAAAGATACTAAAAAATCTATCAAATAAGAGGAATAAGTTAATATTTAAATGTAGATGTAGAAATAGATTTAAACTAAAATGATATTTAATCATTTCACTATATTGACCCTGATGAATAAATTCGATGAATAGTGGTTATAATACCTACTTTTGATATACAACAATTATACATTATATAAGAACTATATAAGTGAATTGATGATTAAAAATCACATATAAAATCATTCTCTTATATTAAACTGAAAAATTTGCATTAGTTTTCTCTTAGTGAATTTTTGCCCAGTTGACTGGGGCTGTAGAATACACCAACTGCACCTCTGCAGAGGAGTACCCCCTCCACTCTAATGAGTGTCCTGGATATGACACTAAACAATCTGATGGTGAGGTTCCAGTGATGCCGGGGTTTTGGGGAATACGGAGCACCCCTTCATTGCTATTGCTCCCAGGTCCACACTGGCCCGGTGTGGTAGCACCTGATTGGGCCCTATCTATGGTTTGAATAGAACCAACGGCATACTTATGCTAAATTGAATTGTTTGACTAAACTGAATAGCTTGAAATAGAAATGTTTTTGACAATTAAACCATACTTACATTTAAACTGCATACTTATGCTAAATTGGATTGTTTGAAATGGAACTGTTTTTTGACGTTGAAACTGTACTTAGACTAAACTTATTTGTTTAATATAGAACTGTTTTGACATTTAACTGTGTGTAAGCAAAATCTGTACTTATAATAAATGGAATTAGCTGAATTAGAACTGCTTGACTAGACTGAATAGCTTGAAATAGAAATGTTTTTCACAATTAAACTGTACTTACATTTAAACTCCATACTTATCCTAAAGAGTTGTTTGAATTAGAACTATTTTCATAAAAATGGATTTGGCGTTAAATAATCTACAAAGGTTGATATGCCATAAAACCCAAACAACCAACCATCTTAGTGAATTTAACTCCTCTGATCTGGTATTTTTAAATGATTTATGGAACCAATTACACTTAAAAGCAGTGACATAAAGAAAACTTAAAAAGGAAATTAACCACAGATAAAAGGGAGCTAACTCATTAATAAGCCAGTTTGACTATAAACAAAATAATCATTTACAAGAATAATTTATATAAGTATAGTCATATTATATATCTGAATTAGACTAATGATTATGATATTAATTGATTCATTCAATGGTGATTGAATTTGATAATATTTGATGCCTTTTAGAAAATAGATAATTTTAAATGTAATTAGTATTTTGTTACTATAAGAATATAAGATATTTTTTCATTTTTTTTTTTTATTTAAATAATCAAATAAATGATTATATTTAATTAATAAATTAGGATGCACTTAATATTCTGATTATAATAAAAATAGCTTTTTAAAAAAAAAGGAAGTTAATTATGACATGAAAATATAAACTATTTCTTATCACTAATTTTTCTGGTGCAGCACTGGATAAATAATGCGATAAAAACTTGATTATTATCTGTTGGGTTAATATTTTAAGTAAAAGTTTTGTTTTTTGTTTTGGAATATTGATTTATAATTCCTAAAACGTTTAAATTAAGAAAAATCTTTTCCCCCAGTATAACGGTTGTTCACCATCTGAGGAAGTGATCTGTGCAAACAGATTGTTGAAATGAATTTATAATGGGTTATTGACAGATTGTCTTAGATTGTAATGCCTTCACTTCTAGTGACAATTTCTGTTCAAGAGGCATTCTTCTTTGATTCTATAATTACAAGAAGGTTTCTGAGTATCTTTATTTTTCAAATTTAAGTCATCTATTGATTTCCTATTGTGGTTATAGATTATTTTAGAAATATTGTTAGTGCATGAATAACTAATTTTTATAGTCTTTCTATTGAAAATTTAAAGGGTTATCTTTTTAGAAATGCTTATTAAATTTAAGAAATATTTTCCTATATTAATATTGGAAAGGTTGCAGAAAGAAGGGTTGACCATACTATCTTTCTTTTTCTATTTTTTTTTTTTCTATGAATATTTTTTTCTACTGTAATTATTGTTATTGGTGTTATCTAGTCTATAGTTATTATTCATAAAAATGATGTTGTCGTTCATAGTCTTATCATGTTCATACTTTTTCTTAATATCTAAATACTGAAGTTCTTGATGCTAACTGCTGTTATACAGGGCTTCATTATAAGTTTCTTTTATTTTCAAAGATTTTTTAAAAGGGAACATCCTGCTTAAGGTATCTGTTTAATTATAGATCTAGGGTAATTTGAGTTCACATTGATATAGATAGGTAAATGGTCATTTTTATTAAAGGGTTTAAAGGAGTTATTATCTAAATTAAATGTAACATCTAAAATATTAACTATTTTTAAGTTGGAGGAAATCTCAATTCTTTATCCTAATGATCTAAATGCCCTAATGATTTTCTTTTGCAGTTTAGATATTCTAGGGGCATTACTGTTAAGTTTGAAAATTAACCCATCATCTTTATATAATCTGATATTTTTTAAAACTTAATATCTGCCTAGTGGATCTAATATACACATATACACCTACTAGGCCTGCTATTTGTGCAGAATCAAAAGATCCCATAGTCACACATAATTTTTAACCCATATATTGTTATCAATTAATATAGATTTTCTGCATGCTAAAATAATTTAAAATTTCTCCTTGGTAATATCTGTATAATTTCTAACCAAATTTATACTATATATGAGTAATTCTTTAGATATGGAGAAATAGAAGTCTACCCCTTTACTTAAGAACCAAACTACTTTATCTAAATGTTATTGGAGGCTGAATGACTAAGGATTAACCCCTGTAGTAAATTGGAAAATAATTAAAAAATCCTCATCGATTAGTTGTTTACATCGCAGATACAATTTATGCCTAGATGAAAAAAAAAAATTGCATTTTGAAATATAAAGATACTAAAAATTTATTAAGAGATATGAACTTAGATTTAAATGTAGACATAGAAATAAATTGAAACTATGAGATAAATATTAAATTTACACTTTAACCCTGTTTAATAAATAGTGGTTATAATATCTACTATTAATTATATAAGGATCACTT
>OY757939.1:1346882-1534382 GCA_963585895.1 Sepioteuthis lessoniana
AACTCTATAAAACTAAGGTTTTGTTAAATGTGCCAGCAGAAGATGTTAAGAATCTCTTTTCAGTACCCAGCAAAGTAGCCATTCATTGCTGAATGTATTATCTTTTGGTTACTATGTTTTATCAAGGCTGTTGACAAAATAGCTGAATAGATTCCGGACGTAATACAAAGGGGAATAATTCTTTAAAAATATCGAGAGTTATCGTTCTTGTTAATTTAAAGCAATCGATGGAATAAGATATGGATTTCAAATTAAACATTTTAATACTTTTGATGTGGTGCGAAGCTCGTGTCACCCAAATATATTTTATGCGTGAGTGTAAGATGCAACTTTAACTCACGCAACTTAAGATTTTGGGATCTTGTGTTACAAAAGTGCTTCTTATTCGATATACTCATCCCTAAAATTTAAAGAATTTTTTTTTTTTTTTTACTTCTAAAACTTTAGTAAAACTGTCAATTCTTGAAGTATTTGGGAAAAAGAAATCCTCTTATAAACACATTTGTGTGATATGCCTCCTTGTCGCCAACAGTTTATTGTAATTTTGGAACTTGAATAATTTTTTTTTAATTTACAAGTTTGTTTTTTACTTCATGGTCAAAAGTACAGTTGGACTACTAGATTTGTTACCAAATTACCCACACCAAATTTTTTTTTCTTTTTGAAGAAAGTTTCTACTCCTGTCTATTCAGATGAGCTTTCATGAAACTAAGTTCGCATTAAATAGAAAACTTGGCTGTAGACCTTTTATGTTTAGTCCCAGTTACTTTGTAATTAATATTTTACAAATGCAACATGTAATAATAATTCTAGATTGACAAATGTTTTTAAGTAAAGAGGGAAAAGCTATTCCAATCGATACTAAAATTTATCTGCATATACAATTAAAATAATTATCTAAGTGTTAACAATTAGCTAATATATATATATATATATATATATATATATATATATATATATATATATATAATTGCTAAATTCTTTTCTTAAGATAATGCCATTATATGATTGAATTAAAATTAGACATAATTTGATGAGTTTCTTGGATAAATATTTTCATCTTTTTCATTTTATCAAAGTGAGTCAAAAGTTTTGCAAGGTAGTTTGTGGTGTGTATATCATACAACCAAAGCAGTTTAAGTCATAGAAGATACTTGCTGTGGTCGCTAGTATCAAAATAGTTGGGACACTGACATATTTTGCATTGCTTCACTCTGTGTTGGATTTGAAAGCTGCACATAGAAGCATGTAACATTGCCTAATTCAAAAACTTCAAACTTGGCCATAACATCATGGAAGCAACCAAAAACTTTTGTTGTACAAAAGGTGCAGTTGGTCAGAGTACAGGAACCTGATAGTTTGAGAAATTTCCCTTTGGTTTCAAGAACCTGATGATCAGTATAAATCATGGGTTCCAATGTTGTGCCTTCAAGCGATAGAAATGAATTCTGCATCCCACTGTCCAAAGTGGTTTGTCACCTTTTACATGTTTTGCAAACAATTTTTCTTTTATTTGAAAATTTTCAGTGTAAGTGAAGATGTTTTTTTATTGACAGAAACCTATAAAGAATCTTAATTTTAATGCACCAAAAATATTATTTTACTTTTTCTGAGTTTTCACACAATTCCTATGCTGGTGGCATTCATTAGAGTATAAGTGACAGCAAGTCTCCTTAGTTCTCTAGTCAATCTCAATAAGAAAAACACTTGAGATATGTAGAACATGTTATCTTTAATCGAACAAGAAAGTGATCTCCACATGTAAATAATATTACATGTGTCCAGTTGAGTAGAAAACCAGCCCCACCCTAAGTTGACCACCCCAGTTACCATTGTAAATGCAGAAACACACTGCCTGATAATGAACTTAACAATGGTGTGATCTGTGTGGTCTTGATTCTTCCTTTTTAAAATCCTTCAGTCTTCTTTCCAAACTTTGGGAGAATGTTCCAAGTGTGCCATATCCTTGGCATGATATTAAACTGCATCTGATAGTGAGGCTCCAGTTTTGGACTGTGGAATATTCCTTCAATACCATTATTCTCAGCTCCACTCTGTTAGGGTTTGATTTATGGGTTAATTAGAACTATTTTTTTTTACTAGGGATTATTTTTGGTTATTTGAAACTATATAGCTGCGTGCAAATTGTTCATATTAGATAGGAATAATGCTAAATAGCAATATTTGAAACTAATTACATGTGTACAAACAAATGATTGATATTAAAGAGACTTATTAGTGTTAGATAGTGATACTTGAAATCACTTAACTGTATGCAAACAAATGGTTAATATCAAATTAGAGAGGAATAATTCATGAATAGAATTAATCATGTTAAATAGAAATACTTGAAATCACTTAACTGTGTGCAAACAAATATACTCTTACTCATTGATGTTAAATATTCATTTACCAGTTATAGATATGTATGTCATCATCATCAGGCTGCACTGCTAGCACAGATTTCACTCTTTCTCTCTATCACCCATAGCGTGTAGTTTGGAAGACCTGCCAGGAGTGTCTGGTCTTCCAAACTACATGCGAAGGGGACAATAGGAGAATGTCACTTATGAATTCATTCTTGCTTGTGTATATGTGTGTGTGTGTGTGTAGGATTTGGCATTAAATAACCAATTATTGATGTATCTTTAAACCAAATAACCTTGAAAGTGTGTCAACTGCAGTTGGTATCACCATCACTATTATTATTATCATTTTGCTGCTGTTAAAGATGCTGTGAATGTTCTTTTGTTCATAGAACATTTTATCAAGGAAAAATAAGGATATAAAGGTAAATATTTTTTAATAATACAAAATGATTATTAAATCTTATGGATTTATTTAATTGTTCTTATGTTTTTAATCATCTATTTTTTTTCAAATGTTATATAATTATTCTTATAACTTTATCAAAATAGTTTTATGGAGCTTTATATTTTGGGATTATATAATTTAACTTTATATCCTTATTTTTCCTTGATAAAATGTTCAATGAAGCTTTAAAATAAAAAGTTATTTCTTTTTCTTAACATCGTTCTCATCTTTATGCTCACTACTGTATATAGATATCATACAATGATTGATGTTTGTAAAGCAACATTGCTTCCAACAAAGCCTTCATCAGATGATCACTCTTGGTTCAGGCATTGTTTTGGGGCTGAAGCATTATTACCACTAAGCCAGAGTGCCTAGGCAGTAACTCATGATACCACCAGACTTTGTTGGATTATTGTCACTCTATGGAATTGCCATATCCACATTGATGCAGTTAGTCTTATCTTGGATACTTTTATGTATTTCTTCTTGTCTGATGGAGAAAGTCCGAAATTAGTCAAGAATGTGGAGTTGGTAATGAAACCTTGGCATTCAGTCTCGGGGTAGGAAATACATTGGTTATCCAGCCATTTCTGACACATTGTTTTCACAGATCCTCATATTTTCCAACTTAGGTTGATGTGCCCAATCAAGATTTTCTTAAGTGACCATTAACTCAATATTGAAAATTTTTTAGAATTTAACTGACCAAATGACAATATCTGGATGCTGGGTCATTAACGTTATTTTAGTTGGAAATACGAAATGATGTTCTAAATCAGTTGCAACTTGCCAGTCCTTGTAGCTGTTGAGCAATGATGATCTGTGCATATCTTTATGCGAAAGTTTTGAAATATTTCCTTTAACGAAATGAATCACTCTATTGGTGACATTATTTAGAGCTTTATTGGCAGTCTCACAACATATCTTTGCAGTCTTGGCAAAAATCTCAAGGACTCCATTATGTCTCCATATGTAGCTTCTTAGAGAATACTCACATCCAGTGAGAATGTTTGAGGTTGGCAGTTTTCACCACATGCTCTGCAACGGTCAGATGTAGTGAACCCCCAAGCTGGAAGGTTAACTGGTGTTGGTAAGATATTGTAGACTGCCTTTATAAGAAAATTTTTTGTTCCATGTGCTTGAGGTCACCCCATGTAACAGCTCTGTCTTTTGCACTCTGCCACTTGGTCCATGAACCTTGTTTCCTTTGTCCTACAGCTGTAGCAATATACCCAACTTCCTCAAGATGATGAATTTCTTCTGAAACCATTTTTCTTTAGTTTATTGTGGATTCTTTGGATCACCAATGCTGTGGATAAAGGCCTAGACCTACTCTTCCATTTGTCACAGTGCCAATTATTTCTTTCCTCTTAAAGGCTGATTCTCTACAGCTATTTTTGCCTTTCATTTCTGACTGGTTATTATGCAAGGCTGGGTGTTCTTTACTAGTGGGTTATGAGAGTCACACAGCATCTGGAAAAGTCGTGCTTTACCTAATTTAAATTTCTCAACAAGTGACAATGTTGGAAGTTTTAGCTTAGTTGATGAACTGTATAGTGCCACATTTGTTAAGGAGTTTGGTACTCCCAACCATTTTTTCATATATTTACTGATTAACCGCTCCATTGTTTCAACTTTCATAATTGATACCTCGTATATTTGCATTGACTATGATAATTTAGGAATTAATCCTAAATAAATACACCATACTTTATCTTTGTTCAGAAGGTTACATTTATTAGTGAAGCGTAATCCATCTTTTAGCAGTTTGCTTCGATCCTGCCAATGATATTGATCAGTGTGTGTGATATATATATATATATATATATATATATATATATATATATACACACACACACACACGTGTGTGTGTGTGTCATTCAATAATTAAGGTGAATTACACCTAAGAAGTTAGCAAAAGGAAGCGCTGTTTAGTTACACCTTTTTCAAAGAAATTAATACTGATGGGTCCTTTCATGTCTCAGAAGTTAGTCAGCATGACCTTCTTTACTGACTGCTCCACCTGGAACTTTTTTTCACATGGAGGACTATCTTTTTTGACTTGGGCTCATAGTGGCAAACCCATGTTTATCCCATTTATAAACTTTTTTTTGACAAAAACGTGCTTCTTTGTACACATCACACATTCTTCCATGAATTACACATGGTTTGCACTTCTCAGCCACCAAAAATATGATGATAGACCTCTGTTCAAGCTTTGAGTACTGTTTGATTTGCCAATATTTTGAATATTCTCAAAACAAATATTTTCAAGAAACCAATTTCAAACAATTTAGAGCTTACATTTATGGAAAAAATATTCTAAAAAGAATTTGCTTTTTAAATGAAGTGAGCAAAATTGACTATTATATATGCATATATTTCAGTAGGCATTTTGAGTCCATTGTGAGACAAATGCCTGTCTCAATTCATGATGACCTTGAGTCTACAATTGTCTGACATATCTTATCAGCAAACTTTACTATCTCATCAATATTTGGTCGGGTATTTGTTTATTAGAACATTTTGCTTTCTATTTGGAAAAATTTTAATTTCAGGGAAGAATAAAGAAGCTTGAAACTGTGAGGTTGTCTCAGTAATATTATTAAGAGTTTCACTTGTTTTGAAAATTTGTTATGAAACATTAAAATATCAGATGAAACAAAGTAGAACCATAGATTTCACTGATGAAATAGAAACGGAAAATTCCTAAAGACTAATGATAAATTTGATTTAAAAATCTTCTGAATATCAACAAAAATGATCATGTACATTTTTACTCACATCATTGAAAAAAAAAAAATTTTTTTTAAAATGGTATAAAAAGATTCTATTCAAGAGCTTGGAGAATATGTAACACCCAATATTTACATAAGAAATTTAATCCCTTAAATATTTAACTTTTATACACAATACTCGGAGGAATGTAGATAAAATACATTCTAACAAAAAAACAAACAAACCCACACACCATAAAAGATAATTCAAACAAAGCTGAATTCAAAAGATAGTGAATCTTAGCCAAAACTCATTTTATTTAAGCAATTACAGATTTTTTAGAATTGCTAGAAATCTTCAGAATATTAAATCTGACAGTTCTATTATTCCCTGTAAGATCTGTAAAAAGTTTTTGTTGTGAAACCTCTTGACCTCAAAAAAGAAATGTCTGTACAAACATGATAGAGTTCTAAAAACAGAAAGATAAGTTAAAATCACTTTACACATCAGTTTGAAAGAGACCATAATTTAAGATGCTTGCATGATAGTTTATCAGCATAAAAATAAATATTGAAAATTTATTGTGACCCGCTGCACACACCTGTGAAATCTTCATATCAAATTATTAAACAGAAACTCAGTTTTTCAAACATATCTCCTCGTCTTGAAAGATTAATATCAAAATGAAAAATTCCACTTAATTGGATGCAAGCTTATCCCATTCACTAATCATAATGCACTAAATGTAATTATAATTTATTGTTAAGAATATTTTATTGATATACAACATCCATATTTTCAAATCCATTAATTCATTTCTTAAAAAATGTGTCGTAAACAGATTTTTCAATGATTTTTGTTCCCACATTTTAAACAATTGGCATTCCTAATCACATTACTGTGATAACGTCATTGGTAATTTTAGCCTTCTTAGTATTCTGTCATACAATTTTTCCAAATTATTATCTTACAAAACTGATGACCAAATGTTGTAGGAAACACCCTGTGACATAATGACTTTTAAAGTGCTGAATTATAACCTTGAAATAAGCAAGTTCCAACTATTATGTTCACATTTGGATTAATACCATTGAAAAATGTATGACTTCCTCACTTATCTCCCCAATTATGGATTAAATACTATCACTTCTGTTCTTCTACCAGGGTGGCTTTGGCATTAAATAACCCATGAAAGTTGATGTCATGAAGCAAAGAAACCAAACCAAATGTTGCAATAAATAAACACTTAAAATTTGTTCAATATTCTTCTTCAATGTATGTATGTATGTATGTGTGTGTGTGTGTGTGTGTGTAATATAATTTGCTACAAACTTCTACAAAATTTCAGATGAGATCAAGAAAGATTAATGACACTTGGTAAAGAGCACAAATTTTTAACACATTACAAATGGGATCTAATCCTATGAAATGGGTAGATAGACATGATCATGTCTGAAAATGTTCTATAAAAAGGATGTTATATAATACAGGTAACTTTTTAGTGAATGTATGTACCCCCCAACCCCCCCTGTTTTTTAAAGAATTACTAAAAATGCCCAGTGGCCAAATGTGTTGATTAAATCATTGTTTTAATATTGTTTATTTTGAAGAGATAGTTGAGGGGTGGATTTCCACCCCCTCCTTTGTCAATTGGTTTGTTTCAATTAGCTGGGTGAAAATAAATCATGCTTCATTCAGTTTCAAGCCTTTTAGGTTTTGTCGTGTTTTTTATAAATAACTCAATCCAGATCATTTAACCCTTTCTTTGGAAATTTCATTTTCTTAACTCTTAAAATGTTGTACTCAAAGCATAATTTTGCATATCCAAAACTTAAAAAAATTCAACTAGATAGTGTACGGATTAAAGATGGAACTTATCTATAAAAGGCTTGTAGCACAAAGATCTTAAAATGAATTATTGCTAAACCCTTTCAATCAAACTTGGCCTGGCCAAGAATATGCTGACTGCATTCCCTGTGAAAGGGGAAGACCCCCACCTCTCTATTCACGCCCTCCCCAAGTTTAGTTTGGGATATAAAACTAAACTGCATATGCTAGTGAGGCTCCAACTCTGGATTTTTGGAACTTTGCTATTACTGTCCACTCTGACCTGAAGTGGTAGCACATGTTGGAGTCAAATAAATCTTTAGGAGATAAAGAAGTATTTACTTGGTTAAAATGATTAAGATACATTTTATATTTTATGTAACTGGAGACTATGATTGTTAAAATTATAAAATAATCCAACAATATGCTATAAAACTAACCAACCTTTTAACATATCCATTATAATAATATTGCTTTGTTAATTTTTCAGATAGCGCTGACCCCTCCCAGGAAGCTGCTCTGGTCAAGACTCCAGCCGTTGAACTGACCGGTCATATGTGTGTTGTCATTGCAGCTGATTGGATGACTGGAGGGGAACAGGTGATCTCAGCCTCCTGGGATAGGACTGCCATACTGTATGATTCAGAATCTGGAGTACAGGTCAATACGCTTACAGGTAAGTTGTTCACTGATTTTTTTTTTTTTTTTTTTTTTTTTTTTTTCTTCTATATTCAAACAAGTTCGTTAATCATATATTAAACAAAAACAAAGAAAATGATAATTCTATCTGCAATCGTGTGTCAGTAGCATAAAAACAATAAAACACTTACTTTTAATTATATTTTGCAAGGCGACCTTTACACAATCCTACACAACAGTTGAGCCTCCTAGCAATATTTTATACATTAACTTTGGATTGATCAATGAGTCAACCAAGAGAAAAGTAGTCCAGTCAACTGGGGCTGTAGAATACACTGCATCTCTGCAGAGGAATAAGATTTCCCCGAGTGTCCTGGATATGACACTAAACAATCTGATGGTGAGGCTCCAGTCTTGGGGCTTTGGGGAATGTAGAGTACCTCTTCATTGCCATGGTTCCCAGGTCCACCTCCAACTCAGAGTGGTAGCATCTGACAGTCCTATCTATGAGTCAAATCAAACTGTTTGATATTTAAACTGACTGCAAACAAATGACTTATGCTAAATTGAATTGTTTGTAATAGAACTGTTTAAGCATTTAATTGTATGTAATCAAATGACTGATTTTGAATTGTTAGTGATACATAACAATACTTGGAAACATTTAACTATTAGTGTTTAATAGCAATACTTGTAACCACTTCACTGAGTGCAAACAAATGATTGATATTGAATAGAGTTGTAAATGTTAAATAGGAATAATTGAAACCATTTAACTGTGTTGAAACAATAGCAATACAAATGTGCAAACAAATTAGTTCCAACTCATTTAAAAATGAAATGACAAACTAATCTCTTACATATCATGTATATCAATTTAAATGTGTGCAAACAAATGACTGATTTTAAATTGTTATTGTTACATAGAAATACTTGAAACCATTTAACTGTGTGCAAAAAAAAAAATTGATCTGGCTCGTTTAAAAAATGTCATGAACAAAATGTTTACAAATTATGTATATAAGGTATTTGGCATTAAATAACCTATAATGGTTGATATCCAATAAAAGCTCACCAAACCAATAGAAAAATGCCTTATATTAAGCTACTGCATAAAGGACAAAAATATTGCTCTGTTTGCAACTTGGAAAATCTATTTTTCTAAACTTTGCAAATAACATTCAAGACATGCTTGCACCTATTGGATCGTTACTGTAAGCTTCAGGTATGCATAGCGTAATGGTTACCATGATAGGAAATGGAATTGGCAAACCAAGATCCTATTTTGGAATGTCCTGTTGGGTGGGGGTTGTAGAATATGCTAACTTGCACCATTTTAGAGAGGTAAGACCCTCCAAAATGACAAAATAATCCAAATTAATACATATATTGTCAGCTTCAACACCTTAAAGCCTCCTACCAAAATAAAAATAGAATATACTATAACTAAAGTCAAAACACACATCCCCAACCCATTCAGATGTCACAACTGTCAAAGATTTGCACACCACAAAGAAAAATGCACCAGACCTTCAGTATGTAATAAAAAATGTGGAGAAAGTGGAACAGACCATATAGACTGTGGACAACCACAGAACTGCATCAACAGTAAACAAAACCATGCAGCTGTTTCAAAACAGTGTGAACTTTGGAAAAAATATCAGAAATAAATCCCACAAAAGATATCTCATACCCGGAGGCAAGAAAACTAATCACAAATTCTATAGTGACAACCACTGATGCAAACGTAGCTAAACCCATGAAAAACCAACCCAAAACCAATGAATGACCTATTACAAGAGAGTAATCCTAATAAAAGAACTGAAAACACTAATAGAATTGCTAAGAAAAAGCTTGACAAACCTGACAACCCAGCCCCCACTTCCTGAACCTGATCCAAAGAAGAACCCTTACCCCAACCCCTGACTAATGAAATGTCTGACCAAAGAATAAACAAACCAAAAAAAAACACAACTCAAACAACAAACCTAAGCATCTGTACTATCACTAGTAAACCTAATGACCCCTCCCCTTAAAAAAAAAGCAGATTACAATGAAAGCCTATTGTTAACCCTAAAAGAAAGATCTCCCTGGAAGAGAGAATCTGGCAAATATCAATTGAGAATCTTGCAGAGAGTAAAAGAAAATAGATTCAAACTAATGGAAACAGAGACCCAGGAAAACCCCTTGAAACAGAAATCCTAAATATCCAATAAGTGCCGATAAAATCAAATCAAAAAGCTTAGAAACCATGGAAATCACCATGTTAGAGTTAAATAGCAATACTCAAAACCATTTAATTGTGTGCAAACAAATAAACTCTGGCTTGTTTAAAAATAATGTTACCTAAAAACTATTTGTTTACAAATCATATTGAATATATATATATATATATACAGGATTTGGCATTAAGTAACCTTCAAGGATTTGATATGCAATAAAACACAATCACCCAATGATCTGTTATCACTTTAACTATGAGTAAACAGTAGAGCAGACTGTTTTTTTTTTAGCCTTGGTTAGGAAACCACTCAAGGGGAAGGAAATCTCAGAATTCAACACAGCTTTACTCAAAAATTGTCTTTGTGTCACATCCTGCCTGTGGTGGAGGGGTTGGGTAAATAGATATTATAATCTTCTGTGATTTACATCTTAGTTTTTTCCCAAAATTAAATATGAAGAATTAATGTTGTATTAGTATTTTTATCTTCAGTTATGATTTTCACTAAAATAAAGAAGTTTTCACTTTCCTGCAATGAATCTTTAACCCTGACTAGACAGATGGGCAAACATTTTTTACAACCAAATCTAATAAAACTAATTGGCCTTGGAGGAGTATTCTCTATTGAATCATCCTGAGTAACCTAGTAGCTCTCCATCCCATGAGACTCAGACAATGGATAAATTTACTTTCATTGATGATTATATCCAGTTTTCATTAGCAACTGGATGTTCATAAATAAAAATATCTTTACCTCTCGGTAGCTTGAAACCTAATCTTACTTGAATATATATGATATAGATGAGTTAATTGGCATCTGACAAATTGAATTTAAATTTAGAAATATAGTGTGGAAAGGGTTAAAGAGTATGCACATATTAGCAATAAGCAGCTAATTAAATTCCAAAGGCACTTCTAAGATTTTACTAACATAGTGAAAATAATGGTACCAACAACTTCTGCATGAGCCTAATAATATATTTTCATATTTGAACACTATAAAAGAGTAAATAATACAAATGCACAACATTTTCTAAGATGAATTCTTTGGTTCGTATTTAATAAAGATAAAAGTTTAAGTATTTATTTTATTGTCTGGATTTCTATGATGCTTGATGTAGTTTTGTACAAGTGTGTTGGCACCTTCTAAGAAGCAAACTCACTATATATTAGTAATAGTCATTTACTAAGCTTAGTTTGGCACAAGATCAAAAATATGGAACACACAGTGAGAAATTAACTCCGTAACAATGGTCTGCTGGCTTAGCTTTATAACCACTTAACCACAAACTAAGAATAACTTAGATTTTGTGCAAGGATGGTGCACTCAGCAAGAATCAAACTGACTACTCAATAATAATGGTATGGTCAGGTATTTTTTGTCTAGCTCAAGGCCACAAATGCGGGGCCCTCAGTGAGAATCAAAGTGACTAAACAATTCAAATCGTTTTCCTAGACTAGCCAGTTAACCAGTATCCCACAGTAGAATGTCTAGTTATTTACTGGTATGGTGGGGAAGCCATGAATAGTGGTTTTCTGTGCAGATAGACTTCATGCCCTTAAAAGCTGGCCACCATTGGTCAGTATTTGAATCTAGAACAAAAACTACAATTTTGAATGCAGTTTTTTCAGGGCAGTATCTCCTCACTTGAATGATTGGTGCAATCCAATCTTTCTAGCTTTTATTTTCCTTTGTCAGACTTGGTTAAACTTGGTTAAATATTTATAGCTAGATTTTATGACTTGTTTTGTATAATATACTGAAACATCGGTCAAGAGTTAAAAAAAAAAAGAAAGCAAATTGATTAGTACTATAGAATATGGTTTAGTTAAAAGATGTATGAAGGCTATAGAAAAATATATTTATATATTAAAATCTAATCATAATAAATAATGACTTAAAATATCCATTTCATGTATGTCATTTTTTCCTGCATATTATAGAACAATATTTCATATGTATGTATATATATATATATATATATATCTCAATTGATAATTATTATGCATAAGAAAATGTAATGTAGATTTTTACATTTATTTTTGTAGCTGTAAGATGCAGAAATTACTTTTTCAAGTTCAGTTTATGCTACTAAAATCTTTACTATAATAAAACATGCATCTGTAATTTTATTTTTTGTCTATAATACTCCCTAAAATAATTTAAAACATTTCCAACATCTATGATACTAATGCATGTAACTAAAATTTGGTTTTGTTAAAAAGATGTATGAATCCTGTTTGTATGAGGCATTAAAGTGATGCTATTTTTCTAGGAAATTAACACAATTTCTATTGAAAAATAAACCAATGCAACTTTAGTCACACCCTTTTATGAAAGCTTAAAGTAGTAGTATAGTGCTGAATCATGGATATCAAAACAGATATTGAACCTGATGAATGACAATTTTCTGATCAATTAGAGGAATAAGATTTCTACAATGAGTATAAGAATTGAACGCTTTATACAACTTGATGAATTAAGATATCAAGAACTTTGACAATTGAAATACATCAATATATGCTTGACATTGAAATATATTTTATATTTAACAAGTTATGATGATGATGATGATAATAATGTGTCAATTAGTCTAAGTACAAACCACATTATTATTGTCTTTTATTTCACAAGGGTAAATATAAATGTTTTGGTACATAATTTGTCTAGTTTTCATATAGCTGTTTGTCTGCCACTATTTTTTTTTTTTTTTAATTTGAAGAGGAGAGTTCATATAATATTGAAACATTAGCCTCAGTAAAGAAATTACCCATAAAATGTAAATTAATAAATTGATGAAAAGGACAATAATTGAAAAATATATTTAAAGACTTACATGTTACTTTCTAATATTTGTAAGGACTTAATAAAATACAAGGTGTGATTTAAAAAAAAAAAAAATTGAGACTTATATAATAAAGTAATAATATCTAGTGTTATCTCTAGCCTCACAATGAATCAAAGGCTTTTTGAAATAAACAGAAAAAAGAAAAGTAATTTTCTTTCAGGTTCAAGTTCCACAGTTCAATGATGACATGCAAAATTTAATGAACAATTATTAAAATTGTTCATTGGATTTTAAGAACAAAGAAAAAAAAAAAAGAAAATGTTGAAGGGTTGAGATGTCTGGATTAAATGTGTTATTATTGAAAAGTTTGGACTTATCTCTCAATATACCTTCTTCATGAAATCTCTAGAATTCCAGATATACATGTTTATCTTTTTTGCTCTTTTTCTTTCTTTCTCCTTTTTTTGTTTTCTTTCTCCTTTTTTTGTTTTCTTTCTCCTTTTTTTGTTTTCTTTCAATTAAACCAAATAGAAAGTTAACTAATCTTTTTCTTTCCTTGCCATAAAACATTAAACACCTGCACAATTCAATTCTTGATGAACTAGCTGAACAATCTAGTTTTGGTCAGCATCATCTTTATATTTCCTGGTTTTACAAAATGTTTTTATCTTCATATGGTTTTGATCATCAATTAGAATTGAATATTTTTCTTTTTCTGAGAGATTTAAATAAACTTCACAACTAGTGAAATGTTTTTCCAACATTCTATTTGTCTTCACAATGAGAAAGATCACTGTTAACTGAAGTTGAAATTAATGATGGCCGCTTTTTTTAATTCAGGTGCATGATTATCTAGTAACAGTTTATAGAAAACATTGAATCTAGTGATTCTCAGTTAACAACTGTATTTCCACTTATGTACTCAGACCAAGTTTTAGTGCAATTGAACTACTATCAGATACATAAGGAAATAAAGAAAGTAAAAAAGGGGGAAAGTTTCTCTCCTATTATACATTTAGCTTTTCTCTTTTGGATAATGACAAGATCATTTCTTTTTTTTCTCTTTTTTTCTCTTTTTTTTTTTTTTTTTTTTTTTTTGAAAGTTAATAAAATATAAAACTAGGTTACAGTAGATACTGAGATAAGTTGGTGCCAATTTGAAAAAAAAAAAAAAATAGAATGTCAGTCTCAATACTTTTTGAACTGTAATTTTTGATAAAATATTGGATTTTGTAAGGTTCATGCACTTTATACTTATGAGCTCCATATGACTTTTTTTCCTCAATTAAAAATTTATCTGAAGAGTGATATTTGTGAAGATGGAGAAAATGAAAAGAAATATATGAAGTGGCTTCACACAATATCAAAAAAGGAATTTCAAAGATATTTTGGCTGATGGAAAATTTGTTGGAATAAGTGTGTTGAAGGTCAAAAGGATTATTCCAAAGAAAATTAACATTTCATTCATTGTTCATTTCTGTCTTGATGAATACAACTTCAGTCTTTGATACCTTTTGAAAATGCCTTATTTAAATTTTGGGTTTCATCTAAAACTTCAGTTTAAAAAGTATTGACAATGGAGTCATAATTTTTTCTTCAAATTGACCCTGCCTTGTGAAGACAATCACTTTATTATACAAGTTGTTCAGCTTTGTAATTGGTTTCATTCAAATTTTGAAATAAAATATCTAAAACTTCAGTCATTGGCAGTCTACTCAGCTGGGGCTGTGGAAATATATACTCTAAACTATTTGATGGTGAGGCTCCTGTCCTGTTGCTTTGAAGAATGTAGAGTGCCCTTCATTGCCATTACTCCCAGGTCCACTCTGACTAAGCATGTTAGTACCTGATAGGGTCAAATAGAATTGTTTACAATAAAACTGTATGTAAATAAATGACTGATGTTAATTGAGTTGTTAATTTCGCATATAAATATTTGGAATCATTTAATTGTGTGCAAATGAATGAGTAATGTTGACTAGAAATACTTGAAACCCTTTTGAGCAAAAATTGAATTATTGGTATTACATAGCAATACATGGATCCATTTGACTGTGGGAATGAAGTTCTGTTGAATAGAATTATTACTGTTATTAATAGCAGTACTTGAAACCATTTAGCTGTGTACAAACAATAGCAATACTTAATGATGTGCAAGCAAATTAGCTCTCCATTTTTTAAAATGGAATCATTTACTATATTTGAAACTATTTGTGTGCAAACAGATGAGCTCTAGCTTGTTTAAAATCTTACCAATAAACTATTTGCTTACAATTTACATATATTTAATATATAGAAAGATGATTTGATCTTAAATAACCTACAACGGTTGATATGCTATAGAACTCAAACCAAGTCATTTACTCTACTTAAAACCATTTGTGTGCAAAAAAATGACCAAAAGGACATTGAATAATTATGGGGCAATATTTGAAAGCATTTAACTGTGCAAAAAACTGAGTTCTGTCTCATTTTGAAATGTTACTTACAAACTATTCATTTACAAAACATATTTAATATCCATTTTATATATATATATATATATATATATATAATATATATATATATATAATAGCCTTGTTAGCATTATTTTTTTCTTCTTACTGGAAAATCAAGACAATAAATTTACTTTGTGTGTGTATATTTGTTGTATGCACAATGGCCACCAATATAAATAAGGAGCTGTGTTTTCTATACCATACATAATCACACACAGGCATATATATTTATAAGAGAGACCTCTTTATTTACATTTTACAGTATTATGGAAGTAGGTTAGGTGCAAGTATTCCTAATTGATGGTGTCTGGGTAAACATTAACCTCGCAGATATTCAAATTTTACCTATAAAAGTTTGGAGTTATTTTTTTTAACCATTTTCTTAGGTAAAGTAAAAGTGGCATTGTTGGGGGGGGTCTTGTATGTCATCAGATGAAGTAGTTTTTATCTAAGATTAGACTGATTACTAAATAAAAAGAAACATTCCCTTTGTTTAACACAAGTTTTCTTCGGCTTTCCAGATGAATTATGTTGTAATAAACTTAGAATTCTCGGATAGAAGATCAATGTTTTACAGCTAAATTCTAATCTCAAATTTAATTTGTGGCTTTAATTGATTCTAAAAAATTAAAAAACAAAAAGTCTTTCTTCGGTAGTCAAGATCGATACTGACTTTTTGATGGCTTTTTATCTTTCTATTGGGAACTTGGTATCACATTTTAATAAGCATGGTCTGTCATTAATTTTATTGATGTACTTAACTGAGAACAAGTGTTTGCTTTATTTTTCCCCCCCTTCATTTTTAAGAGTATAATAATTTGAAAAGTGCACTTAATAGAGATGCTGTATTAATCTGATGAGGTAAGAAGGCTATAAAACAACCATTATATTTTTTCTGATGAAATTTCAAGTACTTCCTAGAATTTTAGGCTTAAGATGTGTTACTAAGTACATTGTAGATTATAATGGACAATTTTGGGTTGTGTTTTACAACTTTTACCTTTTTTTTTTTTTTTTTTTGCATTAAAAGTTTTCAATATGTTCTAAATTTACATCTTGAAAATTCTTAAAAACAGATTATTTATAATGTCACATTTTGGAATACAGTGACAGGCTTAATGTCTTTGATTCTAGAGACTCTAGAAAAAAACATTCTGCAAGAGATATTTGAAGCTGGTAATATGAAAGTATGTCTTTGTCAAATTATTAAACTTGAAGACAGATTGATTAATTTCAATGGCATGTCAACCTGTTTGGGGTTATTTTAACCCAGATATTAGAGAATTACATTCATTATAAGTTCATATTTCCTTATTTTGTGTGGTTGTTTCTAAGGTTTTTTTTCTTTGCACATCATCTTATCAAATATAAATAATCTTTAGACAGATCTATTTGAGCCATAGATGGGACTCTAACAGGTACTACCCCTCTGGGTCACTGTGTCATCCCCAGGACATTCCCCTTTATTTGAGGGGAGTCTTACTCCTCTGCAGAGGATACAGTCAGTGTATTCTAAACTTTACCAACAGGGCTATCTGAGTAAACATTTGTATTACCCAGGATTTTGTGATATGAATGCAGGGGTTGGGGGTGGCAAGTACATATGTACGAAGGTGAGTAAAAATTATTTATATTTTAAGAATCAGCACACAAAATTAGTTAACAATATTCACAATGAGCATGAGGAGGCAAGTGATTTTTCAAAGGAATAGGGGACCTGCCCATTAGATGTTAATATTTATGAACTCCTTGGTGACCATTGTTCATCGTACAAAGAAAATTTATTGTGATTTTCCTGTGAGAAGAAAAAAGTAATGGGAAGCAGGTCATAATTTTCATTTTTGGCAAATGAATTTTCCTCTGAGACGTTGACTTTATATGTTTAAACAAAAATATGAAGATTTTGTTTAGGAAAGCCAGTAAACACAAATAAGGACCCATTTTGGCATCAAACCTATTATTAAAAACTTAAGAATTCTTGGAATTTTCAAAAACTGAAAACCTGCCTTGGCATCTCATTAGCACTTTCAGAAAAATTGATGGCCAAAGATTTAGTTGTCTTGGAATTATTTGATGATTGATGAACAAGAAAAAGACATTTAATGACTTATTGTATGACAATTTTTCAGTATGGAAACAAAAAAAATCTACTCCTCATAAAAAGGTTGAACCTGCATATCCAACTCTTAATTTGATGTGTATTGTTTAATCTTGTGTTTCAATTTTTGTTAAATGACTCAAAGACTTAGAGATCAATTGACAAATGAATTAAGAATAAAACAGATTGGCATCGAGCAGTATTTTTTATTTACTGTCATTTTGGTTTCATTGATGGTGAGTTAGTGTATCTCTGGCTGCCCTGTATTTGTGCTAAAACTCAGCTAAGTTTAATCATTTTGTTTGTTTTTTTTTATTAATATTTTTATGAAAAATATTTGGTTGAACCTAGAGTCATTGGTTCTACCATATATACTTATATATCATGTGACTTTGAGATCTAAATGGTAGCCTAATATTAAGGGGTTGTACCATACATGAGACGCAAACTAGGCTTAACCATGGCCAATTATTTACACAAAGTTTGTATTTCTTATGTGGGGCAAAATTAGGCTAAAATTTAGGTTTTATAAAGTTGCACAAATATATATGCTACTTATTTGAGAGTTTAGAGTAATTTGCCTTTTCTGAATTTTCTTTCTTTAAACATCTTTACTGTGAATGAAGCTGCCCCCAACTACAAACTATTTTTATGTCCAGTGTTAATGAGTGTCTTAGTTTAGATTTCTGCTTTGTTGTCTCCTTATAATGCTCTACTCACTTGTATATAATAGCCAACTGGCTTTCCTTGGGATGAATTTGTGTATTTTAAAGAATTTTCTCCCCACCCTCTTGAAAAAATATTGCCAACAAGCATTCTTTCGGTCTCTATATTTATCGAATTCAGATTGTTGATCTGTTGTTTTATTATAGAACTTTAATTGTAAGAATAAAATGTGATTGAACATTTACATTTTAACA
This sequence comes from Sepioteuthis lessoniana, assembly GCA_963585895.1. Classification (NCBI taxonomy): domain Eukaryota; kingdom Metazoa; phylum Mollusca; class Cephalopoda; order Myopsida; family Loliginidae; genus Sepioteuthis; species Sepioteuthis lessoniana. The sequence continues at coordinate 1,365,410 of OY757939.1, forward strand.
ATAAAACTTAATGAAAGGCAAAACAAGGAAACATTAAAGAAAATTATTTGTGAAGATTCAGACAATGGAGAAGGGAAAAAATTCAGTTTCATTGATAGAAATTTTGATCAGAGATAAAAAAGAAAACATAAAAAAGCAACATAAATTCAAATCATTTCAGATGATTAACAATGATTTAAAGGATAGAACTTTTTTCTTATTTTTGTTTTTATCAATCTTTGAAAAGAGTAATTTGAAATTAAATTTTATTCTTCATCTCCACTTTCTTATTGTCCTATAAACTTTTCAAATAAAAATAAAGTTCTTTTTTTATATATAATTTTTCTTGATTCTTGTAAGTTGTGAAAAATCTTTTTAGGGTAAATTTGTCTGTTTATTGCCCAAAACTAAAATATTGTTGCAAAGGAGTGCCTTAAATAAATAAAATAAGTCAATTGTTCAGAGTATTTTCGATGGAAATTCTAGTGTATTTCATTATTGAATTTTAATTGTATTTTAAAATTGTTTTTTAATGGGTGTTAAGACTAGGTCAGGACTTAGAAGAAACTGGCATATATGGTTGATATCTATTAAGCTAAGTATGACACAAGGTTGTATATTGAATAGGGATTATTCCTAATTGATTTTCTAGTCTTAAGTTTAGCTTAGTATGGTACAAGGCCAAATGTAGTATAGGGATTATTCATTGTTGATTTTTTTTTTTTTTGCCTTTGATATTGACTAAGTTTAACTTAGAATGGTATAAGGCCTCAGTGGAGAAAAAAAGTTATTTATTAAACTTTGCTTAATTGTTGCACTTGGCTGGATGTATATGACACCCAGTGAGAGTTGAGCCCACAAGTTGAATAACAATATGCAATGCACTTTGGGATAAAATGAAGTGATAAGATTGTGTTAAAAACTCAACTTCCAAGTATTAAGAGCTTGAATATAAAGAAATGAGTATTTTGGTATTTTAGGTTTCATTTGAACATTGAGCTTTGACAACAATGAGAATTTTTGATTTATTTGTTTTTTATTGTTTAAATGAAGTGGGAGGCAATTAAGCATTAACTCAGCTAAATGTGGTAAATCATGGAAAATAAATGGTTGGTTTTTATGGCATATCAACCATTGTTGGTTATTTAATACCAAATCCATTTTTATACAAAAAGTCAGTTCTATTTCAAACAATTCAGTTTAGCATGAGTACATAGTTTAATTGTCAATAAGTACAGTTTATGAAAATAGTTCTATTTCAAACAATTCAGTTTAGCACTAGTATGCAGTTTGAATGTAAGTACAGTTTAATTGTGAAAAACATTTCTATTTCAAGCTATTCAGTTTAGTTAAGCAGTTCTAATTCAGCTAAGTATAAGTACAGATTTTGTTTACACACTGTTGAATGTCAAAACAGTTCTATATTAAACTAATCAGTTTAGTGTAAGTACAGTTTCAATGTCAAAAAACAGTTCCATTTCAAACAATTCAGTTAAGCATAAGAGCGTAATTTAAATGTAAGTACAGTTTAATTGTCAAAAACATTTCTATTTCAAGCTATTCAGTTTAGTCAAACAATTCAGTTTAGCATAAGTATGCCGTTAGTTCTATTTAACCTATAGATAGGGCCCTATCAGGTGCTACCACGCCGGGCCAGAGTGAACCTGAGAGCAATAGCAGTGAAGAGGTGCTCTGCCCACCCCAAAGCCCCAGCATTACTGGAACCTCACCATCAGATTGTTTCGTGTCATATCCAGGACACTCATTGGAGGAGGGGTCTTACCCCTCTGCAGAGGTGCAGCCCCAACTGACTGGGCAAGAAAACTGATGGAATTCTTCTAATATTTCAAATCTGTTTGAGAGTGTGTCTAAAAAATAATCATTTAAAATCCTGGATTTTATATAGCCTTCATCACTGACCTCTCAAAATATCAAATGGTGATTTATAATACTTAGTCATGAGGTTGGTGTATAGATGCTTGATGACGATCATAACATTGCTGTTTTTGTTTGGTGACATTAGACATAATAGAAAATTTTAGCTTGCTCAATAATATTTGTTTTATTTCATTGTCAATTCATTTAAATGGGTCAGCACATGTGACCAAATTAGCTCTAATTCATTTTGTTACTCTTAGATAATGTTTGTATACTGACGTTCCAGCTGTTGATATTATTAGCTTAGGAGGACATACTTTGCCACTGTGATGCTACCTCCTAGCATTTCTGTTCACCTGAGGGCTAAAGTCTCTACTCTATTTCTTATAAGTAAATACATCCTTACCATTTCTTTGAATAAAAAAGGTTAATTTTCTTCTGAATCAAAGATACCATTATGAGAATTTGGTAATAAATAACAACTAATGTTTTGTATAATATTTACACAAGAAATATTAAAATCCTGAATGAATTGCCAGCAAAACTGTAAATGATGAGATTGTTGAGTGAAGCTCGGCATAAAGTGATTTGGTGACTCATGTTGAAATCATTAAAAGTGATTTGGTAGAAGCCAATTATTACTGTCTATCAACCATGTTAACTTTGTTCTTTTACCTTTTATATAATTGTTGTGAAGATTGTTTATACTGATCCTTTCAAGGATTGAACTCTATCCTAGGTTTGCAAATGTTGTTGAATCACCCTGACTCACCTGTTGATTAAAAATGGACTTGCTCTTTTCCATAAAAGCTGTTCCATGGTTAGTTGGTGAGAAAATTTACTTGTCTCTTGAATCCATGCTGGACAACTTCACGACTTTGACATCTACAATAGCAGAGCTTATTTTCTATCTACACGCCTGGATTATTGGTCCAGAATTAGAGCAGTGAAGTTGCAACTTTTGACTGAATATAGATGCACTTTAGCTTTTAAAATCCAGAATAGTGACTGTTTTCTTCATACCAGTTTTGCTCAATAAAAAATGTATTTCAGATTCTATTACATTAACAGCAATTTCAACATTTTTTTTTTCCTGCAAGGTAGCTTCACTTAGAACATGGGCTTCAAGTATTGGCCATTTTCAAATCTAAATGTAGCCTTACTATTTTCTCCTGTCATGTTTCATTTGATTATTTTTTTTTAGTAAAGTAACAAAGAAATGATTATTCCAAGTCAAATGACACACTGACCTGGAACAACCAGAATCCAAAACAATGGCACCTATTGTCCTGAGAGCATATACTATTTGCAGGGTTATTGTGACTTATAAGTACCATATTGGTTTCAAATACATTTTCCTCATTTCCTTTATCAAAAGCATGTTGGTATTTTGAGCCAAGTGTGTATTGGTGGAGCAACACAGCATATCTTGAGGATTTACCTTTCAATTTAGACTTCTGATAACATGAGATATAAATTTATTACAAGTGAGTAGTGTCCTGTTTATTCTGAGAACAGTTCATTTTGCAACCTTCACCACATTTATAAGAACTTTGGATTAAAATGAATAAAGCTTGTATTTATAATGCAGTCACCGTTTTGTGAAATTTTGTACTATATTATTAATTGTATGCTGCGAAACTGGAACTCCCTTGGGTCACCAGACCTCTGCAGGTAGTATGGAATAAAAAGACAAAAACAAATTGTCTTGTACGAGTCTTTCTGGCCTTTGGGGGTTATCTGTAAAAGTTGTGGAATTACTTTCTAAATCTTTGCAAGATAAAATGATGATATAAGGAACCCCCCCCCCACAAAAAAAACTATTGACAGTGCTATGAGGGTGATGTAAAATTTTGACTGACAAACTTTAAATATTTGCTACAAACACCATTTGTTTAAATTACTCTGTCTCTCTCTGTCTGTCTCACTCTCTCCATAAAATCTTTGCTTTTAGTTGAGTCATTTTGCATTTCTTTTTCACTTTCTCTTCTTCCTTTCACAGGAAATTGCTGACAGCCACTTTTTTTCTTTTTGCTTTCTGAAACATCTTTGTCTATTATGAAGGCCAAGACACTTTGATGCTTGGTTTTATTGTATTCTATTTTTGTTTCAAGTAATACCAAGTTTGGGAAACAATAATTTGGATGCATTCTATCTAAATAAAAGCATAAACAGCCCCCCCCCCAAAAAAAAAAAACAAATACCAAGAAGAGTGATAGATGTCTGTGATATAAAATGTCATTTTCTTCAGGTTACCTTTCTTTTTTTTTTATTTATTTATTTTTTTTTTTATTATTTTATTATACTTTTAATGAGTTTTTGTTCTCCACCCAATTTCCTTCTTGGATTTCCTCCTTTTTTGGTCTCTAGAATAAAAAATGGGAAAAATCTTTCTATTCTGAAAAAAATTCTATTCTTAAAAAAAGTTATATTTTCTCTTTATTTTTGTATTCCTCTTATTATATTCTGCTTCTTAGAAAATGTAAGCATAATATTCACTCATATAACTCACACACACACACACACACACACATTCACACGCACTGTGCATTTGTTATTGGAAGCCTACTGCTGACAAGTTAGCAGTATTTATGTATATATGATTCTAGAAACACACCTGTATGAAGTTCACTGGAATTGTATTAAGCAGAAAAAGAAAGTGTGATATGATTCTTTCCTTCTTGAAGTTAGTAGTTCAGATTTGTGTGTTTTATTTTCTTAAAATAATGAATCAGAATTTGAGTATTTCTATAAATAAATATATATTTTTGTTTGTTTCTGTCTCTCAGTCAGTAACACAAAATTTCCCCAGGAACTAACAGATATTTTTATTGAATTTTTTTTTTACATGAAGTTTTAGTTGAAATGTAAAATTTTTTCTCTTCATTTGTTAGCTTAAACTCTTGAAGCAAACGGAAAGTTGCTTGAATGTTGTTGGAGTAAATTAATAACATCTTAGAGAATTTAAATGGATTTGTTTGTTTTTATTTCTCTCATTATTTACATTTTAGAATAAGTTTCAGTACCCTTTGTTTTAGATGATACAGTGTTGGTTAATATTTTTGTTAACTAGGAACACTTATTTATATTACATACAGGTCATAAGATGGCGATTCATTAAGAATAAAGGATTTAAATTCACCTTTATTAAAGTTCAGGATAATTATTCATTTTAAAATCATTTTTATTTTTTTTTATTGTTTATTTACTATTGGTTACTGCCTTATCTACACCTAGTGTATAGAAGATGTCTTTGTCTCAGATAACATCAAAAATATCCTATAAATTCATAAAAACTTCAAATATTTAATTGATTATTTTTCTAGACTTAATAAAATAACAAAACAAAAAAAGGTTATTTAACACCAAATCCATTTTTATGCAAATAGTTCTATTTCAAACAATTCGGTTTAGCGTGAGTACATAGTTTAATTGTGAAAAACATTTCTATTTTAAACTATTCAGTTTATTCAAACAATTCTAATTCAGCTAATTTTGTTTAAACACAGTTAAATGTCAAAACAGTTCTATATATAACAATTCAGTTTAGTGTAAGTACAGTTTCAATGTCAAAAACAGTTTCATTTTAAACAATTCAGTGTAGGATAAGCACGCAGTTTAAATGTAAATACAGTTTAATTGTCAAAAACATTTCTATTTCAAGTTATTCAGTTTAGTTGGTTGATTAGGTTTTATAGCATATCAACCTTTGTAAGTTATTTAAGGCTAAATCCATTTTTATGCAAATAATCAGTTCTGTTTCAAACAATTCAGTTTAGCATGGGTACACAGTTTGTCATAAACATTTCTATAGCAAGCTATTCAGTTTATTCAAACAGTTCTAATTCAGCTAAGTATAAGTATAGATTTTGTTTACACACAGTTAAAAGTCAAAACTGTTCTATATTAAACAATTCAGTATAGTATAAGTACAATTTCAATGTCAAAAACAGTTCCATTTCAACAAATTCAGTTTAGCATAAGCACACAGTTTAAATGTAAGTACAGTTTATTTGTCAAAAACATTTCTATTTTAAGCAATTCAGTTTAGCATAAGTATACAGTTAGTTCTATTTAACGCATAGATAGGATCCTGCCATTTCAGGCCAGAGTGGACCTGAGAGCAATGGCAATAGAAGGGTACTCTGCATTCCGCAAAGCTCCAGCATCACTGGAACCTCACCATCAGATTGTTTCGTGTCATATCCAGGATAATCATTGGGGGGGGGGATCCCCCCACTCTACAGAGGTTCAGTCGGTGTATTCTATAATCCCTGCCAACTGGGCAATACACAGAGTTAATGTCAAAACAGTTTTATTTTAGATAATTTAGTTTAGCATAAATACACTGTTTAGATGTCAAAATAGTTCTATTTTGAGCAATTCAGTTTAGCATAAGTACACGGTTTAAATGTAAGAACAGTTCTATTTTAATAAACAATTAAAGATTATTTTGCAAAATATCATAATCAAAAGAGTGTTTTATTGTTTTTATTCTATTTTATAATGATTCACAATTTTTGATCAAGTGATCATGTTTCATTTGTTTTTTTTTTATATATGATTAACTGACTTGTGTAAACACTCCCTCTAATTTGAAAATTAAAAAAAAAAAAAAATTCACCCATTGTACGAGGATTAAATACCATTTTTGTCTGCAAAAGATTCTCTTGATTTCATTTGACTTTGAATTAGAATAGCATTTAACTAGAAAATTAAGTATGTTAAAAAAATTGAGACCAAAATTGCATTTACTTAGAAATAAATGAAAGATTAATTTTCTTAAAATAGTTCCTTTAGCATTCAACCCAATTATTCCAGTGAGTTTTCCATTGGTTGAAGCACTTTTCAAACTTCTTTGCTATGATATGAAGCAGTACTGTTGAATTGATTTTCAATGTCTTCCAAATCCTCAAATCTCTTAAGATGAATTTTCAGTTTAAGAAGAAAAAGTTGCACAAAGTTTCAGGATCTGGTGAGTATAGAGAGTGTTGCACTTTTACAGTTGTTCAGAAAATATTAAGAATGTTTCTCAAATTAGAACTGACTTGTCTAGACTGCCATCTAGATGTCTAGATATCATCACTTAATCATATAAGCTGCTCTGCTGGTCATCATTTGAATTTTAAAACTAAAACATTTAAAGTTTCAGTCTTGATACTTTTTGATCATACCTTTATATTGAAAAAATTATGATTCTCAATCAATATCATCTAATTTTAGTTATACTAACTATTGTCTGGATGTTTCTAGTTCTTCCAATCTCTTTACATAGTTTTTTTAAAACTATACCTTGCTCATCAGTAATGTGGATTAAAACTATCCCTTTTACGTTCAACAATTCAGTTTTTTCTTCAGGTCTAGACATTTTTTTCACTTTTTTTTCTTCCCGTTTTACTCTGTGGTTCATTTGAATATTGAAGTTATTTTTTTTTTTATTAGATCTTGTCTTCTGACCTGGATTAGGTTTTTATATATATATATATATATATATATAGTGCATCTATCTATTCAGGGATGCATCCTCTCTTTCCTTAAGAAGGGTGACCTTGGAATAGGCAAGAACTACTGCGGTATAACCCTTACATCTATAGCTGCTAAGATCTACAATGCACTACTATGCAACCTCATAGAACCTAAAATTGAGAAGATACTTAGGAAGAGCCAAAATGGCTTTCAGAGAAATCAATCCATGACATTACAAATTTTAACTATCCGTTGAATTCTAGGTGTATGTGCAAAAAACCTTGAAGCAACAATATTATTTGTCGACTTCTCCAAGGCATTTGACTCCATACACAGAGGGAAGATGGAGCAAATACTACTCACCTATGCCCTACCCAAAGAAACTGTAGCAGCCATAATGATGCTATATAAAAACACTGAAGTAAGTCTGCTCCCTGGATGGAGACACAGACTACTTTGATATTGTAGCAGGTGTGTTGCAAGGAGGCACATTAACCCCATACTTGTTTATCATCTGCCTAGACTCTGTGCTTAGAACCTCTATAGAAATAATGAAAGATGAAGGTTTCCAGCTGGCAAAGGAAAGAAGCTGAAGATACCCCCCACAAACGATTACAGACACAGACTACGCCGATGACATAGTGCTTCTGGCAAATACACCCGCCCAAGCCGAAACCTTGCTGCATGGTCTGGAACGATTAGCTGCTGGCATAGTCCTCCATGTCGACACAGACGAGAAGGAATACATATGCTTTAATCAAAGAGGCGACATCCACACTAAATGGTAGCTCTCTGAAACAAGTGGACAAGTTCACCTACCAAAAGGAAGCAGTGTCTCATCAACTGAGAAAGACATCAACATGTGACTAGTAAAGGCATGGACAGCTATTGATAGGCTATTGGACATATGAAAGTCAGAGCTGACTGATAAAATAAAATGCAGTTTTTTACAAGTGGCGGTCGCATCGATACTGCTCTATAGATGATAACTAAATGTAAGGAGAAAAAACTTGACAGTAATTACACAAGAATGCTGCAAGCAATGTTGAAAAGTCCTGGAGGCAACACCAAACAAAACAGCTGCTGTATGGCCACTTACCACCCATCATGAAAACTATCCAAGTTAGACGAACCAGCCATGTGGGACACTGCTGGAGAAGTAAGGATGAACTCATAAGCGACATACTCTGGAGGACCCCATCACATGGACGAGCAAAGGTAGGACGACCAGCTGGAGCCTATATACAATAGCTCTGTGCCAATACAGGATATAGCCTTGAAGACCTCCCGGAAGCAATGGACGATAAAGATCTGTGCCGGCAGCATGATATGATGATATATATGATGGAGAAATTTATTTTACAAAACTATTATCTATGCAGTTTTCTTTTCTTCTGAGTACATTTAATTCAGTAGGAAATATTAATCAGTTTGAACATTATACAATGAAAACTTTTGATCAAAATCCAACTAGCCCAGTGCTAAGTAACATATGATGATAGTTTATTTTTTTCTAACAAAAAAATCAAGGTCAGTGCTACTTAACATCTCGGTTAAAAATCCATTAGAATTTCTCATTTTAAGATTCTGTCTTAAAAACTTAGTATATAAATAAAGTCTGTCTAAAAAGAAACTAAGTTAATGAGGGTAGTTAAAAACATTGTGAAAAGATGACTTGTAAATGCAAAAACAAGTTGAAAAATGAAGGAAGAAAAAAATTAATTTAACTGTTGGAAGTTTTGAGATTAAATATTCATTCCATTTGTTATTTTTTTGGATTAGTATCTTCATTTTTATTATTTTGATCACAGTATTTTGGGTGATATATTTTTTGGCTTTTCCAGGTAATCCATTCACACATGCTTACTTACACACACACACACACACACACACATGATTTTCTTATAAAAAAAATAGATAGAAACAAGTTTTCATCTTGTGAATCCAAACAGTAAAGTCTTCTGCTTCTTTGAAGAAAATCTTGAGCTACACTCGAGGTGGGCGGGGGGAGAAGAAAAAAACATTACAAAACCCAGCACGTCTTACATACGAGTAAAGTTTGGAATTAAATCTGATGGAATAAGAAAAAAAATAAAGTTTAGAAAAATCAAATCAACATGTTTTGCTAGAGGTCAATAAACTACAAGTGAAAACATATCAATCTGGTTAAAAAAAAATGAAGCTTTCTTGGGTATGACACTAAATTTCATCTGGTGGTGAGACTAAACTACCCCCTTCATTGCCATTGCTCCCAGTCCACTCTGATCTATAAGTGTAATATCATCAATGAGTCAAATAAATCAGTTGGCAAATTATTTGAAGGAAATATTTGATATCAATAACTATAGGCATAAGACTTAAAAAACCCCAAAAAAAAACTCTACAAAAAATGTAAATATAAATGTACCATGTAAACAATACTCTAACTTCTTTGCATAAAATAACCCTGGGTAAGTTGAGATGCTATTAAAAATCAATCAATTTGATTTTTCGAATTGTCTTGTTATTTCTCTCTTATTTTATATATACAAGTCTTCAATGTCCTTGTATATTTCTTCTAAGCACAGACTCTCATATAGTTTAATTCTAAACTTGTTATTTATGCTGTCCTTCTTTAGTAGTCAGATATGCAACAACCAATCTTGACACATTTTTCTTAGTGTGGACCATTGTTATTTATTCATAATTCTCTTTCTGTTTCATGCTTTATATCTTATCCATAAATGGACATAGACAAAAGAAAAAAAAAATGAATTGCATAAAAATGATAGAAACAAACACTGGTCATCATCTAAACTACTTGTTTCTCTCTTTTTGCTTTACAGACTGTTTTTCATCTTTTTTTAAAACAAGTAGAAAATTTTCTAAAATCTTTATCGTACAAGATTTGCAAGCATTTAAAATAGTGAAAGGTGTTATTCTCAAGCAAAAGAACACTACTTTCTTTGACAGTTTGTTTTTTAAATATTATTACACATCTTTTTAAATAGCACTGGAAATATTGCAAAAAGAGATTGTTTTTGCTCAATATAGAAAAATGTTCATTTGTGATGAAAAGTGGAATCTATCCCCCAAAATCCTTCATCATGAAAAAAATGATGTAAATGATCTTGTAATTTTGCATTTCTAAAACAAATACCAGATACCTAAATATGTCTATTGTTAAGGCATTTCTTGTAGACTTCAATGAGTGGTTAGGCATATCTAATAGAAAGGAAACATGGCTCCAACCTCAAAAAGTGTCAATTGAAACAATAGAAAAGATCATAAAACTCATTGAAGTAGACAAATTTCAGTGAAATGTGGTGTAAAATGGTTGTTTCTAGTCATCTATGTCTAAAGTTTGTTGCAAATATAAAAGAAAGGGGTGGTTAAAAAAGGAAAACATTAGTATGTCATGAAAGCATCAGGATAGAAAACTGAAAGCAATATGCTTTAAAAATTGTGTGCTTCCTTTTATATAAAATTCTATTTGGTGTTTAATGGGGTTTAAAGGCAAAAGTGTTTATTCCGACTTGTTGGAATCTGGTCAAACTGCTATTGAGCAACAATTCAATGAACAGAATGTCACATGGGGGGGGGGGAAACAACTTTTTTTTTTTTTTTCCTGGGTAAAAAAGTTGACCAGTTATTCTGCTGTGTATCAATACTTGTCATGTTACAAATGCAAATGCAGCAAACATGGAATCGAGATAAAATCTTCTATGTCTAGTATATTCTCCAAATCTGTTAACCTTAAACTTTGACTTATTTGACCTTTGGTGACACTAACATGTCATGTCAGTGATTCTAGCAGGTTCAAGACATGGAAAAATATAAGGAAGCACTAGTAATTAGTTTCAGTTCTGTCTTTCATTTTTGTATAAAAAAAACTCTAGGCTATTTTTTTTTTTATGAAGAAATACATATTGGACATTGGGAGAACTTTTTAAAGTTTTGTGTTTTTGGCTGATTTTTAGATTCATGTGATAATGTTTCTCTGGAAAAATTATAGCTAAAAAGGAACATAAAATCATTCATTGGAGCAGGGAAGCAGACTGTTAAGAGAAGCAACTGCAACTAGTATGTCTGGTGCATGGGGGAATGTAGAATATAGGTAATTGCAAGACATGATTGATTTATCTGAAACATGTGGGTACCGTCTGGGTAAAAATTATATCAGTCACCAGTGGTTTCCATTTTATTTGTTTTCCTATGAAAATGTGACCGACTTTAAATGCCACTCTGGAACAAGGGAGATAATTCCTTTTTGTTCTTACATCTTCCCTCTCCCTGCCTGTGAAAGGGCCTGTAGACAGTTCACTTACAAATGTCTACACCAGAAGCTTAGTAGAGGCAAAAGATATACTCATCTCAATAAAAATGATTTCTCACTCACCTGGGTCTGATCATGTTTGCAGTGCCGTGTAGAATATAAATAATTGTGAGATAAGATCAATTTAAAACATCGAAGTAAAGTCTGTATATCAGTCACAAGTGGTCAGCATTTTGTTCATTTTTCAAGGAAAAAGTAGCTGACTCTATATTTATGCCAGTCTAAACCATGGAGATAATTCCCTTTTATTCTTACAAGGTGTCTGTGATTCCCCACTCCCAAACAAAAACTCCTCCAAGCAATGGAGGTATCATTTGCATAGGAGCATTGGTATTTTGTCGCTGATCAGTCACAAGTTTTTGTCCTCTCTATAAAAAACCTTTGTTTTTTGAACAGTAAATTTTGGATTTGTGAACGAGAGTGTTGCTACTCAGTGCAGATTTGAAAGTTGGATTTTTTTTCCCCCTCTTATTGTATATTTAATGTTTGATTTACAATTTTGGATGTCTGGATATGAATCTCATTATTGACAATTATTAATTGACACATTCACTTTGAAGAAAACTTGTGCAAAACTAATGCATTCTGTTGAGACTTTTTTTTTATGCAATTGGAAAGGAAAGTGCGATGAAACACAATTATATTGGTGAACATTATTTTATTATTTGTTTTTCTTTTGTCTGAATAAAAATACATCTGTGCACACATGTATCTATAGAGATATATGATTTGCTTTGTATGCTTGTTATCTATGGACTCAAAAGGATGATGGGCCAATCTTGGTGAAATTTTACATGTGAAGCCTTTTGACATCAATGAGTGTTTTAATGGTTTTGTAAGTGAGAGTGAAAAACCATGTGGGAAGATCTCTTACTCCTATGGATACCCAGAACATTTTAGCCGAAAACGAATCTGGAAAATCTAATTCAACCAGAAAGCAAATCTGGTACCATCTGTAATGGTGCCCCCCTCACAGGTGAAGGAACTTGGACATTTTTGGAGAAAAAATTAATCAAACTTATTCTATTTAGACTTTTCAGCTCATGGGAAAAATTTGATAAACATTGGCATGAGAACTCTCTTGAATGTTTTAAAGGTATTTTGGATGACGGTGGGTAGCATAATTTTGTGGAAGAAAATTAAGACAAGATTCTTTTATATAGAAGGCAAATAGAATGAATTCTTGAACAAAATATGCTTTTGTATTTTATTTTATCTCAGGCAAAACTGGGGGTGGGAGATAAGACCTCTCAAAAAAAAAAAAAGGATGTAGTGTGACACTAAACTATGAGGTGGTGAGGATCCAATTCTAAAGATCTGGGGAGTGTAGAGTACCTCTTGATTGCCATTACTCCCGGGTTCACTCTGGCCCAGAATGGTAGTAACTGTTATTATTATAATAGCTCTATCCTAGATATTGAGCACTCTCCATATTATATTGCACTTGGTTTGACACATACCCACAAAGTGATTTCATGACAACCAACACTCTTATATAAAATCTAGTTAGCTATATTTATAAATAAAGAGTTCTCAATATTGGTGATAGAGCAGATGTAGATCTAAGTTACACTAGTGTAGACACTGTCAACAGGGGGTTAGTTATTGTCAGTTTCTTGCATATGTGATTATTATTAAAGATGACAAAGATTTGAGTTGAGTTTTCCATGTTTGTGAGCAAGGTGTCATATGTGAGGATGAAGGCTGTGTGTAAGGGGATTGTGAGTGATGAGAGGTAAATTTCTGGGGAATGAGAGACAGAAGAAAAAAATAAAAACTGACAGTCTATGAAACTACCAGTTGACCTCTGGTGAGTCAGACCAAATCACTTGTAGGTTAGTCAGTCATGGGTGAATGACTACAGTAATTAAAATTGACTAGAAAAAACCCATTGGTCCTAAATCTACTGGACAGGTGTGGAACCACTAGAAATGGATATGTTCTTCTTTCCAACACCAGGTAGATGTTAAGGGGACAATTCAGATTTGAAATTCAGTTGGCTGCAAGATACAACAAGGTAAAGAAGAGAGTTGGCGTGGAGGCGAAATGAGTTAAAGACAACAGTTGAACACCAGCCACAGATGTAAAGACAGACGAAAATTATGGGGCCCATTTTGGGATGAGCTCCATGCAGCAGTGGAGGCAAAACCAGCAAACAACTGTTAGAACTGCAACAGAAAACCAGAAAGAAAATTTAAGGTCTGTGTCTGCCCTCTGTTTCTCTGCTCATGACATGTTGTTTCTCTTTGTCCAGCTAATGCAGGTGACTTAATTTTCATACTCCTGATGATGACTACTTAAAAAGTGTAGTACTGCATAAACTTTTGTTAGTGAACTAAGAGAGAGTTTCATGAGTTTGTCACTTTTTTCCAGAGCAAGGTTACAACTGGGTTTAACTACCACTTAGGATGTAGCAATAAATATATAAACCCGTTTGACCCATGGTGGTATGAATGGCAATGCATAGGCATGGTAGTGAAATGTCTTAGTTGGTGCTGTAGCATAACCTTCTATTTGGTACCATTACGGTACAGGTGATTTTGAACAATTATTACACGGCCATCATCCTCAGTTATGACATTTCACTTCTGAAAATGAAAAGCTAATGAAAATCTTAACTCCAAATCCTTGTCATCTTTAATAAAATATGCCTACAAGAAAATCTACTGCCGAAATACACACTGTGTGTGTGTACATATATATATATATATATATATATATATATATATATATATATATATATATATATATATGAAATTTAATCAATTTGTTATTTTATATAAATCAGTTTTAAAATATCTTTAAAATGTATAATTGAATACTTTTCCTTTTTTAAGTTTTATGTCAGGAAGATGTGATTACTATGAAAGGAATTGGGTTTAATTTTCCTCTTTTTTTTGTTGTTGTTATTCATGACTCTCTGTACTCTTTAACATTTGTCAATTCTGTGTGATTTTGATTTGATTTTCTTGTGTTGGCAAAAATTCAGCTAAAGTCTTTTAATCTATGTTCAAATGTTGTGCCTTAAACTTTTTTCTGTGTGTGTATGTGTGTGTTCTGTCCTCTCCCTACCAAACTTCTTCATTAGGAGAATTTTGTTATTTTTCAATAATCTTCTTCCCTCCACACTCTCTATTGAATGTGGAAAACTTTAATGTATTGATTTCATTTTGTATTTCTAATATAGGGGAAAAAATGCAATTTCATTGAAAATGATTTTAACACTTTCTTTTCTCTCCCCCCTCTCTCTCTCATAAACTTAAGTTAAAATTGTTTATATTGATTTTAAACACTTTAGGCTTAAACAGAAATTGTTCATTTTTTTTTTTTTTTTTTCCACCCACTTTTCTTTTCTCTTTAGTGTTGTTATCAAAATTGTCTATGTCAGATAAAAAAGATTATGCAAAATCATTAATTCTCTTGTCTGAAGGAGTTGTTTGGGTGATTTTAGCAATTTTTTTTCTGTTATTCACAAGATTTTTTTTTTTTCTTGAGTTAAAATTTTGGTTTTCTTTCAAAGAATTTTTTTTTTTTTTCAAATTCTATAAGATTTTCTTCCTCAAACCTAAATTTGTTTCTTGGTCAGGGCACACTTTTAAAAATAGTTTAGGTCATGTAACTCTTGTTTCACAGTGAATTCATTATTTTCTATCTATTTATATAATGTATGATATCATAAGATATCGGAAATATCTAAAAACTTTCATCCACTCTAATGATTCCAGATATCGTGACATAACAAATACAAGAAATTGACATAGAAATAGTCAAGTTTTAAAATATTTTGCTAACTTGGCAACTCTGGATGCTCTTACTAAGGTCCTGAAGGTGATGAACTACTCTAGACTGAGATATTGAGCTCTCCTGATACTCTCTAAGTGCTACTAACTGGATTTACTTCTATGACTTGGAGCACAGCCTTAGAATCCATGGTTTTAGTTCTACCTGCTCTTTGGGGTGTCCTCGTGGTGTAATGGTTAAAGCGATGAACTGCGGGATCGTAGTACGCGAGTTCGTACTCCAGTCGCGCTATTACGTTCACTTTCGGGCAAATACCCTTGGGAAAGGTATGAACCCCCTTATTCTCCCTCCAGCTATGGGTAAATAGTAGGACAGACTAGGTTCTTCAGCCTTGGTGAGGCAACTAGTCTAGGAGAAGGAAAACTCTGAATTCAAACCTGTTAAACTCCGCTTAAAAAATTGACCTTGTGTCATATCCTGCCCGAGCGGAGGGGTTGGTAAATAGTACCTGCTCTTGCCTGATTGTTGAGGTTCTTGCAACCTGTGGGGAAACTTCAACTGTCTGGTTACAGTACTGTAATCAACTGCATCTTTACCTTTCACAAAATGAATGTTTTTGGTTGCTTTGGTGGCATTCACCCAGTTTGAACTCTCAAAACATGAATTTCCAGATTAGACTGTTGCATGTTTATCTCTTTCAGCTTTCAAACTATACACAGAGTGGAATAATGCACAATGTGTCAGAGCACCAACTATCATGAAACTACCAACCACTGCGAGTATCATTGATAGTTTGAACTGCCTTGGTCACATGATATATATGTCACAAACTAGCACATACCAAAATATTGCAAAACTTTTGACTCACCTTAGTACATTAAAATTATTTTTTTTAAAAAGGATTATTTGAAAACTTTCATTCTGTTTAATAATTATGAATATAATAGTGAAAGGAATTGATAACTTGATATTTATCTATTTTCTATAAGAAATCTTCAGCAGTGTGTCTATAATGGTTCAAGAGGGCATAGTTTTCCTCTTCAACTTCAGAAGAATTTGTAAGTTTTTACTTGATGATTTTACAATGAATGATAACAACTTTGAAATAAAATAAATGCACACTGGTATAATTTTCTCCCATTGGATCATTTCTTTGTTTTTTAATGGTTAAATTCTGTTTTGATGCTAAGAAGGTAAACCAGAAAATTTCTAATGTGTTATGAAGTTTTCAAAGCTGAAAAACTTCACAACTTGAACTTTAGTGATAAAAAAAGGGAAGAAAAATAAAATCATTAATACATACTTAGTCTTTATGTATAATGTCATTATTTTGAGGCCAAAAGTTTATGGCACCATCTTTAAACACAATGTGAGAGAAATCTTAAAAAAAGTGTCATTTGAAGTTTGGTTTAAAGAGGAGAAAATCATCTACCTTGAAAATGTATTTGTGCCCTGTGTGTAATTTGCCAAAAGAAAAAGTAAATCTTTTGAAGTTTAACTCAAAATAGTGATTTTTTAAAAATTTTTTATCTTCCTTGACCGTTGTGACCAATCATAAATTTGTCTCCCCCCAAAAGCTATTGTTTTTTTTAATGGCTGGCTGTGCATGTTTTGGCTTGTGAGCAAGTGTGAGATAGTTTTGGGTTACTTAGAAAGTTGGATTTTTGACTCTTTTTTTCTTTATTCATTTGTCTCTCGGGACTTTTGCTTTTTTTTTTTTTCTCTTTTGAATTTGTCAACCTGTATTTGCAATAAGAACTTCTTTACTAGTTTTATTGTTGTCACAGATATTAACAGTCCCAATTTTTTACCACGTTCCATCCATCCATTGTAAAGCCTTTTTTTTCCCCCTCTATCCATGCTAAAGTTCTCTTCAATAGCTGCTCTTGAACAGTGTTGATACAGTTTTCTCTTGTGGATTTATCAATTCTAATCCTCAATTTGATGGATTTGTTTTTGCTGTAGGCTGTATCATATAAATGTGGATATTTTAGAATATCTTATTTAAAATTGATTTTTCCCTTGGAAGACTTTTGTTTATTTTCTAGATAAGATGTCTACAAACTATTTAATATGTACAGAGGCTCAGAAATGAATCCAGGTAAAAAAAGTGACAGAAGAAAGCACATTTATTAACAGACACAGGAGTTTCCTTAGTTGCATAATACATTAATAGTATTATGTCATTTACAAGTGTGGGGATGCTGGAAGGGGAGATATGAGCTGCTGAAAATGGATTCCACATTTTAAAAAAATAAAAATGAATTTTGGTCAGTGTTTAAACACTTGTCTTTGTTTTGCTTCTCACAGAAAATCTCATTTTGGGATCATATAAATATCAGGGATGAAAACCAGATTTGTTACCTATAATCAAATTTGAGAAAATTGAGAACAGATTTATAAATAAGATGTATCTGTTTTACTGTATTTATATTTATATTAAAATCTTTGATTCAAATTCTGCTAATTTGGAAATTGAAAAGAAAGCTTTTTTTAAGGTATTGACAATCTAGTCTCACAACTGAGCATTGCTCAGTAGGTTGGGGCTGTAGAATGCACTGACTGTACCTCTGCAGAGGGTTAAGAACCCCTCCCAACAAGTGTCTTGGATAGGACACTAAACAAGCTGATGGTGAGGTTACAGTAATGCTGGAGCTTTGGGGAATGTGCAGCATCCCTTCACTGCCATTGCTCCCCGGTCCACTTTAGCCTGGTGGTAGCACCTGATAGGGTCCTATCTATGGATCAAATAGAACTAAACAATGTACTTACACTAAACTGAATTACTTGAAATAAAACTGTTTTGACATTGAACTATGTATGGATACGAAACAGAATTGTTTGAATTAGAACTGTTTGACTAAACTGAATAGCTTGAAATAGAAATATTTTTGACAAGTAAACTGTGTACTCATGCTAAACTGAATTGTTTGAAATAGAACTGATTATTTGTATAAAAATGGATTTGGCATTAAATAACCTACAAAGGTTGATATGCCATAAAATCTAACCAACCAACACAAATGAGCAGTAAATTTTTATTATAGTACCATGAGTTATACTTGTTGTAAAGTAATGCATTATGTTACCTGAGATTTTTCATTATTTTGTAGTGAGATATGCTCTGTGAGTGGGGCTTAGAATATGCTGACTGCATCCCTCTGGAAGAGAGTAATACCCCCCCCACCGGGTGGGCATCCGAGATATGACATTAAACTGCATGGTGAGGCTCCAGTTCTAGAGCTCTAAAGGGTGTGGAGTACCCCTTTATTGCTATTCCTCTTTGGTCCACTATGACCTGGATGGGTAGTATATGTTAAGGTTCTATCTATGGGTCTAATTGATCTGATTAATTATTATTGGTATTAGATAAGAATATGTGAAATGATATAAGTGTCTAAATTATTTATATTAGATTAGAATACTTGATATTATATAACTGTGTGCAAAAAAAAAAAACTTAAACAACCACTTAAAAAATCTAAATGTACAACAAATATGAATCCTTAACTTGTAGGCATAAAATAACCCTGGATAAGTTGACATGACATTCAAATAAATCAACCGACCATCTGTAGTGAGATCAGATTGTATAACTAACAGAAATCACATTGTATTTTTATTCAGTATATGTGAGTATGTTAGCAGAATTGTATTTTGATATATTACAAATAGAATTATTATCAAAGGCACTAAGTATATAAATTTATCATTTAAGTTAAGATGACTATTATGAGAAATAGCATATTACATAATCACTCTTGTACTAAGCTAAGTAATATAAGTAGTATCGACTATAAATAAGTACAAACACCTCACAATCTTTTATAAATGTTAATTTTCTTCAAATCCAGAGATACCAGGATTTTATTATTTCTTGTGGAACATTATATAATCAAAACATTATTAGGTATTATTTATAGCCAAACTCTACAGCATTCCACTCCAACAGTAAGTATACAATAAATCCTTGGACTGCTACATATTCATATTTTTGATTACAGAGTTTCAATGCTACTGAATTGGATAATAAATAATAGGGGGTGTATCTGTTTATAGATGATATGCCAGATTGATTTATAAAAGACAGAAGACGAATTGTTGATGTCTGTTACAAGAATTCTAACATTGAATTTCTTTTATTTCAACAATGTTGTAAAATCTTTATATATTTTTCTTCTCTCAGGGCACCACCAAGAATTGACAGGTGTTTGTACGCATCCATCCCAGAGACTCGTCGTTACATCATCAAAAGACACCACATTCAGATTGTGGGATATGAGAGACCCATCTTTGGAAGTCAATGTCTTTCAGGGACATACCCAGTAAGTTTATTTTTATTTTTTTTTTTTTTTAAAGAATTAAAAAAAAATTCTTTCTGATGATTTGTTTTCCTGTATATGAATTCACTTTTCTTGGAATTCTAACCTGTATGTTAGAATATGATTATAGGGAAGGTGACTTGCTCAGCATGACCCTCATATTTAATTTTTGCTTTTGTGTTCTCTGCTGTTATTTTAATACTTCCCCATTGAGGTTAATATGGTGGTAGGTCTGTGTGTGAGTGCAATAAAAAAAAAAAATGCCAATGCCAAAGGTGTCAGACTACTCTGGCCGTGAGCAAGTGCTGCTGCTGCAGGGTCACACTGTAAATTCAGCCACTTTTCTCACATTCCCCTCTGATGATTGTGCAAGTAAAGAAGTTCTAATATTCAGAATTTTAATGTTTTATACCTGTTCTGTAATATAGCATCAGGTACTTTTTTTATCATGCCCCCACTTCTCTGATTTGTATTTCTTTTCTTATCTTATGTATCCCACAACGTTGTGTTGGGATGCCATGCTGGGTAATTCCACTTGATGTCATCTCTCAGAGCAATGTCAGAATTATTGGGTGAAGATCATCTCCTCTCCTACTAATATGGGATAAGTTGTATTGGGTTACATAGTACCAGTAGCAAGTAATAATCTGTGTTCTTAGCTAAACAGCTGGTTTTAAATTCAAAGGTTTTCCTTCAACTTGACTAGTTGTCCTACCAAAGTGTCCAGAGTCTTATCTGCTATGCTATTTACCTCTAGCTAGAGGAGAAAGGGCTTCATGCTTTTTCTTAAAAGCATTCATGTAAAGTATAACCTTGATTTGAACCTGGCTTACCAAGTTTATTTCCTAGGGTGACAATCATTAGGCCCTGTACACTTTGTATGTGTATATATATATATATATATATATATATATATATGTTTGTTTGCTCAGTGTTGTTGTTGAGTACATATATTTAAATTAGAATAGAGTAGATATTGTCAATAGTGCTTGGTAACTGTTAGTTTCTTGTCTACCAAGTATCATGGACTATGTGCCTATTATTTTAAGTCATATATATATAATGATAACACTTGATCTTGGAGCTTTTGATGATAGTAAGGAAGGCCAGAGAGAATGTGTTGGCTGAAATATAGAGATCAAAACAACAAAGATAAGGATACTAGTTTGTATTTTTAATCAAATGAGAAAAATACTTATTAGAGTATTTTTACCAAGTTTATATTTGCTCAACCATTTGTTGTTTTCACCATGGAATTTCTATGTATTTTCTGTCAAGTTATTTGTAATCACTTCTAAAAAAGTGATGCTTCTTCTTTTTTGACAACATTTGTAATTTTTTTATTGTTGTTGTTGCATTGGAAATGGTTCCAAGTAATTTTACACTTGTTAATTCTTTTTTCCCTCTTTTTTGATTCAATTTATATTTTGATGGATGGATAGCAACTGGCAAACCTGATCATTTAAAACAAAAATAACACCAAATGCACTATTGCCATCATAAAACTGATTACGGACATACATGCACTCTCTCTCGCATACACACGTGTGTGTTTATTACAGCATGTTAACAAGCTGATTGGACGTTGAATATGCACTGGATGCCAGGAACCTGATCTTGATAAACATAAGAAGTCTATTAGATGTTTATCCTTTGGGCATTTTGCTAAATTGGCAGATGTACAATTGATATGATACAGTTGAATGCTTCACTTAAAGTCCAGACTCTTTTTCTTCTTGAAGTTCTTTACCAATTTGACTTCTAACTCTGATCTTTTCTTTTTTCCTTTCATTTTTATTCCAAAGACTTTCATCTATCTCTTCCTGTTGTTATATCTTCAAAAGAAAAAAAAAAGACAGAACTTTTTGCTTCTGTTGCTGATTCAATATGAGTGGTGTAATATAAAAAAAACCCCAACAAAATTTTGTAATAAGTTTGATACAATACCAATATAATACTTAATTTTACTAAGCGACGTTTGTTTAGTGATAAGAACATCAAAATATAAGTTTTAGTTGTTGAATTCTTGTTTTATTCAAATGATCGATAGGAGAAAGATAATGAAAGGTAGGGAAAAAAAAAAAAAGCTGAAGTTTCTCATTCAGAGGGATCTTCATTTTGTCTATCACCAATCTCAGAGAAAGGTGTGGATTTTTTTTTTTTTTTTTTTTTTTTTTTAAGCCTTATTTTTGCTATTTCTTCATCTGATTCCACCTATGCTCCAAATTAAAAAAAAAAAAAAAAATGGTCACAATCATGTGACCTGATTATATGTTCCAATTCAACTATGTGAACCATTTTCACCTTTTGGAATCAAACCATCTTGAAGTTTATTCATTACCTCATTTGTTTAAAACTTTGACTGAAATTTGAAAAAAAATTGTTTTATAAACAGAAGAAAAATCAACTTTATATAAAAATGAAGTAAAATTGTACATCACCTTGTAAATTTGATTCCATCTTGAAATTTTGTCTGAAATTATTTATCTATATATCTGTATTTATTTAAGAATGTTTAAGACATTTAAAGAAGTTTTCAATTTTTGGATAAAATTTATTTTACCTTGTCATGAATTATTTTTTTTTAATGTTTTATGAATTTAAAGTTTAAAGTCTTCAATTTCTGGCTAAAATTTAAGTTTTTACTTTGATTTAATTTCACTTGAATTAAGTTATTTTTACAGAATCTGTTTTTTTTTATGGGATTCATTTAGTAATTGTGCTTTTACCAAAATGAAATTTTATAGTGTACTACCTCACTTGTAAAGATTTTCACTTTTGGCAAATCATCCATTGTGACTTGCATGTCAGCCATGGAGAACTGATTTTTTCCTTTAGACACGTAAACCTTTTTTTCATTTCATATGATGCTGAAACATTTTTTGTTCAACCCAAAATGGAATCACTTAGAACCATGAAACACACATTGTGTATATTCATCCCTCAATTCAACACACTTGATACATAATTTTTCAAGTTTCTTTCAACACACTTGACACATAATTTTTCAAGTTTCACGAAACCTTCCTAAAAAAAAAAATTAATCCTTATCTTGACTGGGTGAAGACATTTTCAACATCCCCATTGTGTGTGTATGTGTATATATATATATATATATATATATATATATATATATATATATATATATATATACACACATACACACACACAGTGTTTGTAAAGCTGTGCAGTAGATTTAAAATGTGCCTACAAAGATGGCAGTCATGTTGAAATGTGATAATCAAAAAGTATATCAAAAATAAAAGTTTAAAAAAATTGAACTTTCTTTTGGTTTTAGTAAATGAGTCTACCATTTGTACTGTGTGAGTTCTTAAAGTTTGAATTTTAAGACTGCAGCAGAACTTTATAAACATCTTCTGTGTGTATGTGCATATATATATATATATATATATATATATATATATATATATATATATATATTGTGTGTGTTTTGAATCAGTAAAATCTTTACCGTACTTTATACTCAACAATATCAATATTTTCAACTAAAAAATGAAATAAAATGACAATAAAAACTCATGACTTTGAGTTTCACATAATTGATCTTTTAGGTGAGCTGGTATTGACACATTAAATTTGCTGAATTCAACTGAATGAATATCTGTACGCAATGTAAAAATCTTTAAGTCATGTGAATATCACTTGGCTAACATAGTCTATTCATTTCTGAAAAAAAGATTCTTTTTTTTAATATTATATCATTTCTTTTTTATGGTTGCTCTGTTAATCTTATATAGGCCATTTCCTGTTGGTTTTTATCTTATACTTTTGCTTCATAAACCACTGAATAAAAAATAGGAGTTGGTAACTAAATGTCACCATGAAAGTAAATATTTACTTTATAATTTGGTGTCAGATTGAACCATATGATTTGGTATATTAATCCCATTGTTGTCACATGACTCCTTTAAGTCATGTGACATTGAGTAGAGTTATTCATTCAGTTGAATTCAACAGATTTCAGACATGTTAATATTAGTTTGGCAATGTGGAACTTTGAATCTTGGGTTTTATCCTGTTTTTATAGTTATTCTATTTTATAGTTGTGTGGGTGGAATATATATATATATATATATATATATATATATATATATATACTTTTTGTGTGTGTGTAATATATAGGGGCTAAATAGAATTTTAGATGATTTGACAATGAAAAAAAGAAATTACCTTATCGCTTAGTTTCCACCATTTTCTTTTCACTAATTCCCTGTTTAGAAAGATTAGTGACAAAAGTCTTTGCTCTATTGATTTCGTTTGCAATTTGTATAAGTTTTGATTAATAAGTTGTGTATTAAGTTTTTTTTTAATTCTTTCATGGGGTTTATTGTATGCATTGTGTGTGTGTATATATATATATATATATATATATATATATATATATATATATATATATATATATATATATATATATATATATGCAAATTTGTATGTATTTGTATATTTACATATATGTAAATGATGAATTGAATTCTGGGAATTTAACAAGATTCTCTTTCTTTGTACGCTTCTCTTTGTATCTTTCATTTTACAATCTTCTGTTTGTTTTTTTTTTTTTTAATTATCTTTATTACAAAATAATTTTGATTTGAAATAAAACTTATCTCTTGTGCAGAATGCTTCTTCATCCTTTTGAGACGTCTTTGTTGACCTCAGAGTTTAAAAACAAAAAGCAACCATAATTTTTAAAATCTTATTCATGTTTTACATTGCCTAAGTCCCAAGACACTTGTCTTCAATTGGCCATTTATATTTGTGGACTTTATTTTTCAACAAAATCAAATCACTTGGCAATGAGGAACACATTTCCTTTTATTTATTTATTCGTTTTTTTTATATTGATTTTTTTAGAAAAAAGAAAGCTAGAAGTAGTCACACGCACACATAGAAGAGTTTGATGTTTTGTAATTTATTTCTTTTGATGACATGCTTTCTTCTTCCTATAATAAAATGATTCCAAGAGAATTTGTGCTTTGGTATCTCAGTAAGAACATAGACTTAATGTGTATTTACCAATCTCTCCATATAAGTAGGATGTGACACAAGGTCAATGTAGCAGTTTGGCAGGTTTCAATTCAGTTTTCCTTCTCTTAGACTCGTTGCCAGACCAAGGTTAAAGAACCCAGTCTGCCCTATAATTTACCCATAGCTGGGTAAATTTTTTTGTTTCATTTTTTTCATTTGAAACATTCAACATCAATTACATTGCCCTGAAGATGATTAAAAAAAAAAATGAAACTACCAAAACTCATGTATAAAAAATACATCCAATGAATATTTCTAATATTTTTGACACACACACAAATTGAGAATTTGGATGATTAAAAAAAATGTAGACCTGTAAAATTCTCATATATCTTCAAATTGAATTGGAAATTGTTTCATTCTCAAAATTATTGCATTTTAAGTGTATTGCTCTAATAAAAGTCTTGCTATAATGTACTGTTTTTGTTGGTATACAGTTGTATACATACTATGTACAATTTTTTTTTTAGTAATATATAGACAATATAATCATAAAAATTGTTTTAGCTTTCTTCTCAAAAGAACAGATGAAATTTTAATGTAGATACTGTTGATTTTATAGATTACTTGATGCTTGTCACATAGAGGAAGTGTGTGTGTATGTGGCATAATAGTTAAGGAGAAAAAGCTTAATGGCAATTACACTAGAATGCTGTGAGCAGTATTGAACAAGTCCTGGAGGCAGCACCCAACTAAGTAACAGCTGTACGGCCACCTACCAATCATCATGAAAACTATCCAAGTTAGACCAACCAGACATGCAGGACACTGCTGGAGAAGTAAGGACAAACTCATAAGCAACATACTCCTGTGGACCCCTTCACATGGACGAACAAAGGCAGGACAACCAGCTAGAACCTATATACAACAGCTCTGTGCTGATACAGGATGTAGCCTTGATGACCTACCAGGAGCAATGGACGATAGAGACGGATGGTGAAAGAGGGTCAGGAAGATCTGTGCTGGCAGCGTGACATGGTGATAATTCATGAGCCAAGTTCAAATTCTGGAATAGGCTGTCTGTTTCACTTTGTGCTAATGCCCTTGGAAAAGGTGTGAATCCTTCTCCTCTCTCACCAACTGACTGGGCTCTTTAGCTTTGATAAGGTAACTGGTCAGCTTATCCAAAAACTGTGTTTGATCTGACACAAGCCTTCACTATGATAAACATATCAACTGTGTTGGTAATCTAATGATTCACATTTTTAACTGATCTGTTGGGTGCTTTTATGTTGAGATTGATGGGAAAGTTCTTTTTGTATGTATATATATATATATATATATATATATATACTTACTTTTCCTCTGTGTGTGTTTGGATATATGTATCTAATTTTTTTATGTGTTGGTAAAGTGTGTGTGTGTGTGTGTATTAAATTGTAAATTGTGTGTGGGTTTATAATCTGGAATGTACATAGTTATTACTACAAAACTTTTTATATCTTTTTGTAAATTTTAAATTCATCAACATAATTAAATTAATTGAATATTAATGCTACTTCCTCCTACTTTTCTGACATCTCATTATCCAATTAAGGATATTTTTGTTTCCCTCTTATCTGGATAATAACATCATCATACCTGTCCTAATACAGAGTTAACTGCAATCTTTTCTCAAACAAAACAAAACAAAACAAAAAACAACAAAAATAAACTTGCAGCAATTATCAACTGACTTGTCATAACTTTGCTTTTTTTTTCCACTCCTGTTTTAATTTTTTTTGACACCTGAAGTTTCTAATCAACATTGTCTTAGAAAACATTGTTTACTTGATTACTAAAAAATGGCATTGTAAATCAACTAGAAATGATTCAGATTATCCCACATATTCTTTCTCCTTTCTCTGCATATCTCCTTTGTTATTTCTACTTGATTTCTTCTTATTTTTCCTGAAAGAATGATAAAGACAAAAAGAGAGAAAAAAAATCCCTTATAACAAAACCAACTGATTCCTTAATTGATTTAACATTGACGTGTTCTTGCCACTAAGCTAACTCCAGGGCCTTTTACTGGTGATTTTCAGATTAGAAGTGTTCAAAATAACTGTGTGCAGAAATAGAAATTAATGAATGATTCAAGATATTTTCAAGATAAGTTGCTGTTTTGTAATCTGCCACTTATCGTTGGTAAACACTTGACATTTAGCATTTTGTTGACTTAAGTGCAAAGCTTACGATTTATAATCTATAGTTGTGCAAATCATGGTGTTAATCTCTTACACTCAACATGACTGCAATGATTGATGAATACATAGACACTATTACTGTGAGAAGCAATCTAAAGTTTCTATTTATTTGATTACTGTTTTTGAATGTTTGAGAAATGCCATTTCTTCTTCTTTGCTAATTTTTGCCAGGAGTATTAGGGTTCATGTCATTTTAGAATGAAAAGGCTCTTGAGATTTAATGGAAGTGGACTTGGCTACCTGAATTCAAATCCTTAACGAGGTCGTTTGCATTTCGCATACCTCTAATTTTCTTAGGAAAAACATGAATTCGGCTATTGTCCCTTTGGCTATGGGTAACCAGTAGGGTAAACTGGGCTCTTCAGCCTTGTTATGGCAACCAGCCTAGGAAAAGGGAAACTCTGAATTCAAACCAGTTGTAAACCTGGAGAGGGATTCTCTACCAGCCCTAGACACACATCCTATAACCAAACCTGGTTATGTGACCTAGTGATCTGAGATGGAATGATTCTAACAGAAGGTAGGATTTTGGAGTACAATGTGATCTTGAAGATAATCTAACACCCTCCCTCCCTGTATTTATTGATAAAAGTCAGTGATATATTTTATCCTCTTATATAATGTGACCTCCCCACCTCTAAGTATTTATTCATTCCACCTCTCCACTCTAGGCAGGATATGACAAAAGGTCAGTTTTTAATTGGCGTAAAGCTTGTTTGAATTTAGAGTTTTCCTTCTCCTATGCTTGTTACCTAGCTAAAGCTCAAACCAATCTGCCCCACTATTTACTCATAGTTGGAGGTAGGAAATGAGATGGATTCATGCCTTTTCCAAGAACATTAGTACAAATAAACTTGTCCAAGATTTGAGCTTGGGTTGCTGATTCTATGTTCTAGTCTTAGCAGAAATATTTACTTGATAATTGAGTGAGTTGGTCAGAATAATACCTTATTGGTAAGTTCCCACTTTGGTTAAATTGTCTTTTATTTTGTATATTGAAATCAAATATTGAATAAAGACATTTTATTATTTTTGTAACCTAACAAAAAGGTTACTGAATGAGAAATAACTAAAACGGAGGTTGTAAATGAAATGGAAATCTTTTATAATATTAACAAAATACAATACTCACTGGTGGCTTGAAGAAGGTAAACCACTGCTCGTGGTGTACTACTTAATCAGAATATTCCCCCCCCTCTTATAATAGTGTCCAACATATTTATGAGGATTAGGACATACCCATTCATGTTCATGGGTACAATATATAACAATTATTAATACTCCTTTGAGAGTTTCTCCTACCAGCTTTACCTGATGGTATTCCATTGGAGTTTGAGTGACAGCAAGTCTCCAGGACTGTTTTCAGTATTCTGTCTGATCTTAACACTGTAGGTTGGACGGTCTCCACTTGTCTTATTTACAATTCTTCCAATCTCTTTACTAAACTTTTAGGAATTGTGATGGGCACACAAATTATAATTGGTATCACCATCATCTTCATGTTCCATCATCTTTTTTAGTTCTCTTGGAAGGTCTTGGTATTTATTGCTCTTTTCACTTATTTTTACTCTGGTCTGTTGGTATAGCAAAGTCGACTATTTGGCAGGTTTTTTTTTTTTTTTTTTTTTTTTTTTGACTATTACTAGGTCTGCTTGTCTGGCCGAGATTAGGTGATCTGTTTGTATCTCAAAATCCCAGAGAATTTCTTGTGTTTCATTCTCCAGGACAGATTCTGGGTTGTGCATATACCATTTCTTCATATGGTCAAATTTCAATTCTTTATGCAATTCCCAGTTGATCATCTTCCCCACCCAACCATGTCCAGTCTCATACTCTTTTTGCACTAATTTGCTGCATTCACTTATTATGGAATTAATAGTTTCATCTCTGTCACCACATGACCTACATTTGCTATGCTGTTGTTTTATCTATTTTCATTTTAACATAGTTGGTCCTTATGGTGTTGTTTTTTGCTGCCATTTGAAGAGATTCAGTCTCTCTCTTAAAGTTTCCTTTTCTTAGCCATGTTCGTGTCTTCTCATGTGAGATCTTGGTAGCTTGTCCCTTAAAGTATTCATGCAGTTTTCTTCCCATTTCTGTTTTCTTGTTGTTTTGTTGATCTTTATGTTGCCTGTATTGTTTCTGGTCACTGTAATAAATTTTTCTTTGCTCTTTTTTATGTAGTCTTTGAGTCCTTAAGTTAATGCAATGATGACACTATCTTTAATGCTGGTGAGTCCTCTTACTCCTTCTTTTCTTGGCACACATAATCTGTCTTTGTCATCTCTCAGATATAAGGTTTTATGCATTGTCATTAGCTTTCTGGTCCATTTGTTGAAGTTCTTCCCTCGTCCATTTCAAGAATGGTCTTGAGTATCTTATGAGTGGGACAACTCAGGTGCTTATCCCTTTGATGAGATTCCTGCTGCAGAATTTGGTTTTGAAAAGTTTTCTTGTTCGTTTGAGAGACTCTTGTTGAATTTTTCTTTCATCTCTACTTATTTGATGGTGTTCGCTACCAATATTCCTAAGTAGTTGTAAGTTTCCTTTTCTCCCAGTGTTCTGATTCTTTATTGATCTGGCAGTTCTATTCCTGCTGTTATTTGTCTTTTCCCACTTCTCATAATTAGCATGGCACATTTGTCTATTCTGAATTCCATTTTTATATCCTGACTGTATATCTTTATTTGTATTAGTTTCTAATTCTTTTTGCTTTTTGCAAACGGATTGATGTTGTCCATATATGTTAAGTGGTTGATTTTTTTTTTCTTGTGAGTAAGTAAATTTGGAGCCTCCTATGCATTTTCTAAGTATGTGATTGAGTGGCATCCTCACTATGGTCCTATGCTAGTCATGGATCCCAATGTGGTGTGACTACTCATCACAGTACTTGATGTGGCTGTTGTGTTCATGACTACCACATTAGCTTCTGTTTGTTTTGCCAACTCCATCCATGCCCACACTGTGTTTGAAAGATCTATGAAGGAGTTGACAAAATTCAGCTGGATCTTCTTCTGACATTCAAGTAATATGACTCGATAGATTGTCTAGCAACTCAAAGAATAGAGAAAACCTGTTTGTGAGACAATAAATAACAATCAATCAATGTTTGCTTTCCTGGCAAAAAGAAAAAAAAAGAATATCGAGAGAGGAAGAGTGACGATGAGGTGTGGTTAGAATGACACTAATGTCTCTAAAGTCAGGGACTTTGAATTCTAGTAAAGTCTGAAGGTCGTTCGGAGTGCCTTGGGTCTAGAATGGAAGGGATGCTTCTTTGGCAGTCTTGAGTTTCTTCTTGGTCCCTTTTCTCATCCTTTCTGATGATTCGTTATACCATCCTATTTTTATAGATCAATATCTGGACTAAAAAAGGTTTCTGATTGGTTGTTCAATAAGAGACAATTAGGAGTCATATTCCCATTAGTCAGCCAATCCTAGTTCAGGATTATATCTTACAGGCATAGGGAAAACCCTTTTTAGATGGTTTGACCATTGGGAATAGGTTTAGAGCAATGGGGTTGAACTAAAAATTCTTAGCCTCACTTGACTGGATGGGCCATACCCAGCTCACCTTTCTTTAGGGTGGAGCAAAATTAAATCTCCCTTTTGACATTGACCTTTAAGATAAGGACTAGAGAAATGTTTTACAAAATGACTCGTTTCATCATTATGATTGATGAAGTTAGTTGATAACCAAAAAATTAAATAAATTAGCTGAACTTTAAAATCAAAAACAATTGTCTCACACTTAACTGACCTTTATTACAATCAACCAGCTTTTTAGGTCAATTTAAGCCTTGAACAAAAAGATAATTATTTTAAGGATCTTTTTGTTTTTGAGATACATATATTGATTTTCATATATTTCATAAATTTTAATTTTTACATATTAAGTATTTAACTGCACGTCATGTCACATCGCTATTACAAATAGTAATAGTGAAAGTGTATCTCCTTGGAAGATATCTCTCTGGATTTTAACCTCTGCAAAAGTTTTTCTTCCTGTGGTCAAATCCATCCTCCAGCTCTTCACAATTTCCATGAAGAACTGCATGATTTTGTCAGATATTTTATACATTTTTAGATGGTCTATCCTCCAGTTTTGCAGGATCATTTCATAGGCTTTTTTCTGGTCAATCCAATGCCATAGCTACATTTTTCCAACTTGTTTTGCTCTCCTTGAGGATGTGTAAATCAATGTATAGAGGATCACCAGTTCTTCTTGCTCCATCCTTTCTGTTCTTCAGGAAACAGTCCGCCGCTTATTGGTAAATAATAAATCTTCTCCCTACGCTGTTAGTATTTTTCACATCATCAGTAAACATTTTATTCGTATTACTCTTAGTGTATCTAAATATTGCCATATTTAGTCATATATTTTTAAAAAGAAATAACTAGAATACTGATGCATATTTTCAGACATTTTATTATATAAAAGCCTGAGTCCCTTTATTTGTTTGCTTGTATGTCATTGTTTTTTTTTTTTTTCTTTGAGTCACTGGGAAAGGAGAGAATGATATTTGATATATTCATGAGGTATTTTTTTTTGCTAAAAACTAAAAAGAAGGAAAGAAGATGAACAACATTTTGGACCTCCATTTCTGCTACCTTGTCTCTGTACACTTACTTCTTACTTGAGATTTGAGAGCTGATTTACAAAATGTATTTCAATTTGAATTTTCACAGGTTGTTTATTCTTCTTTTTGATGTGATCGGCAATGATCAGTCTAAACTCAAATTAGTGTATATACACCATGTTGGTGGGGTTGAGAATATGTCAGTTCTATCCTCTGTAGAGGGGTAAGGCTTCAATAAAAAGAGTTTTTAGGCATGACACTAAACTGTATCTGGTGGTGAGGCTCCAGTTTTGGAGTTGTAGGGAGTGTGAAATATCCCTTTCATTGGCAATATTCATAGGGCCACTCTGACCCAGAGTGATAGTACCTGTTAGGGTCTCATTTTTTGAAAAATTATTTGTATTAGATAGGAATACTTGATACCTTTTTACTGTAAATTATTTGTATTAAGTATTGTTACTTGAAGTTAAAATTGTTTAATAAGGATTATTATTATTTACTTGAAATTGTATAACTATGCAAACAAATGATTAAATAGATATTTGATATCATCAGTGTGTGCAAAAACTATTTAAGAAACAATTACACAAAACATATGGATATAACTGTACATAAAATAACCCTAGAAGGGTTGACATGCTGTTAAAATCAATCAGTCAAATTAGTGGATAGATAGAATGGTTATGTGTGTTTTTGTTTTCAAAATGTTCATGCCTTTTTTGAACAAGGGCTTTAAGATTCCCTTTTGAAACAGGCATAGATATAGAATAATAATATAATATATAATATAGAAGTGAAAATTTTGTTATTTCTTGATCGTCATTTAAAAGTTCAGTAAAAATTTGATTTGAACCCTTAAGCACACAGCAGCCTGTTCCCGGCTTTTAAGAATTAGTTTAGACTTCTGTGCCTGCAGATACCAATTTTATTTGCTTTCTGTACTAATGAGAACTTTGTCATTGATTTTATGTCAAATAACTCCACCATTGAGCATTACACTTCTTTGGATGCTATTTTATTTGTTTTCTAGGCAAACCTTGATTAATGTTAAGCCAAAATGTTTCTGGCTTTTCTTCAGGTGACAATTTTATTTGCCTTCTCAACCAATTAGGTCTTCCTGGTCAATTTTAAGTCAAAATGTTCCAGAATCCTTGAAGTCAAAGGAGTTCACATGCCAAGTTTCAAGATTGGCCTATTAGCCTTGGAGTCTATTGGTAACAAGCAATCAAACAAACAAAAAGAATTATATATATATATATATATATATATATATATATATATATATATATATATATATAGCGAAGTAAGAAAATTACCAAGTCGAATGAACTCTTTACACCTATTGCCATTTGACCCACATATATCCAGTACTTGAAAAAGCTTTCAATAGTTGATATATTAAGCTTTTTATTGTTTGAAGGTAATGTGATCACATTGTGCAAAAGAGTAAAATAGCAATCAGCTTATCCTGTACAATAAGACAATGCTCAACCTTAAATATTGGGCTTATGTGTTACTTGGAATAAAATGAAACAGTTCTGTCTGATTTTATATATATATATATATATATATATATATATATAAATCTCCTTCTGTAAATAATCAGCAGAACTCACTTCCATTCATAGTTTTGAGAATGATACAAATAAGCCTTCTTTTTGCTAATCCGCTTATATTTCTGAGTAAAAGAACTGATGCAAGTAAATAATTTGAAAGCAGAAAGATTGTCAAATTTGTAGACATCTCAATGATTGTCATCATTTTATTAAAGAGTATAAAAATGATTATGATGGTATCCTTCATTGCTTGAAGCCTTGGTGATCCAGATGGTAAAACCCATATTTTTCTCAGGTTTTTATTATTTTAGATCTCTCTTATCTGGGGTATTTTTTATACATTGCACATTTCCCTTGCAATGAGATTGAAGAGGATTTTAAAGATTTATATTGTCCATGGATCATTGTAGTTTTGTTGCCTGTATTGAATTTTTGTCAGTGTTTTTCATCAATTGTTGCCAAGGAATAGAAAATGTTTCATCAGTTGTTACTTTTTCTTTTGTAACCTGAAATGAAGAACAGTCAAATACCATCCATTTCTGACATTCTCTATGGAAAGTTTTTAGTTTTAATGAACTTATTTTGACATTTGTAGAAAATGATCTGCATAGATATATATTAGTAACATCACGACTACATGACATGCATGAGTGTGCTCACAAACTTGTGTGTGTGTGTATATATATATTTATTTTCTTCAAGAAAAAACAACGAAACCAATCACAAAGGATTATAAATTTATTTCCATCCTGTTACGCATTTTTGAAATTTCCAAAAACACGAAAAAAAATTAACAGGACTTCTTCAGATCTTTTTGATAAAAAAACTAGAATAGACACATAAGAGTGGGAGGGGATAGAAGAGTGGGAGGGGATAGAAGAGGGGTGAAGAGTTACCTCTTCATTAAGCCCACTTCCATTTTAAATTTAAAATTTCGGTTAGCAATGTAGCAAATTTATTTAAAAAAAAATTTTTTTTTTAAATAACATTTAGACTTAAATTACAGATATTTTTAATTAGATTTAAATTTTAAATAATAATCTAACGTAAAGATGCAGTAATAGATATATTAAAACAAAAACAAATATTTAATTTACTTAAATATTTTAAAATTTCGAAAATATTTAGAAGGCATTAATCAGTTACACTTTTTATGCATAGTACATATGTATTATGTTTTTTCACAATTTTCTATCTAACAATTTATTTATTCTCAAAATTAACTAATTCTCAAAATAACTTTATGCTTTTTTTAAAAAAAATTTTTTATTTGTTTAATTATTTATAGTTTAAATTTGGCCCTATGTCTACATCTAGCTATTAGTTCATTTCTCTTATTTAATAATTCTCTTGGCTCAGGAAAAAGCAAAATGTGGATTTTTTTCCTCAAGACACAGATTGCACCTACTATCGAAAGATTTTGGGGTACTAGATCTTTTCAGTATGGACCATTGAATATCAGGGGTTAACCCTTTATTTTTTAATCCCCAATAATGTTTAGATAGAGCAGTTTGATTTTTTTTGATGCTCATGGGAGAAGGAATATTTATGATTTCCATACCTAATTTTAAAATTAGTAGATGATGATATATATATATATAGATGCCCTTGAAAATAGTAGTTTTAAGGAGGATTTTAGGTATTTAAAAGAAAATATAACAAATGAAATTGCTAAAGATAAGAATAATTACGATCAAAAAAATAAAAATAGAAAAAGGAAAATTATATGGTTTAACCCCCCTTTTTGTAAACTAGCAAATATACATGTAGGTAAATATTTTTTGAGACTGATAGATAAACATTTTAAACAAGATAATATATTACATAAAATATTTAATAGGCAAACCTTGAAAATAAGTTATTCTTATACTAAAAATATTTCTCAAATAATAAATAGTCATAATAATGAATTAATTATTAAATTTCATAACCGAGTAAATAATAATAATATTAATAGTAATAAAATAGAATGTAATTGTAAATCTCGAAGTGATTGTCCAATGGATGGTTTGTGTAATTTAGATAACGTAGTATATCAAGCTATTATTTATCCAAAAGAGGACATAAGTGATAAGAAATATTACATTGGCGTTTCATCTACTAATTTTAAAATTAGGTATGGAAATCATAAATATTCCTTCTCCTATGAGCATCAAAAAAATCAAACTGCTCTATCAAAACATTATTGGGGATTAAAAAATAAAGGGTTAACCCCTGATATTCAATGGTCCATACTGAAAAGATCTAGTACCCCAAAATCTTTCAATAGTAGGTGCAATCTGTGTCTTGAGGAAAAAATCCACATTTTGCTTTTTCCTGAGCCAAGAGAATTATTAAATAAGAGAAATGAACTAATAGCTAGGTGTAGACATAGGGCCAAATTTAAACTATAAATAATTAAACAAATAAAAAATTTTTTTTAAAAAAAGC
The DNA here is from genome assembly GCA_963585895.1 of Sepioteuthis lessoniana. Lineage (NCBI taxonomy): Eukaryota > Metazoa > Mollusca > Cephalopoda > Myopsida > Loliginidae > Sepioteuthis > Sepioteuthis lessoniana. The sequence continues at coordinate 1,400,906 of OY757939.1, forward strand.
ATAAAGTTATTTTGAGAATTAGTTAATTTTGAGAATAAATAAATAAATTGTTAGATAGAAAATTGTGAAAAAACATATAATACATATGTACTATGCATAAAAAGTGTAACTGATTAATGCCTTCTAAATATTTTCGAAATTTTAAAATATTTAAGTAAATTAAATATTTGTTTTTGTTTTAATATATCTATTACTGCATCTTTACGTGAGATTATTATTTAAAATTTAATCTAATTAAAAATATCTGTAATTTAAGTCTAAATGTAATTTAAAAAAAAAAATTTTTTTAAAATAAATTTGCTACATTGCTAACCGAAATTTTAGATTTAAAACGGAAGTGGGCTTAATGAAGAGGTAACTCTTCACCCCTCTTCTATCCCCTCCCACTCTTCTATCCCCTCCCACTCTTATGTGTCTATTCTAGTTTTTTTATCAAAAAGATCTGAAGAAGTCCTGTTAATTTTTTTTTGTTTTTGGAAATTTCAAAAATGCGTAACAGGATGGAAATAAATTTATAATCCTTTGTGATTGGTTTCGTTGTTTTTTCTTAAAGAAATTATTGCTCTGTATTATTGGTACATTGAGCTCTTTACCAGGAAAATTTAAATATTCATTCATGAATAATTTCTTGTCCTGATGGAATTACTCCTAACTCCGGTTTAACTGGACTAAATATACTATATATATATATATATATATATATATATATAGGTATTCTTTGGTCCCGTTGAATCGGAGTTGGGAGTAATTCCATCAGGACAAGAAATTATTCATGAGTGAATATTTAAATTTTCCTGGTAAAGAGCTCAATGTAACAATAATACAGAGCAATAAATTCAAAATATTAAGTTTGTTAAAAAATCCGAGCCTCACCCAGAAAGAAGAGCCACAGGTGAAGATTTTTGGTGTGACAACACACTACCACTTTGTATAAAACTAGGAAAACTAATTCAGATTTGTATATGGGCTTTTTACCTCTAAAGAAATGAAGACAAAGGTGAGATGTGAGACAAATCTAAAATTTGAATGAGGCTTAGAACTTCTTAAATTACCTTCTCTCTCACACACACACACACACACACATATATTACCCACAAGTTTTGTGACTTTGAAGAGATTTTTAAAAAATCTATTCCTCTGTTAACTAATATTTCCTGTATCTCAACATACATCCCCTCAAAATCAGGAAATAAAGGTCCATATTTTTTTTTGATTTTTCTTCCTTTTCTGAACTTCTCCAAATTTTATTGAATTTTTTTTGGAAGTGTCTAATGAACTTGTGAAATGATATGTAAAGTTAACTAAACTTGAGGGTGAGTACCTAAAATACCTTGTGTATATTTTATGGTTCTAAGTCATTTGTTTTTCTTGGTTAGGCTGAGAACCCTTCAGTATCCCATGATATGTAAAAAAGAAAAAAAATTTTAAAACACAGATATATTGCTGCTAGCCATTTCACGATTGCTGGAATTATCAGGTGTTATAAGAAGCTTTTCACCTGAGAACACACACACACATATATATACAAACACTGTTACTATTAGCTCTTTTGTAGGTATGAATCATCATTTTACCAGAATTTCTTTTCATTTTTTGAAATTTTTTCTTTTTCATTCTGTATTTTATATCAGATGTCATTGCTACTTTTTTAAAATATTAGTTGGATCTTTTCTGGAATGACGTTATTTATAATGAAAAATAGTAATTTTGTATTTGCTTTAAACATGTTTCCTTTATGTGTGTATGCAATGAAAAGCAGCAGTAATGTAGTGTTTTGAATTGGATTCATTAATGTATATGCAATGAAAGGAAGCAGTAGTGCCGTACTTTGTTTCATAATATATATGCAATGGAAAGTGGTAATATTTGTCTAAATTTAATTTTTTTTTATTCAGAATATTATTTCCAACTTGTTCAATGATGTTGTATCAATTGTTTCTTTAAAGTTTAACTATGTCAGATATGCAAGTTGTTTGGTTTCTCATGAATATAGTGTGGGTGGTTCCTTAGCCATTTTTCTTAATAGTCAAGTCATTCGATTATTAGAAGGTTTGAAATTATCTTTTCATCATTTGTTTTCTTTTCTCACTTTCTTGTAAGTGTTAAGGAAATGTAAAAGCAGAAAAAGATTTGTATTTTTACTTGTTGAAAAAAAAAAAACAAGTTGAAAGTAATCAGTTCATGTTCAACAAAGAATATTAAGTTATTTATTTGCTTGGGTTTTTTTTTTTTTTCTTTTTAAGATCTCTTCATTCCCCAATACCATTTTTGGATAGATAAGCCTTTTACATATTTAAATTACTTCCCAAGACTTTTGTGGAAACAACTCAATTTTGAAAACCCCCAAAACAATTTTACTCTCAAATGATTCACTCTCTCTCTCTCTCTCTCTCTCTCTATATATATATATATATATATATATATATATATATATATATATATATATACATATATACACACTTTAAAAATCATTTCAACTTGTGATTTCTATTTTCAAGTTGGTTCTTTTTTCTCTTTTTTTACATTCTGCAGCTTCTGTTTAGAATTTTAAACACATCAATTATTTAACTTTGAATATGGAGTAGGGTTCATGGAAAATGTTACTAAAATGTTTTAATCTTGAGAATGTAGGTTTTATTCATATATGAATGTGTCATTCAATAAATGAGAATTTTTTTGAAAAAAAATTTTTTCCCCATAAATGTAAAGTTTGCATTGTTGAGAATTGGTTTATCGCAAAATATTTTCATCTTGCTGAAATATTTGTTTTGAGGTTATTCAAAATGGTGGCAAATCAGGTTTGAACAGATTTTAGGTGACTGAGAAGGGCAAACCATGTGAAATTTACAGAAGAATGTGTGATGCATATAGAAAAGCATGTTTTATTAAAGAAAGATGTTTAAAAAGGAGCTAAACATAGGTTTGCCATGACAGGCCCGAGTTGAAAAGACAATTCATGGAAACACTGACTCTCTGGTAAAGAAAAAGTTCTGGGAGCAGCAGTCAGTAGAGAAGGTAATGCTGACATGAAAAGACCAATGACTATTGATTTCCTTGGAAAAGGTGGAACTGTAAATAGTGCTTTCAATTGCCAACCCCTTAGGAAAAATTCCCCTTATTTATTGAATGACCCACATATCTATACACACATACACACATGCACACACACACACACACACACACACATATATATATATATATATATATATATATATATATATATATATATATATATATATATATATATCTCAATCATTTAAACAACCAAGTGTTACTTTAGAGTAATTACATTGTTTTGGTAAAATGTTGTTAGATTATCAAAATTTGTTTTAATGTATTCTTCTCAGCCACAAATAAAGCTTCTTCAGGCAACAGGAAAAAGTCTCTCAAGAGAGAAACTGTCTTGGCTTTTATATCTTTCCACTGGGTGAATTATTTTAATTAAAAGGAGTGACAGATCTATAAGAAAGAAAAAACATTACTCATAACCTGGAGGTTGTGAGTTCAATCTCTGTGCTGGGCAGTACATTTGATTTTACTTTCTCTTCAACCAAATAAAATGAAGCATTACCTGACTTCCTGTAAATATATATGAATTAGTTAATTAATAATAAAATCATCCCATAGAATTTCAAATATATCCATTCTTTTTTTTTATAGGTAGACAACACGGTTTAATTTTACTCTTTCATTTTTCCCCCTATAACCTCCTGTACTTGAGTTTTCTTTCTTCTCTCTCTCTTTCTTATTTTGTATTCTTGCTTCTATTTACCTGTGTAATTATCAAAAGATTTCAATTGACCAATGTTTCTGTATTTTAACTCTCACTAACAAAAACCTGTAGAGACAATCAGAAGTATCAATCCAAACGTACATAATCACATTATTTATGACAGCATTTGTGTTAATCTCTTTATAATCTGTATAATTAAATGACTTGTATGTGCAGCAACACACTCGATGTGGATAGTTTTCAAAAATAGGTGTAAACCCTGTCAATATCTCTTGCAAAAGAGAAAGAACTTCTTATTCCAACTAAAAATGGCTGGTGTTGGCTTTGACACTAAATTACATCCGTTGGTGAAGCTCCAGTGTGGAGTGCCGCTTCACTCTAACCTGGTAATATTTGACAGGATTTGATGGGTCAAATAAAATCTGTTTGAAGATTGTGAGTATTGGAGAAGAATACTTGAAATGAAAACAACTGTGTAAATTGTTTCTATTAACAACAGTCACTTGAAGTTACAATTGTTTATAAAGAATTCTTATTAGTTGAAACCATATGACAGTGAATTATCGAATTGGTTCATGCTGTAAGAATGAGTATTGTTAAAACCAGTTCCAATGAGTGTCATGATAAATGCGTACATCATTTAATAGTGTCGTCAGAATGAGTGTCATGATAAATGCGTACATCATTTAATAGTGTCGTCAGAATGTGTGTCATGATAAATGCGTACGTCACTGAATAATGCTATGAGGAACAGTGCCATTAGAATGGGCATGTTATTAAATAGTGCTGTTAGAGTGAGTGTCATTGAAATGAATGCTGTGAGGAGTAGTGCTATAAGAATGAGTGCCATTAGATAGAACTTCATCAGAATGAATGTTGTCATAAATGCATATGTCATTTAATCGTATCATTAGAATAAGAGTCATTAGAACGAATGCTGTTATAATGTGGATATCATTAAATAGTGTCATTAGAATAAATGCTGTTAAGACCAGTGCACTATTAAAATGAATATCATTAGAACAAATGCAATGAGAATGAGTGCTATTAAGTTCTGGTGAAAGAAGTAAATATTTCATTCCCTTTACGGTAAACATTTCTGCTACAAAGCTAACAGGTCCATGTTTTTTTGTTTTTTTCAATAAATTTACATAAATTTTTGTTTATTATCCACTCTCTGTTCTTATCACTGCCACCATCACATTCCTACTACTTATTTAAACAAGATATTGATTAGTGAATTTGATCACCTGTCATGAGATAATGTAAAATTGCTCAGAAGCAAATCACCATTATAACTATTTAGAGTTCAACTAAAGACAGCCATTGACTACAGTTGCATTGTAACTAAATCAGAACAAACGATAAACTTAATTGAATGTAGTGATGAATAGCAGTCAAATATAGGAAAAAATTGAGTCTGAAAATATCTGCTACAACTTTGCATCAAGAAAGACTTAAGATAAAACATATTCATAACATCCAATAAATATAAACCTAATTTGTCTATAAAGATTTCATCTTTATCATCTAAGAATTATGACAATAGTGGAAACATAAAAATTGTTTATGCGATATAACAACAACCTGCCACAAATATAAAATATTGCCTATAAGTGCAAATCTTTTGGGTGTTTTTTTTTCCTGTATATATTTTGTAATCTTGAATATTATTATTGCATTTTGGTTATACTCAAAAAAGAATATTTGAATCGGCTATCATCTTGAAGTTTGTCAGTGCAAAAGATCATTTCTATCTGTCGTTAAGATAGAATCAGGGAACAAAGTACACATTTTTTGCTGAGACTGCACAAATGCCTATGTGAAAAATCTAAAGAATCTTCCTTAGCTTGCAAGGTATATAATCTCTTTCACTCACTCTGTGTGTGTGTGTGTGTGTATATATATATATATATATATATATATATATATATATATATATATACTTATACAACCTCATTCTAATGCCTGTAAATTTCACATTGTAAAAATCTAAAAAATCTGATTGATGCAATGCATAAAGGAAGAGTACTCAGTAGAAACATATCTTTGCTGGTTGTGAGTATTTGCTTAAAAAGTTAAATAAAAAGTAACATAAGCAGGTGGTGTGGATAATTGCTGAACTTATAAAAAGATATTGTGAAGGTGCTCATAGAATTTTGTAAAAGAAGGAAACATTCCAGGAGTTAGTTTTACAATAATGTACAATTCCTTGTTGTTTGAATGGATTGGAATGTCACCTTGCCTCTCCTGCTGAGAAAACGTTAACTACCAAGTGCTCAGATCTTATGATCTTGTCAGTTAATTCAAAAAGAGTTTGTTATTGAGTTTATAGTTCCTTTTGAAAGAATATTAACTGGGCTCAACAATGTAAGCTGGAAAAAGATGATGCAAAAACAATGTGGAAGAAACAGCTGGATGTCCTTTATATTTCCCATTGAATTTGGATACTGAGGTTTTATTGCCTATTCACCCTTCACATATAAATGCAGCTTGTCAATAGAGAAAAGGAACTATATTGAGAGCTTGGAGGTATGTGAGGTACTGCTGTGGTGTCCTTGGTTAGTGGTAATGATGCTTCATCCCTGAAACTATATCTGACACCAGGGTCATCTGAAGAAGGCTTAATTGTTTGTACTGTTGCTGTTTTTTTTCCTGTTGCAGTTGCATAATTATAAAAAACAAGAAAGGTAAATAAAAAAAAAAAAAGTTTGCATAAAACAATTCTCAATGCTATTACAATACAATTGAGTAGGTATAAGATAATGATGAACAATAGAAATTCTTTACTTGAAGTTACATGTGGTGAGCACAATCGTCAGATGGAAATGTGAGAAAAATGCCTAACCAATCATAATTATAGTGTAATATAAAGGCATATCTTAAGATGAGATACACACACACACGCACACACAAGTACACATCTACTAATTTTTTATAAAAGTCTTGTAAATCAAAATTTTTTGATTTTTATTTTCATAGAATATTATGCAATCAAAACAGGCATTATTAGTTATTATTTACTACCAAACTCTACATCATAGAAACTCTCTAACCAAAAATAAAATTGCATGAATATGTATAAGGTGTGTACTTAGTTTTGCACTACTATATAGTTATAGTAAAGTTGGTGACCGTAGTCGAGGGTGACCTGAAGGCTCTCTTTTTCAATAGCTACCACACCGAGGTGTTGGGGTGGGTGCTACTCTATTCCTTGGATTGCTCCACTTTACCCTTGATCCTTACCTTATAATGCTGAGTGCTAAGCAAAGCGGCATCAAGTAGCATTTTTTGAGTCTTTGATATGACTCAACCTGGGATTGAACCTAGGTCTCCCTAGCCATTGGTGAACACTCTAACCATTATGCGAATGTCCGGTATTGGCCTAATGAGTAGAGTGTTCACCACTGGTCTGGGAGACCGGTGTTCAATCCCAGGTTGAGTCATACCAAAGACTCAAAAAAAAAGACTAAAAAAAAAACTAATAATTTAAGGATCAAGGTTAAAGTGGAGCAGTCCAGGGAATGGAGTAGTGCTCTCCCATACACTTTGGTGTGGTAGCTATTGAAAAGGGAGCCTTCGGGTCATCCTCAACTATGGTCGCCAACTTTACTTTTACTTATATAGTTATATTTTTGGTTACAATTTCAGTGCTGTAGATTTTGGTAATAAATAACACCTAATAATATAATTCATTTTGATTGTATAATGTACCCTTAGAAATAATAAAACCTTGCTATCTTTGGCTTAGAAGATGATTAACTTTTTACAAAAAAATATTTAGACTGAAGCTGTATTTACCACAACAGAAATCAATAATGAATAAAAGATTAATTTTCTTGAAAATAATCCCCTTGATATTTAATAGGGTTATTCCAGTGAGTTTTTCATTGTTTGAAGCACCTCTGAAGCTTCTAGAATATGATTTTCTATTATTGTCCTCTCATGCTTTCCTATTCTAATAATTGTATATTGAGTTTTACTCATGAGATGAATAATCAATTGGTCAGATAAGTATAAAAAAAGCAACACTTGCACAATTCTGAGTTTCAGCCAAAACTTTGTCAAAAAGTATCTGTTGTGTTCTGGTTAGTGAACACAAGTAGTAATAATAATAAGACAAAACACAATATGTGAGGAACATAGTTATATTTACAGGAAAGAGTATTTACAAGAGAGAAACTGTTAGTAATAAGAACATAGGATTAGTGATAGAGTAAGGATATACTTCAACAATAGGAATGGCTCTTCTGGTCTGGCTTGTAGGCTTATTCTCTCAGATTGATCTCCGCTACTGCCATATATGGCAGATGGAACAGCTCATTATGCTGAAAAGGTAGGTGATACCCAACAGTATCAAAATTGGTTTTATAATATATATATATCTATTTCACACTGTTTTCTCCAGATAGTATCTCTTATGTAAGTTGTTCAGCTATACAAATTTTTTTTCATTTAAATAAAAAAAAAGTTAGGTCTTCAATCTCAATACTTTCTGAACATACCTTTAAGCATGATAAATCCAATGACGATCAATCTTATAACATAATAGTCTGGTAGCTTAGCTTGTTAAATATTTGTTCAGGGACAAGTATACCCCCCCCCCAAAAAAAAAAAAAACCCCACTGGAATTAACCAAAAAAATGGGAATGCTGAAAGACTTTCCAAGTGATAAATTTTAATTTGTTGAAATAGATTCTTTTCTTAAATCTTTGTAGAGTGGGCAAATCATTTTCAGAAAATTTGTGCAATACAAGTTATGTTCAGCAAGTCAACCATATATGAAAAACAAACAAAATATGATAATTTAATCTGCACTTTTGTGTCAATGAAAACAGTAAAGTGTTCACTTTTAATTATAATATTTTGCAAAATGATTTTTAAACAATCCTACACCACAGTGGCGCCTCCTAGTGACGTTTCTATACATTAACACTGAATTGGTCAAAGAGTGTCTAATAGAAAATGCCTGATCTTGCATTACTGTATAAAGGAGAAAAATGTTACTTTGCCAGTGTATTATCCGTGACAAAAATGTCCTGTCTGCAAAAAGGTTTACTAAGTATTGACAATTTTAAAGACTTTAAATTGGATGATTAATTTGTGAATGAAGATTTTATTTTTGTGAATGAATTCTGGTAACAAGAAGCATGCACCCAACATTTGATTTTTTTTTTCTCAAATCTCACTGTAAATCTAGTTATACTGTTAATTGTCTTTCTAGTGGCTTTTTTGATTTATCTTATTTTATTTTTTTTGGAGGGTTGGGTATATTAAGAAAATGTCTTGATGTACTTGACATTTGGAGATTTCTGACTGATAACTGATTAATAATGTTAAGAGGAATGACATTTGGAATTTCTTAAAGACAAAAGAACTGGCACCAAACTTGACACTTGTGTTCTCTTATGATTGGCATATCTTCTCTTGACCTTTGACTCTTCATATTTAGACAAGGCTAAAATATTCATATATTGGTCATCTTTAGAATTGGCTTATGTAAACTTTTTCTATTATCATCCTATATAAATATGTCTATCATATTCTTAGAGTTTTCAGTTGAATTGTTTTTGGTGGCTTTTGCTGCAGAACTAACTGACAATATCTCTGAATACTTAATTTTTTTTTTCTAGTAATACTATCATCTGAATTCCAATACTTTTTTTTTTCATGAGAGTCTGTGACTGTTCTGAGTTAATAGATTGATAGGTAATATTGTCACTTTTCCTTTTCATGATTGTTTCAGTTCACTGCTATTTGTTAAATATTTCTTTACACATACTATATCTGTTATTCTGACTAGGATAGTGTCACGTGGTGTCCCCCTGAGTGAGGAGAAATAAGATTACTACTAATTCCTCCGTATTCAAATTAACAGTAGCAAGCCATCAAAAGAATGACCATTAAGACATGATTGTAATGTGGGTTAAGCTATCTGTACTCAGTAACCTGACTCGGGTGACATATAGTAGCCCTAATGAATCGCCTGACCAGGGAGAAGAAGAGAGAAGCCAAATGATTGGCTGGAGCCCTAGGGCGGAAGTGGGAGCTCCTTCCGTCAGCAGAAGTAGGGAGGAAGAAAATTAGTTGTTGGACAGAGGTCGCGGCGAGCGAACCTAAAGCCAAGGCTCCGGGTAAAGGAAGACGAAAAGTAGCTCAGACAAGGAGCCATATCTTCAAGCCAGTACTAAAAATAAGTCTGTTGGCCCATAAAAGAGCAAATATTCTCCACAGGAATCCATCGAAATAAGATAAGTAAACTTTGAGACTGTTTCTCCCTATACCCAATTATATATCCTCTCTCTCTCTCTCTCAAGTTGAAGAAAGACTAAAAACAAAAGAAAAGAAAGACATTTGTGTTCATGTACTATTTATTTATAATATAGCTGACACATTAAAGATGTGTATCTATGTGTAGTAAAAGATTGATGTATTTTAATGTTCCCACGTGCTGAAGTCGTTCTTTGTATCGTCTGCTACCAATTTGTTATTTCATGTTCCTTTTTCAGCTTCTATTCACCTTATGTTATACTTGCTTAAAATTGTCCTATAAATTCCTTTAACATTCTTATATGGGAAACCGGAGTTGTCGACTACTATAATTAATATTATTAAGGAGGTGCCCGTGGTGTAATGGTTATCGTCGCGGGATATGGACATGGCGACACGAGTTCAAATCCTGGACCTGACTGATTGCATTTCACATAGCACTAATACCCTTGCGAAAGGTATGAATCCAAATATTCTCCTTCCAGCTATGGGTAAATAGTAGGGCAGACTAGGTTCTTCAGCCTTGGTGAGGCAACTAGTCTAGGAGAAGGAAAACTCTGAATTCAAACCTGTTAAACTCCGCTTAAAAAATTGACCTTGTGTCATATCCTGCCCGAGCGGAGGGGTTGGGTAAATATGATAATTAATATTATTACTTTTAAACCTAGAGGTCCATATCTTCCATTGTTCTAGGGGAGGAAGAACTAGTGGCCTGGGTGGGTGTGTGTGTAGTGTGAAATTTGGAAACCCCTTGCCAACGGCGGTCAGTTTAGCCATAAATTTATCCCCCACATAATATGCCAGTTCCTATATGCCCAAGGAAAAACTCTGAACGAGGACTTATTCTACAAGTGATCAAGTGCCAGTCTGCCCCGTCTTCACACGTGCGAAAAGTAGAGTCCTGTTTTGGGATTCTAGTAAATTTGCCGTCACAATAGCATGTTCTATTTGAGTTTCTGAAGCTGAAAGAATCTTTGTGTGTCCTGAATTTGACGTCAAATGGCATTTAATTATCATTGTCTTCTGGAGATCTGGGGAGTATAGAGTACTTTATTCATTGCCATCACTCCCTGCTCCAAGGACCCTGTCTATGGCTCAAATAGATCTATTTGAAAATTATTTTTATTAAATAGGAATACTTGATGTCATAACTGTAAATTATTTCCATCAAGAATAGATACTTAAAGTTATAATTATTCCCTAAGGATTATCATTAGATACTTGAAACTGTATAACTGGATGCAAACAAATGATTTTCTTTAAATAAGTCTAATTCTATAAATCCATAAAATTGTCTATAAATTATTTGTATTACATAGAAATATCTGATATCATGTAACTGTGTGCAAAAAGCTTTTAAGAAACGACTGCACAAGGAATGTAAATATGAACCTACAATGAATGTGATTCTTTAACTTCTGGGCATGTAATAACTGTTGATGGGTTGACATGCCATTAAAATCTTCTCTTCAAAACAGTTTGTCTCTACATATCAACCATGTTGTATCTTCTGCCCCGACCAAAATGGGGTGTCCTGGGTATAATGCTAAACTGTATCTGGTGGTGAAGCACCAATAACTTTGGGGTGTGTGCAGTACCCCTTTCTTGCCATTACTTCCAGGCCCACTCTGAGTGGGAGTGATAGTATCTTTTACAAACTTATCTCTGGGTCAAATAGATCAATTTGAAAATTATTTTTATTGGAGAGGAATATGTGAAACCATATAAATGTGTGCAAACAAATTATTATTATCAAATAGAATGACTAATATTAGATAGGAATAAATGAAACTATTTGATTATCTGCTTTAGAAATAGTAACTTGAAGTTGGAATTGTTTACAAAAGATTATCATTAGTTTGAAAGAAAAATTGATTTTGTGTAATAACCATTAGGATTTCTCTGTATTAAGTGGTGAATGTGGATTAGAAGGTAAAAGATGAATGGAAGCCATAGTTGTCATCAGTGGAATGTTTGGTAGAACAGCTTTGATACATCATAATTTTGATCTTTCCAAATTGAAGAATAATTAAATCACACAGATATGGAGAGAAGAGCTTGAAATAATTCATTCCAAACTTGGTATTCAATTTGGGAACAAGAAAGAGAAGTCATTATATAACATGTGCCTGCACATAAAAATAACTCTTCTAAAATTGATTTGGTTGAAGGTAGAGAATTTAAACCAGATATAAACAATCTTAGTAGAAGGCCTTATTAGATATTACGCATTATAAACTGAACTGGACCTCTAAAATAAAAACTTAGCACACACACACACACATATATAGTACAATCATTAAAGTGTGCTGACAGCATAGATTTCCTTGACTCTTTCTTGCTATCCATCCCTATCGAACATGGCTATTGGTGTCCTCTAGACGGCATCCAGTGTTCTCACAGTGCTGATGAATGTAAGTTTTTACTGGTTGGCCGATACTGGTGTATCCATATTCAGGAGTCCTTACTTCCCCAGCATATCTTGTTTGTCTTACTTGTATGGTTTGTGAGATAGGAGGTGAGTGGCTGTACAGCTGCTATTTTATAGGCTGCTGCTTCCTGAGTTTGTTCGAAACTGGATGTAGCATCCTTGTGTAGTTGCCATTTATTTTTTTCTCACTGTGTTTTGTTAAAGACCAAGTGGTGCAACCATGATGAAAATTTGAATGCAACAAATTTTGATTTAGAAGGAAATAAAACAAAAAATTTAATAAGTATTTATGTGCTTTTAATCCAGAATAGTATTTCAATGAAATGTCTGTAAAATGTATAAAAAAAAAAAAATTACATAAGAATAATACTTACATTCCTGGCCCTGTCAGCTGGGGGGGTAGAAAACACTGACTGCATCTCTGCAGAGAGGGTAAGACTCCCCCAGTGAGTGTCCTGATTATGACACTAAAAAATCTAATGGTGAGGCTCCAGTAACACTGGAGGTTTGGGGAATGTGGAGTATCCTTTCATTGCCAGGTCCACTCTGATATGGAGTGGGAGCACTTGATAGGCTTTTATCTATGGATCTAATAGAAATGTTAGACATTTAAACTGTGTACTTTGACATTTAAACTGAGTGTAAACAAATGATTTATGCTAAACTGAATTGCTTGAAATAGAACTGCTTGATCATTTAACTGTGTGTAAACAAATGACTGATGTTTGATTGAATTTTTAGTGTTAAATAGCCTTACCTGAAAACATTTAACTGTGTGCAAACAAATAATTAATAGTAACTTGAATTATTTGTATTTGATAGAAATAAGGGAAATCATTTAACTGTGTGCAAACAAAAAAAAGTTCAGGCTCATTTAAAAATGTTATCTGCAGAATGTGTTTAAAAATCCTATATAGTTAATATATATGTCTAAAAGGATTTGGCATTAAATAACCTACAAGAGTTGATATGCCATCAAATCAATACTTACCTTTCCCATCCTGATTAGAATTAGTTTTTGTTTGCTTCATTTCATTTTTGAAAAGTTACTTCAAAATTGGTTTCCACTGGCTAAAAGTTGGCTATTTTATTTTAAAAAAAAAAAGAAAGAAAAGTTTCTTCTCTCTCACAAACCCAACCCATAACAAGATCTTGGGATTTGTTGAGATTTCATCATTGATAGATGGTAATTGTCTTATAGGTTGCAAGTGATTTACCAGCACCTTCCTTGAGGAAGAAGTTGAGAAGAAAAGGTCTAAGACCTTATTAGGAGAGATGATTGATTGATTTTAATGGCATGTCAACCTGTCTGGGATTGTTTTATGATTACAGATTATTTACATTGTATATTTTCAAGTATACTTCTCAAATATAAATAATTTGTAAACAGGTCTATTTGACTTATAGAAAGGATCTTAACAGGTACTAACACTGTTGAGTATAGAGCTGAGAGTAATAGAAATGAAGGAGTACTTTACACTCTCCAGAGCTGGATCCTCACTATCAGATGAAATTTACTCTCATATCGAAGAAACCTCATTTTTTGGAGGGAGGGTCTTACCTCACTCTGCAGGGGATACCATCATTATATTCTGAATACCATTGCAAAGCACTGAATTAGAAACGATTTAAAAAACTTGAAAAAAGAAAATCACCAACTTTTAGTTCATAGAAAACATAAAATGAAGACAATTGCTGAAATTTACTTTTATGATCTGGATGGTGAACGTAAGTATTATCTTATGTAACTTTTTTTTTTTTTTGCATTATTGTAGACATTTCACTAGTGTCCTATTCTGGACAAGCACCTTAGGTTATTATGCTGATATAATAATGAAATTAGCCATGCCATACAGGAATTCATAAGGGAGTTTAATGCAGCCCCTGGGTTGAAGGTTGTCCATGCCTGCTTCAAAGCATCCCATCTATTCATAGAACCTAGAAAATAAAACCTTTCTATCAGGATCAAATTGTAAAAAACTTTGATGAATTTATTCTTTCTTTGAATGAAGAATTCTTTCCCCCCCCAAAAAAAATTGATGATTTCTTGTTAAAGTGTATGTATGTGGGGGTGGTAAATGCATAGAAGCAGAATTCAAATATTTTTATCAAAAATAATATTCTGTTTTTTTTCAATTTTTTTTGTATAAAGAAATTGGAAATTTCATATTAAATTTCATGTTAGATTCTGTATTTTCTGCAATTTTTATTTTGTTTATCATATTTTTAAGAAAAGAAGTTTTAAGATTGTAGTTCTGTTGAAAATCTTACTATGTTATTTATATGTTTTATGATTGATTGTTCTTTAAAGCATATCGACCCATCTACAATTTTGTGTAGAGGTTAGGGAATTGCATTTATCATACGTTCATATTTACATTTTTGTATAGTTGTTTCTTAAAGTTTTTTTTCCCCTTCTATTAAATATGAATAATCTTTAAACAGATTTGACCAATAGATAAAACCCTAAAAGATATTACCACCAGGGTCAGAGTGGACCTGGGAGTATTGACTGATAGTGAAGTGGTACTCCATACTTTCCACATCTCCAGAACTGAAACCTCATCATTGGATGCAATTTAGTGTCATACTCAGGATATCCCTCTTTTTTTTTTTGTGGCAGTGTGGTTACCCCTCAGCAGGGGATAATCAGCATATTCTAGGCCCTGCCAAAAGTATGATAATGTTTTAGGGGATGAAATCACTATGGTTTCACTGGAACCTATAACTGAAAAGTTAATTTTCTTCTAAAGCAATCAATCCACCCTAACATTAAATGGCTCTGAAATACCCATAACCCAGCAATATAAATTCTTAAGCATTACTCTTGACCCAAAACTATCCTTCATCCCACTTGTTAAACAACAGAGGATCAAATGCAATGAAACTATCCAACTCCTGAGAACCATAGCCCACACAGACTTGGGGTGCTGGTAAAAAAAACTCAAACCCTAACCAAACTATACAGATGTCTGATATGATCAAATCTTAATTAGGGTTGCTTCATATATGGAGCAGCCAGAAAATCCTATCTTAGAGAACTCAAAACTATCCATCACCTGGGACTCCGTATTGCCATAGGAGCCTTTATTACCTCTCCAATTGAAAGTTTATAGATAAAAGCCAATGAACCTTTATTTTCCTTGTGAAGATATAAACTTGGACTCCAATACAATATTAAACTAATTTCATGTCCCCCAAAACCCTGCCTATAACTGCATCATGGAAATAAGATACAAAACCCTTTTTGAAAATGAAGAAAAGGCCATTAAACCTTTTAATCCTATGAATTCAAACCCTCCTCAATGAAATCAAAATCAATCCCAAAATAATACATAACACAATCCTCCCTAAAACAGCACCATGGACCATAAACCAACCAATTATAAAACTAGACCTAACCAAACTTTCCAAAACCAAAACACACTCCATCACCTTCCAAGAGAACTTCTTTAACATCCAAAACAACTTCCCAGACCACCATCACCACCACATCTATATAGATGGATCCAAACAGGGAATGAAAGTTGGTTGTGCTGCTATCTTCCAAAACCAAGAACTGTTAAATGTCTCCCAAATGAATAATCAATCTATAGTGCAGAAGCCATAGCTATTGGCCTAGCCATGAACATTATAGCAAACCACAAATCCTCTAAATTTATCATCTATTCAGACTCCAAATCAGTTGTCCAAACTCTACAAAGTAAAGATTGATCAACTCTTCTCATCACAAGACTACTAGATAAAATGAACACTCTAAAAATAATAGCATCATTCTTACTTGGATACCCAGCCACATTGCCATACAGGGAAATGAAAGGGCCAACAAAGCTGCAAAAAAAGCACTCCATACACATATATCCAATACAAAAATTCCATACACCAACCAAAAACCACTTAATAACAAATTTATAATTAAGAAATAGCAAAAATCTTGGGATGATCAAACATAGAACAAACTCCACCATATTCAAGATATCATAGGTGAATGGCCAGCAGGTTATAGAAGAAATAGAAAAGAAGAAGTGATAATCTCCAGACTTTGTATTGGTCACACCCACATTACCCATTCACACGCCCTAAAAGGGGAAGACTCCCCCAGTATGTCTAACATGAAAAATACCTCTCACAGTCAGATTCTCATAAACTGTGACATGTTTAGACAAATTTGCCCAAAACATTACCAAACAAACAATTTAAAGAACCTCTTCAAAAACTCCAAACCAGAGGAAATCTTAAGCTTTCTAAAAAAAAAAAAATCAACCTCTTCATCAAAATCTAGTCAAATATAATAAAATATAACCAAAACTCATACCCTAAAACCTAAAACATGTGCAAAAACAAAACCAAGTTAACCCTTCTGGCATTAAATGACCCACAGCAGTTGATATGCTGTTAAACAAAACTCAGACTCAATTCTAAAGCAAATATACCAGGATTTTATTGTTTCTACAATAACATAATACATTTGTAATGAATATTAGGTATTATTATGACCAAACTCTGCTGCATTGAAAATCTGTGATGAAAGGTCAAATTTAAAAACCTCTTTAACCAAAAATAAAATTTCTTGAATATATAGTTTGGTTTGGTTTAATGGCATATCAACCTTTGTGGGATATTTAATGCCAAAGTCATCCTTGTAGAACAATAATAGCAATTCTATTTAACCCCAAGCTGGGTGTGAATAAGGTGAAATAAACATATATATATATATATATATATATATATATATATGTTTATTTATGGACAGTGCACTATGACAGTCCAAGATTGCTTACTCAGTATTTAATATTTTTTTTCTGCTGGCAAATGTTACAAATATCATTCAAGGTTGTATATGAATAGCTTTATTTTTGTTGTTGTACTTGTTGTGGTGGTTTTTGTGACATCCAGAAAAGAGACAAGCTTATGTGTCATATTTAATGAAATATGTCTCAAAGAATATTTGATAGAATGGGTAGGGTTGCTAAAATGAATTCCTTATAAAAGGTCTTGGGGAGCAAGGATAATAACTAAAAATAGAAAAAGAAATGAAAATCTTAAAAAAACAAAAATTGAAACTTTTCTACTGACTGCCTAAAAATGTTTGGACACCTTCAATTAGTTCATTTGTAGTATTGATTGTTTAACCCTTTCTCTATCAGCTCAGTATCACCTTGTCACTGTATTTTAAAAAGCTCAAATAAAATCAATCATTTTATTACTATGAGCCACGTAGCACTAGTAATCTTGTGAAAGGTATGACTCCAACTATTCTCTCTTTAGCTATAAGTAAATAGCAGGGCAGACTGAACTCATTAATTTTGGTACAGAAACTGGTCTAGTAAAAGGATAATTCTGAATGCAAATTAGTTGTTATCCATTGAAAAATTAGCCTTGTGTCCCATCCTGCTTTTGGGAGAGGGGTTGGGTAGATACATACTATGAGCCATTAGTGATCCCTATTTTTTCACTCTCTGTGTAGTCAAGAGTACATCAGCTGTGTGATTGTATACTTTGTTTTCATTTTCAAAGCTGATAAAAATTCACAGGTTTTTAACAAGTTTTGGCAAGAAAGCGTCCCTTTTTTCTTGTTCACCTTTATTGCGTTACTGTTCTTAGTAAGTTTAAGCAATTTCCATGCAAGAAAGGTGGAGGGATAGTTTGAGTAAAGAAAATTAGTCAATTTAAACATGAAAGAAAACTAAATGGTGTTTGTTCAAGTAAAATCTTTCAAAAATGGAGAAAATAATTGATTTTAATAAATGATTGAATCAGACAGTGTGTCCTATTGTCAGGGTTATGGGAGAGAGAGAGAGAGACTGGGTTATGGAAATTATGGCAATAAAAGTGTTAAACGAAGATAACAAAAATAGTTTAAAATTCTTTGGATTTCTTAGATGAAGCATTGTCATTAATATTTTTTTTTTTAATCAGATTACTTTTACATTTTATAACCATTATGCAAGCAACGTAGATCATAAAAGTATTTTCTTCTGATTTTATAATAAAATGGTTATAGAAAGTAAAAGCAAACTAAACATCAAAAAAAAAAAATTGCAACAAAAATAAAATTTTGGTGGCAGAAAAATCAAACATTAAATAACAAAGTTAATTACTCTTGTCTGTAATTTTTTAAAGGGGGTTTATCATTCTTTTTTTTTTTTTTAATTAGACTATTTCCCTTATGTATACTTTTTGTTTTTTAATGATGTTTCAATCAAGTATCATCCAGCCTTCTTCTTGTCCTGGTATTGGATTTATTCAACTAGTGATAGCTGGTGTCTACTGTCCATTAGAAAAACGGCTAAAATGTTGTGAAGAAGAAGAAAAAAAGACTATAGTTAAAGGAAATAGTTCAATTGATTAAAAAAAAAAGTTAAGTCTTTGAGCCTTGAATTCCTGAGTCTAGAGATATCTTTCAGCTGTTTGAGTGTGATCTCCACATTGGTAAACTGGTGGTGGTTGTGGGGAAATAAAAGTACAACCAGTATAACCGGCTCAAAGGGTTTACTGTCTTTCTAAGGTTTTTAGATAAAGTACTGTTATTATTCTAAAGCTTATTCAGATTAGTATCCTAATTCTTGTGTGAATAATTTTTTTAGCCTTCCTCAAAAGAATTTATCACATCCTGATAATTTGAAGGAATGAATCAAATTGCTAAATTGTTTTAATTTGATGAGTTGTCGAAGAGAAAAGATAAAAAATGAATTGTGAATATAAATATAAGATTTTTAGAATACACTTAAGGCCAAAGAACAGACAGGTTAAAACGGTAATGTGTTAAAACATTCCTCATCAGTGTTCTAGGATATATTATCAGTGATATTCCTATGGTTCCTCTGGAGTTTTGGGTCTTTCAACATCATATCTCTCTTACTCAGGTTATCTAGCCAGGGTTGCTCATATCCCATATATACCAGAGGCAATAATCCATGGCTTTAATTCTCTTTATTCACTTTGTGGCTTTTTTCTCCAGCTTCTATCATTGCATGGATGTCCTCACCTCGTTGTTTCTGTTACAAGTCGAAGCAAGACCTGATAATAAACGTCAGTCGCAATAACTTATAGAATGATGAGAATATCTGTTAATCTAAATACTTTTCATTTTCAACCTTTGACCTAGAAGGAATATCATAGTTCAAGTGAAGATGACTTTGAACTTATGACCTTTTAGTTTCTTGATATTGCTGCAGTAAGATTATTTTCTCGGTAAACTTTGTTGTGACATTCAACCAACTTTCTTTGTTTAGCCTGAGATTAAAGTGTTAATCTCTGTTCTTGTCTTCAATTAAAATTTTACCCCTGCCCCAGATCATCAGACCTTGACTTTGGTTGGGGTTTCAAGGCTTATTTTTAGCTTCGTGTTGACTTCTCCCTTAAACTAAGCGTGTATCAAAACTTATTATAAGGGGGGATAATTAAATAGGAATGAAAACCTATTTTATTGAGGTGAGATGATTCAAAAATAAACTTTTGAAAACTTTAAATCCGGTCTTAATATTTTCATAAATGATTGATAATGTATAAGGAGTTAAAAAGTGTTTCTTTATTGATTTGGCATCGTTATGTGTTGGATAAACTTAATGGAGAATGTAGTTTTACTGGGTTTTTTTTGTTGGGGGAGGAAGCAGCTCAAAATTTGCAAAAGAATAACATTTTAGGTCTTAGTTCTGAGATTGATGTTGACAAATTGTTTTGTTGGAGTTTTTTCAAATTCCTTAAGGCAGGGTTAGGGTTTCATTGTCTACTTTTTTTTGGGGGGGATTGTTCTGTACTTTTAGAGGCTTTGGAAGTTCTGCCAAAATATATCCTTACTTTGATTTCTTGCCTTAATTTACTTCATTGACTATTTCTATTACTTTCTTTTTCTCTCTCTCTCTTTTTCTCTCTCTCTCTTTTTCTCTCTCTCTCTTTTTCTCTCTCTCTCTTTTTCTCTCTCTCTCTTTTTCTCTCTCTCTCTCTTTCTCTCTCTTTCTCCCTCTCTCTTTCTCTCTCTCTTTCTCTCTCTTTCTCCCTCTCTATTTCTCCCTCTCTCTTTCTCTCTCTCTCTTTTTCTCTCTCTTTCTCTTTCTTTTTCTTTTAAACTTCTCTTCCTTTTTACCATTTTCAATGATATTTCCTCTTTCTTTGCTTTTCTTTTTTGTTGGTTTCTATTTTTTCATTCTTTTTTTCTCTTTTGTATGTTTTCTTCATTATTTTCCTTCACCTTTTTCATTTCTCATCTCTTCTTATTTCCTTTCTTTAATCCTCACTCTCTCTCATTTTCTATCCTTATTTCTCACCCCCCCTCTTATTTCCTTTCTATAATTTAAACCCCCTCTCATTTTCTATCCTTATTTCTCCCCCCCTCTTATTTCCTTTCTATAATTTAAATCCCCTCTCATTTTCTATCCTTATTTCTCACCCCCCCTCTTATTTCCTTTCTATAATTTAAACCCCCTCTCATTTTCTATCCTTATTTCTCACTCACTCTTTAGCTGAGTTGGCTGGGGCTGTAGAATATACTGTCTGCATCTCTACAGAGGGGGTAAGACCCCCCCACTTAACAGGTGTCCTGGATATTACATTAATCAATCTGATGGTAAGGCTCCAGTAATGCTAGAGCTTTGGGGAATGCAGAATACCCCTTCATTGCCATCACTCCCAGGTCCACTCTGGGTGGGAGTGGTAGCACCTGCTAGGGTCTTATCTACATGTCAAATAGAATGGCTGGACATTGAAACTGAGAGCAAACAAATCCCTTAAGATAAATTGAATTGTTTGAAATAGAACTGTTTGATCACTTAACTGTGTGTAAACAAATGACTGATGTTTAATTGAATTGTTAGTTATACTCAGCAATAACTGGAACCATTTAAAATTGACTTATGCTAAACTGAATTGTTAGATATAGAACTATTTGATCATTTAACTATATCTACAAAATGTATTTACAAATCATATATTCAATAAATATGTAAAAACAGGATCTGGCATTAAATAACCAACAATGATTGATATGCCATAAAACCAAACCAATCACTCACGCTTATTTCCTTTCCTTAAATCCCGCCCCCTTATTTCCTTACAATAATTCTCATCCTTTCTCATTTCTTTTTCATAATTCTCACTGTTTATTTTCTATCATTCTCCCCCCCCTCTTATTTCATTTCCTTAAATCTTTCATCTTTTCATTTCCTGACTAGAATTCTCATCCCCTCTCATCTCTCACCCCCTCTCATCTTTCTTCCTTAAATTTCTCTCTCATTTCCTTTCTATGATTCTCACCCTCTCTCCTTTCCTTATTTCTCCCCCTTTCTCATTTCCAATTCTTATTTCTAACCCCCTCTCATTTCCCTTCCTTGTTTCTTCCCCTTTCTCATTTCTCACCCCCTCTCATTTTCCTTATTTCTCACTCCCTCTCATTTCCTACCCCTTCTCATTTCCTATCCTTCTTCCTCCACTACTGGTGTTAACTTAGTGTTTATATAATTCAGAAATGATTAAACTAAAACCCCAAGTACGATTTCTTCTCATTTATATTTTAATCTTTTCTTTTTTGGATTATCCTGAAATCCCCTCCCCACCCAAATTTTCTGATTATCTTGAAATCCCCACCCCCCAAATTAAAAGCTCTTTCGTACAAAAGACAAAGAAAAAAAAAATTTCCTTTTCGTCAGAAAAGAAACTCATTTTCAATTTATCTCAACTTTTTTTCTTCTTCAAATGAAAATTTTCATTTTACTCAAATTGGAACTTATTTATTTGCAAATCAGTTGAACAAAATTTCAACACCTTTTTTTATTTTTCTCTTCACATTAAAACAAATTTTCAAAATGATTTTAAGTGTAAAATTTTGGGTTTTAGGGTGAGAAACTGTGACATTTAGTCAAGCAGAACAAAATGTCCATGTGCAAGGGAGTGTATATATGTGCATACAGGCACACATATATATATATATATATATATATATATATATATATACACTTGTACATAAATTAAACCATCTCTTTGTGTTTTTTGAAGCGTAGAGCATTGTTTTAGATTAATAAATTCTATTGTGACAAATCGGAAACTATTACCTTTTCTTGTTTAATCAGTTATATATAATGAAAGAATAGGCATTGGTAAAAAATAATTTTTTAAATAAATTTATTAATCCATATATATATATATATGAATGCAATATCTTATTTATCTGGAAACTATAACAGATGCAGGGAGCACAATAGTACTATTGGATAGAGTATGTTTTCTGTTATAAACATTATTTATCAAATAGTCACTACTAGTACCTATATATATTTTCACCTGTGATGAATAAGTTTGCATGATTTAACCTACCCATTGTTTATTTATTGTGGTACTTAGTGCGCTGACATGTTGTGCATTGGTTCACTCTGTGATTTCAAAGCAGAAAAAATGAATATGCTGCATATTCTACTTCATGAACTTAGGCCTTCAAAATTTGAATAAGACTATAATGTCATGGGAAGCAACCAAAAACATTTATTGTGTGAAAGATGGAGAACTTGATCATAGTACAGTAAACAGATGGTTCAAAAAATTTCTCTTAGGTTTCAAGAAATTCAATAATCAGGTAAGATTAGTGTGATAAAATGCCTTGTTGCCACTCGTGGCGAGTAGCAAGAGGATAAAATTAAAAATGAAATGCGCGGAGCATGCATGAAAGTGATTCTCCTCAAATGCAAATGATGGACCTCAAGAAGAAATAAATAGAGCCGCATTTCTTTGAGCAGAGTCAAACTAAAGATGATGTATTGCGCGTGTTGTAGACAACATTTTTTTTTCCTAATCTTTTTTTTGTTCCTGACTACAAGCTATTTTGGCTACAGAGAAAATGGGCAAACAAGTGAGGTTAAGCAGTGACATTCTGAGGCCGCTCATGAGAGAAGGTGATGTAGTTGCATAGCTTAATAAGCTGAAGCTGGTTGCGAAGCTGCAAAAAATTGAAGATGTAACGACATCTATCCCGATGTATTGGGAGGGGAATGCACTTGCAGTCTATCTGGAAATGGGAGAGAAAAATGAGGCAGATGCTGAAAATATTGGGAAAAGACTAAAGACAGCATTTTCTAAGGATGCTTTTGAAGCCTATAATGAGCTGATAAAAGTTACCTGGACTGGAGAATCAGTGGACATATACGCAGTGAAAATAAGATGACTAGCAGGATTAGTTGGATACACAGGACGAAGCCTCGAGAAGTCTGTCAAAATGGCCTTTGTGAGTAGTTTTCCTGACTGCATCTCTATGAAATTGCAATGATTGGCTGGGATTGAAAACATGGAGTTAGAGGAAGTTTTGAGGCATGCTAGGGTGCTGGCAAAACAGATCGGTGAACTGGAGGCAGTTGCAATCTCTACTAAAAGCAAACCTGGCGAAGAGGAGTAGACAGTGAGGAGGCCAAGTTGTAAATTCATTGGAAAATGTTTCGGGTGTCAGGGGCCCCACTTGATGAGAGATTGTAAAGAACCAAGGCTGGACGTTAGCTGTTTTTGGGGTGGCCAGGTTGGACTTGTTCGTAGGCAATGCCCTCCTCCTCAGGGAAACAAGTAAATGGGTGCTACTGTGCCAGTAGCTACCCCTTTAATTCTGAAAAGGCACTTGAGAGTTTTTTGGCACAGATAGTGGTAACCATCAATGTGAAGAGGGGTAAAGCCCTTGTTGATACCGGCTGTACAACTGTGCTTGTTACGATAGGTGTTGCTGACTCTTGGAGTGGAGTCCACAATATTAGAGCTGTAGATGGCAGAGAGGTAAAGTGTTGTGGAGAGACTGATGCCAAGATCGTGGTAAGGAATATACCGCTACGACTCTGAGTAATTGTGCTGGATAAACTCATCGCAGGAATTGACATAATACTGGGCTGAGATGCTATAGACTGGCTGGAAGGAGCTACAATTGTTAAGGGCCAGGTGAAGTTTGAAAATCAGTATGTAACTGAAATGGCAAGAAGAGCGATCAGCAATAATACCACCCAGCCGACAAAACCCAGGCCATGCCAAATCGAGGATGAGGACTTTCGAGCCAATTTTGATGGTGACAAATGGATAGTAGTGGTGGCAATAGACTGCGGGACCACCTGTGCTAATGAATCAGGTTGGCTGCTATGAGAACATGGTAAGAGGAGAGATAAGGGCGGAGTTTGAGAAGGAAGTTGACAGGTGTATTGACAAAGGGATTCTAAAACCGGATTCAGGGAAGGTTGAAGGAATATTGCCACTCATGGCAGTTGTTTAACCTACCAAGAAGAAATTTAGGCCAGTGCTGGACTTGTAAGAATTAAACAAGTATGTAGCCTGCCATACCAGAGATGGAATCAACATATGTGAAGAAGTCATGAAGAAGTGGAGGAGAATGGAACAAGTAATCAAGATTGTGGCCTGCCTTTAAATTCATGTGGACAAGAAACTATGGTGGTATCAATTGGTTAAGTATAACGGTCAGATTTATTGCTTGACCAGATTAGGATTTGGACCGAGTTCCACACCAAAAATTATGACAGCAGTGCTTAAAGCGGTGTTGACTAAAGACAATGTGGGGAAAATAGCCACAAGCTCTTATATCGATAATGTACTGGTGGAAGAGGCAGAGGTGACTGCGGAAAAGGTGAAAGTTCATGTCAACACCTATGGACTGACTGCTAAACCATCAGTCATTGGAAAACAGAATGGGTTTGGGATTGAAGTTATGGTGAAATAAGGCAGGAAAGTTCATGTTCTGAAGAGGAAACGAGATCCCTGAAGTCAGTGATGGCCAAACCAAGTGAGAACTTTTCTCAGTGTGTGGGAAGTTGGTTGGTCATTACCCCATGGCTGTGGACTGCGTGCAGTTTTATTAAAAGGCAGACCAGTATGGACTGGTGGGAGGATAAAATTGACCAAGAGGTGCTGCATGTGGTACAGGAAGTTATTGCAGAAGTGAGAAAGGAGGACCCTGAAAAGGGAAAAATGGAACATAAGGATGAGCAGGAGGGGTAATATGGTGCAACGCTAACAGCCTGTCACTTAGGGACTTGTTGGAGATTGGAGAAGTAACTGCAGAAGATGCTGCTTGGCTATGGAAAAAGGATGATAGTGCCCACATCAATGTTGTGGAGCTTGCTTTGATGAAGGGCATCAACCTGGCTTTGAAATGGGAATTACAAGCAGTGGAAATTAGTACGGATTCGGCCACAGTGGCATCATGGATCAAGTCAGAAGTGTTTGGAGATAAGAGGATCAGGACAAAACGGACAGCTGAGATGCTGTTGAAGCATCAACTTGGGATACTTGTGGACTTGATCAGAGAATTGGGCTAAAAATAACTGTCACATTAGTTCCATCACAGAAAAACAAGGCGGACATATTAACTAGAGTGAAGAAGGCTTGGCTACAGGAGAAGAAAGACATGGCTACAGTGTGCTGTGTCAGAGAAGAAATGAAAGACCTGCATAATATGCACCATTTTGGGAAGGAAAGAACTTTGTATCTGGTGAGGAAAGGGAATTAAAACATCACAATGGAAGCTGTTAAGGAGGTGGTGGTGGAGCAATGTAGGGAGTGTCAATCCATTGACCCTGCACCGTCCAGGCATGTGGCAGAAAATTGGAAGTGGCTGGCCACTGATATCATGCATTATCGCCATGAACCATACCTATCCATGATTGACTGTGGACCTGGAAGAGTAGTGATACGGCGAAGAATCAGAACAGAGACAGTGAAAGAGATTGAGAGAGTTGGTGAAGAGGTGTTTCTGGAGAGGGGGCCAGTAGAAGACGTACTAATAGATAATGGTGTTGGTTTCTGTTTGGAAGTTTTTAGAGAACTGTGTGAGAAGTGGGGTGTTAGGTGATACTTTAGATCTGCATACCGCCTGAGTGGCAATTGGATCATAGAGAGGCACTATTGAACCATAAAAGCTGTTGCCGAAAAAAGCCAAATCTCACCCCAAGAAGCAGTCTTCTGGTATAACATGGCACCGGAGACTGGCCAAGATGAAGCGTTGGTGCTACGTTGATTCGTTTTCACATATAAATGGTGACATCCATAGGCCCTAACGGAAAACGTAGAACATGAGCAAGTGAAAATCACAGTAGGAATGGAGGTGTGGGTGAAACCGCCCGATGCTCGCTGTACTACCCGCATGGGAAGAAGAACAGTGACTGAGGTGCTATCTAAGAACAAAGTCAACAAAGTGCTACATCACAATACTAGATATCCAGAGAGTTTTCCTTTACGATCAACTGAAGAGGGTTGTTGATGAAGACCCCTCAGAAGAACTCATACAAAGGTCACAATGAGAGCAAAGAACCACCTGTGGCTATACAATTGGAGGATTATAAGACCAACTATTGATCTTGAAGATCAAAGAGACATGTGATAAAATGATTTGTTGCCACTTGTGGCAAGTAACAAGAGGGCAAAATTAAAAATGAAATACGCATGCGCAGAGTATGCATGAAAGTGATTCTCCTCCAATGCAAATGACGGACCTCAAGAAGAAATAAACGGAGCTGCATTTATTTGAGCAGCAGTCGAGCTAAGGACTACATACTACGTGTGTTGTAGACGACTACATTTTTTTCTAATCTTTTGATTTTTGTTCCTGACTACAGTTAGGTTAGTTTAAAACCAATGATTCTGAGGCTGTGCTCCAAGCCATAAAAGCAAATCTCGCAAGTAGCACTCGGAGAGTATCGGGTAAACTTGGCACAATTTTACAATCCAGCTTTGTTTGTCATCGTCACGGCCTCAGCAAAAAAACCATCTGGAGTTGCTTAATTGTGCTTCCTGTTACCAAAATATTGCAAAACTTTTGACTCGCTCTAGTATCGTTGAATAAATTCTTTCTAATGACTTTTTTTGTCAAGGAAGTGCTTTATCAGTTGTCAAAAGGTTAATCTCTGTATTTGTTTGATTCTTTTTCAGACCGGTGACATCGTCAGTGTTTGCTGGGGCAGAGAAAGTTGTTTCTGGAAGTGACGACCGGACAGTCAAAGTTTGGGATTTAAAAAATATGAGTTCACCTATTGTGACCATTCGAACAGATTCGGCTGTCAATCGGTAAGAAATAAAACATTTGTTTCTCATTGAATCACTCAAAAATAATCTGATATATTTTCTAAAGACATCATGTCATACTGCTCGCATGGATTTCCCTCTCTCTTGCCATCCGTCTCTATCATCCGTCACTTCCGGCAGGTCATCCAGGCTACATCTTGTGTTCGTACAGAGCTGTTGTAGATAAGTCCTGGCTGGTCATCCTACATTTGTGTGTCCGTCTGAAGGAGTCCATAGGAGAACATTGGTTATGAGTTTGTCCTTGCTCCTCCAGCAGTGTCCTGCATGTCTTGTTTGTCTAATTTGGATGGTCTTCGAGATGGGCTGTACAGCTGCTGTTTTGTGAAATGTTGCTTCGAGGATTTAATATAGCTCGGAGTATCCTTGTGCAATTGCCGTAACTTAGACATTTCCTGCTATTTCAAAAACCATTCTTTTCAATAACATAAAAAATTTGACGTGATGATTCATTTTTTTAATCCTATTTTCTTCATCAGAGCATGTTGATAACAGATTCTCTTGACTCTGTCTCACTATCCATTCCTATTGGCCATTGATCTTGGTAAGTCATTTAGATGGCATTCAGTATTTACACAGAGCAGATGAATGTAAGTTTTTGCTGGTCAGTTAACATTGGTGTGTCCATGTGTAGGAGTTTGTCTGAGAGTGTCACTTGCGAGTTTATCAAGATGGTGCTATCTCCTCTTTAAATAACAATATCAACATATGCATAGATAATGCATGGACTGGTATTGACAGGTTATCAACCATATGGAAATCTGATCTATCTAATAAAATAAAACTGGAATTCTTCCTTGCTATAGCCATGTCAGTATTACTGTATGGTTGCACCAACCACCCTAATGAAATGATTGGAAAAAAAAATTATATGAGAACTACACAGGGATGTTGTGTGTTGTTCTAAAGAGATCCTAGTAGCAGTGCCCTACAAAACAGTGGCTGTAAGGCCACTTACCTCCAATCTCACCAGCCATCAAAGTAAGATGAATAAAATATACTGGGCACAACTAGAGAAGTAAGGAAAATCATTTAACAAATGAAAATGTCATGAAACCCCTGGAGTCGGGCTACATTAACTTAAATTCTAAAGAATATCTTTAATCATTTGCCAAGTTTTTATTTTTAAACTTTGAAATTCATTTTAGGTATTTACTTACAATAAAATCATCCACATCTCCTTGTTGTATGTTTTATCTATTCTTCTTGATTATGGAAGTGTGAATGAAGTAATGGTCGTTGTAAAAAAAAAATGAATTTGGCATGGTCAATTCACATTTTGGATGAGGCTGTGTTTCACTTTGCACGAAGGTTCTTCATTCACAAGCTATGGGTAAAATAGTAGGGCAGTCTCGGCTTTCTAGCCTTGGTAGATGACTGGTTTAGCTGAAGGAAGACCCCTGAATTCCACACCTGAAGAGTATCTGGATAATCTGTGACATACTAGAGCACCATTTTTATATTAACTCTTTTCAAGTGTGGCTCGTTCTACACAAACCTTTCACTGCTATAAACAAATAACCTGTGTAGTTCATTTGTTCAGTGTTAGCCTAATTTATGGTCGTCATAAATAGCAATGGATGAACTTTGTGGCGGTGACTGTTGTAGCAGTGAGAGATAGCTCTCTTGTATATACTCATGTAATGAATGACTTTGATGATGAATTTTTCATCTTGAAAACAAGGGGTTGTTCATTACATAAAACTTTTAGTATGTTGAAGTTTAACTTATTTCTAGGCCTAACCTTGCTGTACCTTTGATCCAAAGTGTCCTTGCATAGTCTCAACCTAAACAAAGGCAATTAGTTAAGATAATAAAGTTTTTACTTAATTATAAATGTAATTATCATATTATCAATACTATCAGTGGTGGGGTTTTAGTAGGTTTGGAATATCCAAGTAAACACGGTGAGCTACATCCAGGTCTAGACTACAATGTCTATGGTATTGCACGGGTTTTGATTGTACTATTGTCATTTTAAAAGTATAAGTGTTTGAATGTTTTCTCATTGTCATTAGATGCAGAAGAAATATTTTCATTCGCTAGCACAATCAAGTTAGAGGTCATTCATTAAATTTAATATATAATAAAGTCACCTTTTTGTGGGGGGAAAAAAAACAAGGTTGATTCATATACAAGAGAAGTAATTTGTTGAGTTTTTATCTTTGATTTCAAGCAGCTTGTATAACAATGAAGTTAGCCTTGATTTGCCTAAGTATTCATCATTACAATTGTTATGGAAATTAGTTGTTATAGCCTCCTTCTTTGACAAACTCCAGACTCCTATTCAAAATATATATATATATATATATATATATATATATACACACACACACTCACCTTGTCATAAGCAATGAGTGCAGCATGTTTACCATCTTTAAAAAGTGAGCCAAACTCAGCATCCAAGTCTGTCAGCCTGTCATCCACTTTTAAAGATCATAGAAGGTGACCAGCTTTAGAGTTTTCTAACCAATTTGTGCTGACTCATCTAGAGAAAAACATTTTATTATATAGTTTATTCAGCTAAGCACACATCTTCATTAAAAACTTTTTTTTTTACTCTATCATATTTTCTTATGACAAAAAATACTGTACAATGAATCCACATTAAATTTTGCCAAAAACTAGGCAAGATTGGTTCTGAAACCTTTTGAAAAGCTGAAAAAAACTTATGAACATGAAGCAATAAGCTATTTTGGGGTCTTTGACTGGAAGTATGAAGATTAGTTTAAAGTGATGTGCATCCAGAGAAGCCTTCTGTCATCAGAAGTGGTGAAATAGTTGAGAAGAGGTATTGTCTGGTGAAGGCTGACAGAAGATTGTAACAATCTATGAACTCAAGCAGTTGTACCGTTGCAGCTTAGATCAGCACCTGATTGGCTTGCTGCAGATGTACCTTTTCAGATGATAGCTTGTAGCCAGATGCAGAATAAAATGGAATGGCTGAGATTGTCTTGCAAAAGCCCAATCCTGAAGATTTAGTGAGGAAAAAAACAGTCCCATTCACCCTGTTTCAATAACATAGTAGAAAAGATATCTCTTCATTATCATATGTACATATTTTCATTTAAATCTGTTTTCTCTGTGTGTCATAGAAAATATTGAACAATGACTGTGCTTTTTTTTCCCTTAAAAAACCACCCACAACCACTTTGACCATATGAAGTAGCAGCCAACATCACCTTCCCCAACAAACTCTAATTAAGCAGTTGGAATCCCACTAAACGTTTACAGAAAGACAAATTGAATATGTATTTACAATTATGTTCATTAATTCCACATTCATCTGCTTTCATATAGATTAAGTTTTTAAATTCCTATCAGTAAAAAATTGTTTTTAATGATAAAAATCTACAAAGATTCTATCAGATTTTTTGTTTTGTTGAACAAAAAAAATACAAAAGACAAAATTTAGATTAAAACTTGTGTATATTAATTATACACAAGACAAATACTTTATATTGTAAATTGTATGTTGATATATATATATATTCATAACTGTCTGAATGTGAGTTTTCCCTCTTAATGACAGTCTTTTTGGAGTTTGTCAAAGATGGTGGCACTTGTGAGAATTCCAGTTGTAAAATTTCAGCCATGACAAAATATTAACAATGAAAAGTAGTGAAGTAGATTCACCAGGCAAGTAGATAATGATCATCTCCTTAAAAAAACCTGGTCTATTAAAGACAGATCTTTGGAGTAGTCCATTTCTAATAGATAGTGTGGTCTATACTATTTCTAATGGACAGTGTACTCTGTATCATTCTCCGAATAGACACTTTGACATTCATTATTTAACAGAATTGACAGCTAATTTACATAGCAGTTGTACTGGATGGCGGTTGGCCAATCAAAGCCTACCTCATTGCTTTATAAATTAACTGCTTTGATAAAAGTGTATGAAGTGCTACCCAAAAGTTGAGGGAATTACTTTTCCTATTGTTTATTTTCTACTGTTTTCATTTCCTTTTGAGCTGGAATATGAGCTCAAAAGAGATTGGCAAAAGTGTGTACGACATTCATATGAACTGTGCAAACTTTTATTGTTTTATGTAAAAATTTATTGATCTGTAATCCATTTGACTTGTGATTGAAATTAACTTTGAATATCAGTATTTTATCTCATTTGGACTAATATGAAGATATAAAATCTTGAGCTAAACAAAACAAAAACAAGTCATTAATTTTTTCCCTGTTAGAGAAACACTTTGTATGTGATGTATTATTACTAAAGAGTTAAACATTGTTGAATAAATAGATATTTATTCAGTTTGCAATTAACTCTTTATTAAACCTGAAAAGTAACTCAAAACCCCAATCATTGTACATCTCTGTGGTTGAATTTATTATTTCTTACCATTTAATTAATTTGGATGTGCAAAGTGGTGTAATTGTTTACCAGCAATTTTGGCACGGTCAGTTTGTGTTTACTTAATGGTGGATTCTCTCATATCTCATATCTCATGATGTATGAGAGACCAAAAGGCCAGTAAAAGATGTGAATCACTGGATTATCTACATGAGGAATTTATAGTGGTGAAGCCATTCTTTTTGGATGAGCTGATAACAGAAGAATGGAGCAGCAGTTTGCTACAGATTGTTTGAACAACATTTTTAGACCAATTTCTTGCCAAACTTAGCCTGTCTTATTACCCATAAGTGGGCAGAGAAATGATGGATACTTGACTTTTTCAAGAACATTAGTGCAAAATGAAATACTAACAGCCTTTTCCAGAATTTGAACTCTGCTCACCAAATCCATTTTCTATGATGATAACTATTCCATTTCTTCTGTTAATTTTGGGTAAATAGGATGACAATTGAAGTTCTTCAGTTTTTTTTTTAAGTTGTGGCACCCACATCAATCTGTAGTATACATTTATGTATCTTGTGTAAATGTCTTTAGGAATTAAAAAATGTTATGCATTTCATTCATAAATTGATGTGAATGAAATTTTTGGGTTTAATAGGTTATTCAATAATTTAATCTAAAAGTTCTGCTTAATTTGTGCCTTAAGGCAACTATCAGGTACAATGGGTCAGTTTATTTTTCTGTTTTTCTTTAACACTGTGTTATATGAGTAGAGTTAATTTGAGTGAGAACATTTTACTTTTATGATCAGTTGTTATATTTTCACATGAAATGGTAGTTTCACAGAATATGACACTGAATGACACTAAAAAATCCCATGTGAATTAAGGTAAATAGAAAAGGAAATTTAGATTATAAAGTTAGAAGAATTGAAAGTTCAGATGGAATTAAGTTTACAAATTTCAATGCAACTTGGCAACAATCCCAGAAAATTTTCCAACCTGTGTTTCAATATCTGAATCTCTGCTCTGTTCTTGTTAAATTCAACAGGAAAAGAATATTGTAAGAAATAAGGTAATAACAGTTTGTCTCTTTGAGACTCTTCCAAGCATGCCAATAATGATGGACCTAATTCTTACTATTGAAGTTGAAATTAGAATAATTTTGATTTTGTTTACTGATTTATTAATTACTTGTAAAGTTCTCACCAAAATGACTGGATTATTTACATATGAATCAGCTATTTTACCTAGGAGCAGAGTGTAGTATCTGTGCACTTTGATTGGGATTAAAATGATATTCCCTGCTAAATCTACCTGACCTTTGAACTAAGAATTCAGTTGTAGCATTTTGACTTTCTCCTTAGAATGGATATAATTCTTTGAATAAAATCTTAATTATGATATAACAAATATTGAAATAAATTTTCTTCTCCCAGACTGGTAACTCTATTAAGGCTAGAGAGTCTGCCTTACTATTTTTGTCCATAGTTGGAGGGGAAAAAATGAATTCATGCTTTTGCCAAGGGAATTGGCCTGAACCAAAACGCAAACAACCAGAAATTTTTTAAATAGACTTGCTGTATAGAGTAGCGTTTTTTTTTTGTTTTTTTTTTTTTTTAATAGAAATATACATTAGATCGGTAATATGAGCATAGATTAATGATAAACGGGGAGGGATATCTTGGCAAATAAGTATGAATTAATCTGCAGTAAATGATTTCGTGAGCCAAATAAACGGGAGTTTTTCCTTTTTTTTTTTTTTTTTTTTTTTTTTTTTTTTTTTTTTTTTTGGCTTTGAATAAGGGTATAAGGTAAAAGTTAAAGACTGACTGAATAGTTTTGAGTAGGGGCTTAATTCATGTTAGTTTGGAAGTATTAGTATAGGATAGTTTTGGCGTGAGATTCGTGTAAGTCTTGTGAAGTGTAAATCATGGACGAGTATTAAAGATAACATCTTACCTCGGTACCGATTCCGGAAGTAGACAGCTGAAAGCGGATGAGGTAAAGATGGTATTATATAGCAGAGGAGGGTGGAATGCCCTGTTTCATTGGTTGTTTACTAAAGGACAGATGTCTATAAGAACGGTCGAAGTCCGGCCTTTATTTAAATTTTTCTTTGCTTTGGTAGAGGCACAAGTGTAGCACATCACGATCATGGAGGCGGCTTGGCTCTTCCAGAGTCATGCCAGGGTTACTGTTGGAGCCGAGATGATGCAGAAATAACCCGAAATCGGCAATGAAGACAGTTGCATCACTGAAGACCTCCTTGATGCATCTAGGATGTATGATTGAAACTGTCACTCAGTCTCAATTGATAACCATCACACACTTTGTGTAAACATGCAAATACATAAAATATTATAGTAATAATGATCCAATTTTAAGTTATTATAACACAGCAAAATGGCACATCACAGTGAGATTTTTGTTGGGGCAATTCTATTAAAGTGTTCTAATTTACAGAATAAAGCAGTTTCCAACTTAATAGTGTAGATTCTGTTTGTCCTCAACCTGATAATTATAATTTCTTAAGGTTGATAGGTATTGAATGTTACTTAAGGTATTTCCTCTTATTGACTTCTGGTCAGTTATATTATAAATTCTATAAATAGGATTTGTGACCTTTAAGAGAATAATCATGATTTGTCAGAGAACATCAGACTACAGAAAAAAATGGAATGAAAGTGTAACACTAGATAAATATTTAGTCTTTATAAGAAAACTGAAAAAATTCTGCAACCTGCAGATGACAATTTTGCTTCTTTGAAGTGTCGTACAAAAAGAATAGAAGAACTGGAATGTCTTCGATGAAATTAAAGCATTCAGCAATAATATTGAAGCAGGTGTTGGTGCGTGGAGGAAACTTGCTGTCGCTTGTTCTCCATTGAAAGCCATTTGGCAATACCAATGTGAAAACTGAATACAGATAATACATACACATAAAAAGTCTATTGAATCCAAGGTGTCTGAAGTGTTAACTCAGGAGAGAAGTATTACATGATCCATATATTTATCAATGTGCTTGGAAAACTTGTTTCTTCTTGATAAGCAAATATTGATTACTTTGCCAAAGCAAATTTTAGTGCAAGATGGAAGTTTTATGGAACTTCCAATTAGCTGTCAAAGACTTACGCAATAAGTTTGCTGCTCAACCACATCCATTTCTTGTTAGGTAAAAATAAGGTGAGCAGATATTGAACTTTAGATATTTTGGTACCTTGTCTAGTGTTTTTGACCTCTGACCTGTCACACTGACCTGACTAAGGATATAGGTTTTTTTTGCCGTCTTTAGATTTCAATTGCACCAAATGTTCTTGACAGCAGTATGTTTATTGCGTCGACTCCAATATTTGTTTTTGATAGCCAGGTAGATTGTGATCGTGATGTTTATAAAGGGCCAAATATCATGAAACTTTGCATTCCATCTCTCTTCATTTGGCAAAATCAATTTCAGATCAACTTTTAATTTTCATTCGTTCAGTGGTTCATATTCTTCATTTTCACAAAATAGAATTTAATGTTTATGTTGTCTCTGAAATATATTTACCTACCAATCTTTGTAGAAAGAAATGGAAAGATCAGGAACTCCTTTTTTTTCTTTCTTTTTTTTAAAATTTGAAATGCAAATTTAAAGTGTATTCTATCTTGTGAGTGAATATATGGTATATACTCAAACCCAGAATCTGTCAGAAAATGCACAAAATTCCAAATAGAAACGGATAAGCTAATCCAGCTAAAGAGAACATATTGAGTCGTAATAAAGAAGAAAAAAGAACTTGGCAACTAGTGGATTTTGTTGTTCCGGCAGATCATAGTGAAAATAAAAGAAAGTGAAATGCTAGGTACTTGGACTTTGCCAGATGTTTAAAAATTAGTGTTAGTGATAGCAATCATAAAACCTGGAAAAGAGAACGAGTGAAATAGAGATGAGAAAAACAGTTGAGACTTTTGAGATCAGAGTACGACTAAGATCAGCTCGAATGTTTCAAGTCTTAAAGCTGAGGACACTTGTTAGAGATGATGTGAAAGAATCACTCATAATTAAATGATGATAATTAACTGCTTTTTATAGTTTTATTTGACTACTTTTATCTATTCGAGATATAAAATGGAAGTAGAAAAAATTCTCAAAGATTTACTTGAAAGTTTACATGAAAAATTTTCTAAAAAAATGTCTTTTTAGTTAAATGCTTAAAGACTGAAATGTTGTATCACCTTGTAAGTTAAAGGAGAAGTAGTTCTTGTGTCTTCTATAAATGTAAGAAAAGTCATTAACATTCCAAATTTTTTTCAGAGAATTGAACATCTTTATATCCTTGGTATTGTTGGAATGTTTTTGCTGATTCTTTCTTTCAGCTCCATTTGAATTATTTTCTGTGGCTTGTTGAAAAAAAAAGTAGAGCATAAATCTGATCAAAGTTGAAGAATGGGTCATCCAAAACATTATGCTAACGACATCAACTATGGGTAAATAGTCGGACAGACTTACTTTTTAACCTTGGTTTGGCAACTGATCTTGGAAAAGGAAAATTCAAATGTAAAGGTTTAATCAATTGACCTTGTGTCACATCCTGCTCATGTAGAAGGATTAGTAAATACATATATGAGGAATCGACTTCGATTATCGGAACAGTATATTGAATAGTAGTTTATGTATTGTTTTATTCTCTGCACTTTTTGTTGTAAATGCCTGTCAATAATTTATTTAAACTAAAAGCTTAACAGAATATTATTATATAACACATCTTTATGGATCAAACGTTTTAAATTCTTGCAAAGTGTGTAATCTATTTCACTTTAGAGAGAAATCCAATCTGACAATATTATGTGTTTTGAAAATATTCTTTGAGATATTTTGTTTTTGCCTTTAACATGAATGAATATCTAAATATGATAGAATGTTAACATTTTGCTTAATCTTTGAGTTCTATGAAAGAAAACTAAAAAGATGCCTATTTCCAATGTCATCTGAATATAATTGACAAAAATTCTGATTGGACATCTTTACAAAAGAAGACAAAAAAATGAGATATTTAGTTATAAGCAAAAAATGAGTACCTGTAATTTCCTTGTTCACAAATAATGAAAAGTAAATAATTTAAAATATTGACATGTTTTTTTCAATAGATAAGGTAATCTTAAGAGCCATTGATTTTTGAAAAAAAAAAAAAAAAAATTCTGAAGTTCTAATATAATTGTTGAACTGAAATGTTTGTTATAAAATGTATTTCATCTCATCATCATCCAGGTCGGATAGAAGGTTTTAGAAGCGCCCTCTTCTACACCTCAGTCTAGTAGCTATTGAAAAGGGAGCCTATGGGTTGCCAACTTTACTTATAAAATGTCTATTTAGCTAGTTGTTTGCAGTTGAGATTTTCACAGTATGTATTGGCATTAAATTGTTCTGTTGGAACAGCCTAAAATGTGGTGATTGTATCCCCTAGTGATTCTTGGTCAGACACTGAAATGTATTGAGTGATGAGGCTCAACTTCTAGGACTCTTGATGTGAGTAAAGTTACTCTTTTGTCTCGGACTCAGACTAGTAGGACCTCTGTGAGTCTTATCAGTGGGTCAAATAAATCTGAAAATTAGATAACAATACTTGAAGCCATTTAACTGGACAAATTATTTGTATTAAGAATAGTTGTCTGAAGCTGTAATTGTTTACTAAAGATGCTCATTAGTCACTTAAAGCCATCTTTAATGAGTTATAAGATGCGTCTCAATTTGGGCAGGCATTTAAAAAAAAGGGGGTGGGAATAATTAAACAGGTTTAAATTATAAATGTCAGGTGAAATATTTTTGCCTGATGTAGTTTTTCCCTACTATCAAGTCATTTTAAAATTTTCTTATCAAAACAGACCTTATTTACATTTGTAGAGATATTTGGAGTTTAATTTAAGGACCACTGCAGCACTTGAACTCTACTAGTCAGTAACCAAAGCTGACCTTTGACCTTATAAGATTCAGGGTGATTTTCTGAAACATTTTTTATAAAGAAAAAGTGCATCTTGTAAGCTGTTCAATATGGTAATTGTGTTGAAAAAAAAGTGGCCTGACCTTTGGCATCAAATAATCCAACAAGGGTTGAGATGCCATAAAATCAACTAACCAAATGATTTTCACTCTAGATTTACTTTTTAGAAGTTGGAATGGGACTTTAAGTAAGTCAATCATAATTGGTGTAGTTGTATTAAACCACTGAGAAAAAATGATTATTATTAATTTTGACTTGTATCATCTTTGCTTTTTTTTTTTTTTTTTTTTTTTTTTTTTTTTGAAACTCATTTGAGTCTTCACTTCTTCTGCAACAAGTAGAATTAGGAAGATGAATGATAACACGAGTCAAAATTATTAATAATAATGATTGTCAAAGGAAGTAGAATGATAACTGGAGTCAAAAGATTTAATAAAAATGACTGACAGTGCTTTATCTAATAAATCAAATAAAAAGAAATATATATATATATATATATATATATATATATATATATATATGTACACAATGAGAGAGACTTGAGAACAATTTATATGAAACAATTCTTTGTTTAGCATTTTCTCACTTAGGCAGTCAATTGAATGTTGATTTTAATTTAATTTGTAAATAATAAAGAACATGGGTAGACTAATGATTTTCCTTGAAGTGGGTTGTGTTTTTCTCATCCAACATTTACATTGATGATATAGCACAGCTTCATTGGAAAATGCAATGGTTTTCACATAAATTAAAAAAGAAAAAAAGTTAAAAAGTAATTTCTATCTCTTGTTCTTGGAGGTCTGTTTTGTGTTTGCCAATCAAAGGTGAAAGACATCTGTATTTGTTGTTGTTTTTTGGTTGCTGTATCCAATTTGGAGACATTGTTGAAAAATTTTGTTTAAGATTGATCAACTTGATTGTTTTCAGCAGAAATGTTAGCAAAGCTTTTAGATGGTGAATATATAGTAAAAGAAAATTATCTTCAATTAGGAACAGTGGAATAAGAATTTCTAGACATGCAAAATCTCTATAAATTAAAGGTAACAAAATATTATCATGATGAAAAATAGAATCAGTGCTGTTGTTAAGGCCATTATTTGAAAAAAAGAAATTATCAAGAAATATTCTTTTGAGCTTTCTTTTTTCATTATTTTATAAGCTTTTGTTTTCTAATGTAAAAATATATTAATGTTAAAACCCCCCCCCGAAAAAACTCAATGTTTCTTTGAGTCTTTGGTTTTCATTGCTTTGATATTTGTTTTTCTTATAGGTTGGCTTTTTCGAATACTCATAACTTAATAGCAATTCCTCATGATAACCGTAATGTTCGTCTCTATGACATCACCGGAGCAAGGGTAGGACGACTACCAAAAAGCAACAGACAGGTAAGAAATTTTGAATTAAATGATTCTTTTTTGATGTTGTCATCTTATTGTGTTTGACAGCATATAAAATGCATGTTTTACAAAGGTTTTCGGGAGACTACCATTTACTGGAGGTGCACTTAGGATGATGGTTATCGTCGCAGGAAATGGAATTGGTAATCCAAGTTCAAATCCTGGATGAAGCTGACTGCATTTAACTTCTTGTTAATGCTCTTGGGAAAGACATGGATTAATCTGTTCCCTTCCCACCTGTGAATAAATTGTAGGGCGGACTGGGTTATTCAGTCTTGGTAAGTTAACCAGTCAAGGAAAAAAAAACAAAACTATGGATTCATATCATTTGTATTTAGCTTCAAAATTGACTTTGTGTTGCATTCTGCTTGTTGTGAAGAGGTTGGGTAAATACATGCCACTCAATGCAACCCTTCCGAGCTCCATAGATGTCAATTTCTAACTTCAGTCGATAACCCTCTAGTCATAATACCAGTGAGTAGGACAATGAAATATTGACATATTATTTTAAAGTTAAATGTGCATCTTGTACACTGTCAGATGTGGTAATTATGATTGTTTAAAAAAAAAAAATGAATATATAAATTCTCTATGAAAAGTAAAGTTTAATGATATGAATTCCTTGTGAGATATTTTGATTATCACTTGGAAAGATTTCTTTTCCAGTAAATATTGATGTTTACTGCTGTATATAAAACCTTAAAATGCATTTAGCATTTGTCAACAATCTTAATTGGGATTTATCTCATGATCAGGTGACTCTTAATCGGAATGATGCTGTTCCAAATAGAAAATCAATGCTATTACGAGTTAAAAATTCTATCTGGAATAGCTTCATTTTAACGTAACTTGTATTGAGCATGAAAAGTTTTCAGTGTAACAATTACATATTCATCAGTCCTTAAAAAATATTTCAACAGCAAACACATAGTATGCACTAATCCAAGCCTTGATCATAATTGATTGTATCTGCAAGAGGGTGGGGGAATGGTTAGGTATTGGGTTGGTAGAGCTACCATTACCTCTTGTTTAAGTTGACTAGCACTACAAAGGTGACAGTTAAAAAAGTGAGATACTTATATTTCTGCTGCAACCTTTATTTAGCATTACAATTTTAACCAGTTTACACTTGAT
The DNA here is from genome assembly GCA_963585895.1 of Sepioteuthis lessoniana. Taxonomy (NCBI): domain Eukaryota; kingdom Metazoa; phylum Mollusca; class Cephalopoda; order Myopsida; family Loliginidae; genus Sepioteuthis; species Sepioteuthis lessoniana. The sequence continues at coordinate 1,441,208 of OY757939.1, forward strand.
GTCTCATTTATGCATCATAAAAATGTTAATTCAAAAAATTCATTATGTTCCATAATAATATCATAATTTTCTGTATTTCCCAAACAATATCCTTCATAATGATGGTTAAAAGTACTTGGTCCGTGTATAAAAAGAACAATCTTTGAACACTCTTTGTACAGCCTTGATCTACAGCTGTAGCAGAAAAAAACATAAAAAAAAAAAAATGAATAAACAATTATTGTTGATCCTATTTAATGAAGCATATCTCTAGAATACTTGGCTTTTATATATATATATATATATATATATATATATATATAATATCAGTAATGCAGTTTGCTATATCTATAAATAGTGTTCAATATCAGTGATAGACCATATGTAAATCTAAGAAGTTAGGATAGTGTAGACACAATTAATGGTGTTTGGTAACTATCAGTTTCTTACCTCCTGTGACCATATGAGGGTCATCTGAAATGTTCATTGGCTGACCAAGTTACTCTGATGGAATATGATCAAATGATGTTTATTTTTCAACATAATACATCTTGCAGTCTGTATACTTCTTCCATCAGTATTGTAGTGATTGAATCCCATTGGGCAAAAATGTCATCATATAAACTTTTCAACCCCCACCCCCTTACGTATATCTTGTGACATTCATGCATAATTAGTTGTACATATATTCAGGTATAGTAACATTGAATAAAAAAATAATTTTGCTTATCAAATATTCATTTTTCAACATAATCTCTTTTCTTGTCAATAAACTTGAGAATGATTAATCACATGGACTGAATATTACGCAGTTAAAATTTTCTATCAAATTACAGTTAATAAATGTCCAGTCACTGACTTATTGATTCCTCTTTTATTGGTATTTATGAATTTTCCTTGGGAAGCAATCTATTAAACTGGACCTTTTTGTATTGAGAAGAATAACTTGATTTCTTTTATAGATGAAACCAAAATAGAAGAAAAGAAGATTTTATATATTTTACTTTTTGTATTTTCATTTTGAGAGATGATGTCATCGTGTTTTTATGCAAAGAAGAAAAAGCAGCAATCAAGCCTGAATGACTTGTTGTATCATTTTATTTTCTACATGGTTTAACCACAAACTTTTCTTTTTTTTTTTTTTTCTATTTTCTTTTCAAGATAATTAACTACAGCTATTTTTATTTTAGATTATTTTGTTGATGCAAAATTAAATTGGACTAAACTTTCATTTGAAAGATAATATCTTTCATACATTTGTGTAAAAATGTTTGGAGACTGATCAATATTTTACCATTATCCTTTTTTTTGCCTTATGTGCAGATTAGGTCAGCACAAATTCTATTTTTGTCTTCTCCATTCTCTGTATTTAAAAAAAAAAAAAAATTGAGATCTTTGAGACATTTTCAATCTTCTCATATACCCAACATTGATATTCAATTTTTTATTCAAGCAAAGAATAAGAATGAAACCATATTTAAAAAAAAAAGAAGTCATATATATATTGACTAACTTGGAAAATCAGCCTGTTAATTACAACAGTATTAGCAAGTAGCGAATATCCCATAAAAAATGCACTATTATGATGATATAGTCTTCAGTGCCATTAAAAAGGTCTTAACTCGCTTGTTCATTCAGCAACTAGTAAATTTCACTGATGAAAATTCATCTACAGTCAAATAGAAAGAAACAATAAATTGAAAAAATAAAATTCTTTTATTTTCAATGTTAAGATAAAGATAGGAATACATAAAAAAGAATAAAGAAAACTCAATATTTGTTATCAATTTTTATGTAGTTTGCTAAGTCGACTTATTCTAAAATATATTTCAAAATAATAGTTGAATGCTAGTTTTAGACAAACAAGAAGTATAATCTTTATTTCAAAATTTATGCAATATATATATACATATATTTGATGTAATATACAAATATAATATTTGAATATAATTGACTGGAGTAGATCTTTCTATAATAGAAGTTACCTTCAGTGAAATTTGATGTGCTGGAATTTACTCTGAGGGACATTACCTAAAACTATTTATACAACAATATATACACTACTTTTTAGAAATGTAAAAATTTCTTTGTTTGTTAATCATCTGCTTGCTCATATCATTGATTTTTTTTTTTGTCTAGAAAAACCATGTGTGATCATTTGATTACCAATTAGATTATATTAATAAAACTTTGATGATAAAGGACATTTTTTGATAAATATTCATAATTCAAGTTATATCTGCTATGAGTAAAAAGAATGTGTTTTTATGTTTTGCTTGATAAATATCATTAAATTACAAATAATATTGATTAACTTGGAAAATCATTCAAACTATTGGCAAATTCAGCTGCAAAGTAATTTTGATGGCAACAATCCAAGTTATATATAAATGGATTGATACTATATATATATATATATATATATATATATATATATACACACACACACACACTCATCATGGGAAATGTAATTGGTGACCCAAATTCTGGACAAGGCTGTTTGTTTGACTTTGCATGAATGCCCTTGAAAAAGGCATGAATCCATCTGTTCTCCCTCCAACTATGGGTAATTAGTAGGGTAGAATGATGTTCTTTAACCTTAGTAAAGTGACACGTTTAAAAGAAAGAAAACTGAATTTAAACCATTCATACTTCACTTAAAAAAAAAAGAAGCCTTGTCACATTCTGCTTGTTGTGAGGGAGTTGGGTAAATACATACTCACTCACACTCTCTCTCTCTCTCAAATATATTAACTTTATTATATATTATTTATGTAGCTAATTCATTATTTATATTATTTGATAATATATCATCAATATTTATTAATACAGGTTTATACTTGTATTTTTAATATGTATTAATGTAATTTTATGTTTAATGTAACAGCAGAGGATGTGGCCTGCCACAACACTTTCCTGTGTTTATGATGCTTTTCTCCTGGAGAACTTAGTTTTTCATCAATTACAGGTGTTTTTGTTGACTTTCTAGGCCGCTGCCTCTGGTTGTTGTATTTGCTTTTTTTCTTACATCATCTGTACAAGTTTCTTGTGTTATTTCTTCAAAGAAAATATATTTGAAAATCTTCTCTAACCTTTCTTTGAAATAATGGAACAAAGAATTGTGATGATAAAATTAAATTAAATTCATTCAAGTTTGGGGTGGTTGTTTTTTTTTGTTTTCAATCAAGTGTTGAAGTGTTTAGATAAGGAAAACTGGCTCTATAATTAAGATTTAATATTAAACTTCCATCATTTCAATATAACAGTCAGGTTAGTTTTTTCTCTGCCTAAAATTCTTTTTGGGTGTAGTTATCATTCAGAATGTGCCTGGTAGTCAGTTGCATATGTGTACCAAATTTAGAGAAAATCAGTTTTTATATCAATAAAACATATATATATATACTTGCACACACATTTTTATGCCTAATATTTCCAACTTTTCTTCAATGTTTACTTTTGTCTATCTTAATAATGTCTTAAGAATTTATTGGTGTAATATTTAAGATTTGATTCTAAACAATAACAACAACGGAAGACCAACTGTTTTTAGAAAATTTTCAAAACAAAATTTGAAAGTCATTTTGATTGTAATTATTCAATTATCTTTTTTCAAGTTAGATTTTCTTTTCATAAAAAATCCTAAAATATCAAGTTTGATTCCTTCTTTCAAATTGTTCAATGATAAAAATCTCTTGCTTTCTGGTTTTTCTTCTGAGCTTCAGAAGGAAATCCAAATATTAAAAAGAAAGATTATTTATTTTACTCACTATCTATATACTTTGTTAGTATTTGCTTCTAAAGTTCTCAACAAAATTAGGGAGGAAAGAATTGTTGGTGGTCAGGAATAAATGTAAGCATTACTGAAAGAATATGGCTATTATATATATATATAATTTTATGGAAATGAAAGTTTCTAGTTGAATTTATTTCAAGCTTTAGAATGTATTTTTCTACATATGATGTCTTCATAGATTTTTGCAAAGTGTTACAGTTGCTTATTAATATTTTATATAAAGTCCTCAAAGATCGTCATTGTTTTCTACTGAATCTACAAATGTTATTGATAAGCAGTCTAATATACATAATCTCAAATAGGAACTGATAATTTAATATGTGTCAGATATTTGATAGGTACTCTAATATATTTATAATATCACATTGATGCTCATATTTTGTGTGTGTGTGTGTGTGTGTGTGTATATATATATATATATATATATATATATATATATATATATCCCACTTAAAATATTGACCTTGTGTCATAGTTTGCCCATGGTGGAGAGGTTGGGTTAATAAACATAAGTGCACAAATCAGAATCACAGTGTTTCCCTTCTAGTTACAGTTATATAATTTGCTCAACATTTTACAGCTGATTTGATTTCAGAGTTTTCCTTCTTCTCTACTGGTTGCCTTACCAAGGCTAAAGAACCTGTCTGCCCTACTATTAACCTACAGCATGGGGAAGAGATTAGTTTGAAATGAAATACAAGCTGCTTTCTTCCGGATCTGACCTGAGGTCATTGATTCTATTTTCTCAGATGATAACCATTACACTAAATGAGCCTCTTCAATGTCTATTTTATATGATTAAACAATAATGTAAAGATTTAGTTTAGCTAATTTGACAGTTTTGAACTATACTTATATTAGACCTTTAAGAGATTTTGGAATTTTCTGATACTAATATACTAAAAATATGTTTCAGAGTTCCATTAGTAATCCTAAGTCATTTGACTTTGGCTGTAGCCATTGTTAAAATATGTGACAGTAGAAAGGTAAAAAAGATATTTGGTGACGTATAGAACTATAAAACCAGAAATAAGTTCAGATATTGTGTACATTGAACTTTGAAATTTATTCATTTCTATTATATCTTAATAATATAAAAATATACATGAGATAATAGTTATTTATTCTTGGAATAAATGTACAAGTAAGGAAATACAGTAAACAGTAAGTATCTGATTACTTTGGCTATTTGCTAACTTTAGTTTGGTTTCTTTATGAGCTTGGATCAGTCTATTCTTGGGGGAGTGGTTCCATACACACCACAATAATTTCTAAAAAACAGACACTATTGTCTTAAAAAGATGAGTTCTTTCAAAATTATTACACAGATTTTGTTTTATTTTTTGCCAAGAGAGTTCTTTGAATGCATATTATTTTTTTTTCTACAGAATCTATTTGATGAAATCTTTTCTGATTGATAGAAAATTTTTCAAATTTGGTCTTAGAAGTCTCAAGATGAGATATAATTAATTTACAAGAAAAAAATCAATAGAATATTGAAGAACTGAAATTTTAACATCCAATCGGAAGATATTATTTTCTTTTCTGTTTTAAGCATCAGGTGAGATTTGGGGGGAAGGAGTGTGAAAAACAAAACAACAAACCCATGAATCTCTTTAAAAAAGAAATTGCACATCTTGTGTTTGTATAATTTGTACTTGAATGTCAATTTCTATTGATAAGGATGAAGTTAGAGTTTGAACTATCAGGTTCCATGATTTTTAATTACTTAGAGGTGGATCAAAAAAAATAATAAAAAAATCAATCAATTCTATTTTCTTTAATGTATTCATTATTTTTTTTTTTTAAATATGAATTTTCAAAGTTGTTACTTATGATAAGGATAATTTATATTAAGTACTTGTCATAGATATTTGAACAGACAATTTTCCTTCTAATTATTTGATTTTGAGTGTTAAAAATTAGAACATTTTGCAAGAAGTAAATTTTATTGCAGTCAACATAACAGAAGATGCACTTTATTTGCAGTTCTCGATAATAATGAAAAAAAAAAAAGTCAAGCTCACATGTGCTGTTTGCCAATGTTTTCAAAATAGTAATTTATAAGCCATTAGTCAAAGTCCTTAATGGTGTCTGTAATCTAAGATAGAGCAAAAAACAAAAAATAGAATTTTGTGCTTGTTTAAATATAAAGTATAGCAGAAATATCTGCTACATTTTAAAGTGTCACCTGTCTGGGGCAAGCAAACTTAAGCAAGTGGTAATAGTAGCTCCATTTTATCACTTTCCTAAGTTCATTAGCACCACTCAGATGACAGTTCTACAGTCTGTACTTATGACTACCAACTGTTTGTGATGCCAAAAAAAGGAAGGAACTACTCAAAAGTATTTGAACAAATACAAAATCTGTCCTTTATCAATTGTCTAAATTTCTGAGACGAAGCTTGATGATTTTTATCATTAAGGGTTTTCGGACTATTGTCTTCATCTTTATTGTTATCGCCACAATGTTTCAGCCGATATGTCCTCTGGCCTTCTTCAGGTGTTTGTTGAACTCGGGGCCCTTCATGGAACTTCGAACTACGTCCTTTATTGAATTCACAGGAGTCACCTGTTCTGTGCAAGTGTTGAGTATTCTTGTATTGTTACTCGCCTGTTACTCGGATTGAACCTGCAACCTTCAGATAATTGTCTCCTTAGAAGCTTAGGGAACCAACGCTTATAACCATTACGCCATGTGTCCTGCTGGACTATTCAGAGTGAATTTTTGGGACTTATAAACTTAATGTTCTTACTTGACTAGGATTACTACTATTATGTATGATTTTTTACCAGTACTCATATTCAGATTTTTTTTTAAAGATGAAGATAATAGTCTGAAAACCCTTAATGATAAAAAACTGTCTTTTATTGTATGAGATTTCTGGTCGTTCACTCAGGAGCTTGAGCAAAGGATCAAAATTAACTTATATACAGGAAAGAGTAATTCCCCATCAAAAAATAAAAACAATAGTTCATGAACTGGAAATGGTTTACACATTGCTCTAAGAGTCAGGAATTTAGACTGTTTGGAACCAATCTGAATTGTTGCCCTTTTAGTGGGGCCAAGAGTATTGTATCCCTTGCAAAAGGGTAAGACATTCCCCCCGCTCCCCTAAACAACTGGATCGAGTAGTGCGGCTTTAGTTCTGGAGTTGAGTGAAGAATCATTACTCTACTGCTAATATTCTCAGGTCCATTCTGAATTATAACAACATTTAGGCTCATATTTATCGCTCAAATAGATCTGTGTTTGAGATAATGAAGTATTTACCTCTTTAAAAGGATTGTGAAGATAGATTTTTGGACTTCATAGAAGACCAATACAGACTTACATATAATATAACCTAACACGGGTTTACATGTTGTAAAACCAACTGATCTGGATTGACTGATTTGATTACTTTCTTTCGGTGTTCACAAACGTATTTTTTTTGTTTTCTTTTGGAGAAAAAAACCATTGCTACTGAGTTTGATTTGCTGAATCCATTTCCTCCAATGCATGAGTTGGCATTCATATTTCAAATGTGACATTTGAATACCAACCATTGACTGAGCATTAACTGATAATTTTTTCAATCAATGTTTTCCACCCAATCAATAAAAGATTTTAGACCACTAATAAGATATCTGTGGTGACTGGTTTGTTTTTGTGTTATTGACAGTGAATATTAAGATTTTGAATTGATAAGTGTTAATGTGTTTCTGTAAAAATTTGTACCTCTTTTGCTCAGAAAGAATAAAAAATATCATTTAAACGTGTGCCTCCAATTTGAGGGACCAAGTTTGAAATGCCCCACAATTTCTTTGTAAAGTTTTGAATAGAGATGATAAAATAATTTTTGTTATTTTTAGGTACTCATTATTATTATTATTATTATTTTTTTAAATAAAAAAAAAATTATGTGTGTTTGTGTATATGAATATATATTTGTATATGATGTAGTTGTACTTGTATTATGCATATGGGCAATTATAGGTATGTGTGTAAGCTCATACACTATCTAGTATATATATGTGTGTGTGTATATATATATATATATATATATGAATGAGAAATGATTTCTCTATAAGCTGAGATTATGTTTGGAAAGCTCTTAGTACATGTTCACACAGAATGTGGCTGTGATGCAAAATGAACAGGTGTAAAGAATTTGTGGGTAGAATAGACTTGATAAATAACTGAGGTAGTTGAATAAAGAGATTTTAATTAAAAAAAAATCCTGTTATTATTTGGGGTTGGACAAATTGGATAAGAGGAGCGAAAATTTTGATAATGAAGAATATTAAAGAAAAGTGACATTAGTGACATATAATAAAGCAATCATGGGTTGAGCAAACAAAACAAAAACAAACTCACACACACACACACACACACACTTATAATACATAACAAAAGAAAAAAAAATGTTCTAGATATATGAATTGATATGTTATATTTATAAATTTTTTTCCAAGTGGCCAATACTTATATATACATACCAACCCCTCCATATGAGCCGAATGCATCACAAGCAGAGTTTTCCTTCTCCTAGTCTTGTTGCCATTATAGGTTAAAGAGCCCAGTCTGTCCTATTTACCTATATCTGGAGGGAGACTGATTGGATTTATACCTTGGTCAAGAGTATTAGTGGTATGTGAAAAAAGCCTTGTCTGAGATTTGAACTCTGGTTGCCAAGTCGATTTTCTATGGTGATAACTATTACACCATACTAATTTGGACTACAACCATTAAACTATGTCAACTGATACTCGAGTATTTTGGTGAGATACAATCTGATAAATGTATCTTCCAATATCTTTTAAATAAGCAAAGGCAAATAGTTATGAAACATAGTTTATAAAACTTTCAAAAAATTTCTATTAAATTTGACAGCTGCTATAATTACAGCCAAATTTTTGTAATGACAACATTCACATCTTTGGACAGCTCTTAGAAAATTATATTAATGATATTTTCAACTCAATCATCAGTTTCTATGGTTATAATTAGGACTAAAATAGTTACAGTTTTGTTTTAGATAGAAATACAGAGAAATATGAATAAGACTTTTGAGAAAAAAATGGTTGGCAATATCTGCAGCCGTTATTTGTACCTTTCACCCAAGCGACTTGTTGAGGGTAGAATGTGTAGCATAATGAGTTATTGTAACAAAATGTTGCTTGATATTGCTGTAAAGGAGTCTTCTGGATACTGTGATAAAAGGTTGATGCTGAAATGAATTTTAAATAAAACATATAAAAGGAAAATAAATAACAGGAGGTTGAATTGAACAGATGTTGTCTTTTTATGTATTTATATATTTTTAACAATAATCTAAACAGCCAATAAAACTTTCCACTTGTAAATTGAAAAATCGAGAAAGGAATAATTAAGTGGGTAATTGTTCAGAAAACATTTTAGAGGTGTGTTTATCAAGAGTATCTTTAGTTTCCAAGGTTGAAAACTTTTGCTATTCTACTGCTTTTTATCGTGAACCAGAAGAAAGAATAAAAGACAAATGTACTGAGTGGACCAATCCATTAATGCCAATCTTCTCCAATTTAATGGTACACAGGAAACTTGAAAATATTCAGGAAAAAAAGAACTTTTTTTTTTTTTTATATATGAGAGTGTAATAGTCTTAAAAAAGAATAATAATAAAAAATTAGCTGAAACCACAAAATAAAAAGAATAAAATCACTAAACAGACAAATAAGTAGAATGATTCATTTGAAAATGACAAAATATGTAAACTGACTGATACTCATCGTTTTTTTGTTTTGTTTTAATAAATCATTTAAGGATATTCACAAGTGAAATGATAAAGTGTTTATATAATGCTATCGTCATTATTTTTTTGAATGAACCACTTTTGTCTCCTATGTACATTAACGTCAATCAAAGACAGAAATGACAATGATAGAGATTAATGTGATGTTTTGGGATTGGATTATGAAAATAAAGAAATCTTTTTCTTCCTCCCTCTTTTGGTGTAATTTTTTTTCACTCTAAAAGTTGCTATCAAATCTAATAGCATCTAATCCAGATAAAAGAATTCCAAAATGGAAAAAAAAGCAGGAATCCAAAGAGAAAATATTAGATTGACGAAAAAAAAAAGAATTTTTTTTAACACAAAAGAATTAAGATTAAATTCTGACTGTTTATGATGAGAGTTGATTTGTAATTTGATTTGTGTTTTTTATAAAAAGATTTTTAATGCATTTTATTGCAAAAAGATAAATACAACATTGATTAACTTTTAAAAAGCCTGCAATTCTCTGCTTTCCCACACACACACACACAAAGTTAATTTTCTAAGTACAGATGCATTATGAATTGAATATACAATTGATTAAAAAAGAAACAACTGATAAACCTGAAAATGTTGCCAATATATTTAGGTAGTTACACGATGCTAACACAGTGTAATAGTTATTTACATAGAAAAGTTTAAAGTTTGGGCTGTTTACATTCTCTTTGCATTAATTCTCTTGAGAAAGTTGTTCTTTTTCTGTCCTACTCAAACTATGTATATATAACACCCCAGAGCTCTTTAGCCTTGGTTGGTAACCAGTCTAAGAAAAGTCTGCTTTAAAACCAGTAGTGAACTTCCTAAGGCAGATGATTGGTAAACTTGACCTCCTTTATGTCCTGAGTATGACACTAAACTGCATCTGGTAGAGAGGTTTCAGTTGTAGAGAACTGGGGAATGTGGAGTATCCTTTGACTGCCATTACTCCTAGGTCCACTCTGATCCAGAGTGGTAGTACCTGTTGGGGTCCCATCTATGGGTCATATAGATCTGTTTAAAAATCATTTGAATTTGATAGGAGCATGTGAAAAAAACTGCAAAAACCTTTAAGAAACGACTCAAAAATGTGGATATGAATGTAGAATGAATGCAAATCCTCAACCTCTCGGTAAAATATAACCATAGATGGGTTAACATGCCATTAAAATCAATCTCCTTTCCAGTAAAACTTGCACCCCAAAAGGCTGCCATTTGTGATGTCTCATTTCACTCATAGAAAATGTTTGCGGACACCAAGAGAGTAAGATTGCACAGGGGTAATGACTCTTCCACTTTAAAAAATATTGTTGTGAAGTTCTTTGATTTTGTATAGTTATGAATATTTTTGGAATCGAAGTCAATCAAGATATGTAAACACACACACACTTTTGTAAGAATGGCGATATATATCATATGAAGGAAACCAAAATTTAGTAGTGTTTAATGTAGCATTTCGTTTGTTTATAAGCTTCATTAGATAATGATTGGAAAAAAAATTAAAAAAGAATACAGGAAAAAACCCCCCAAAAAAAACAAATGGCGAAACTATGATGCTGTCATGGCAAATTATCTATGAAAGCCATCCATGACAGATCTTTAAAGATAGAGAAATTGAAATGGTCTACATTTGTGTGCTTGACCATTGCAATATGATTAGAATATTTGAATATATCAATGTTGTGTCTGATTCAATGTATTGTTAATAAATCCTAACTAAATAGTACATTTATTCATGTATGTATATATAAAATTTCATCACTATATTCATTCTTTTTTAAATATTTAATGATGTGTGTATGTGTGTATATATATATATATATATATATATAAGCAAAACTTATATAGAACAATTAAAAAAAACAAAAAAAAACAACAGATTTTGTACAATACCAGAGCTGACCTCAAGACTTAATGAACACCATATGTAACAATATAAAATAAAAAATATATTTAGTATTATTATTTTATTAAAAAGACTAATAACAAGAATTATTTAAAAAGAAAAAAAAAATACAACTGACTACAAAAGTAAATTTTTTTGTTAAACCTTGTAAGAAAAGGTGGGGAAGACAAGCAAGTGGGGTCATAGAGGGAAAGCTTAAGCATGAGACAACATTTAAAGAAATGGGATGTGTGTGTGTGTGGGGGAAGCATACATTAAAATAGCTAAATACAAAATCGGACCACAACTCTGATATTGTATGAAACCTGTTGCTGATTTTTTTTAAATATTTAATATTATGTAAGTTTAGTGCTTATAAATATTTGCTCTCTCTCTCTCATATATATATATATATATATATATATAGACATGCATAAGTATTGAATACATGTTATTTTCTGTTATAACTCTAGTTTAAGTTCATCATTTTGCCTGATATTTGGTAAGTAATATCTCGTAAAGCTGTTTTAGTTGTATGTGGAAGGAAAATTAAAAACTCATGGTTGAATCCATTTTTTTTTTTTTTTTTTTTTTTTTAAAGATCAAAGTTCAAATTACCCTATGCAAAAGTATTGGATACATCAATTTAATATTTTGTTGCATAGCCTCTGTTTTATTTCGCTGCTTCCAGTCACTTTCTATAATTGGCCACAAGTTTTCCATGCTGATCCAGTGTTACTTTACCCCATTTTTTCCTTGCATAATTCCCCTAATTGCTTGATATTTTGTGGATTCCGCTTATGAACTTTAACCTTCAAAGTATTCCACAAATTCTCAATTGGATTCAATCAGGATACTGACTTGAATCCAATTGAGAGTACTAATACCATTATTTTCAAACCATTCCTTTATAAGTTTTGCGATATGCTTGGGATCATTGTTGTGTGGAAGCACGAAATTCTGACCATGTCCTAAAGAAGTTGCAGATTTCTGAAGGTTCTTCTCTAGAATCTCCCTGTACATGCTACCATTCATTCTACCATGGATAACTTGTAACTCACCAGTACCCTTGGATGAAAAGCATCCCCATATCATAATGAAACCACCCCCAAACTTAACTGTGGGGAAGGTATTGTGCTTCTTGAAGGCAGTGCCATTTTTTTGCCAAACACTTGTTGCTGTGTTCCTTCCAAATAGTTCAACTTTCATTTCATTCAACCAGATTCCCTTTTCCCAAAATTGCATATTTTTCTTTTCATAACTTTTGATAAACTTTAATTTGTCTTTGATATGTTTGGTTTTCAGTAAAGGCACTTTTCTTGGTGAAAGAGCTCTGCTGATGGTATCCTTACTTACATTAATTCCAGCACCCTCTAGATCAGTTTTAATTTCAAAACAAGTAAGGAAGGCGTTTATTTGCACATTTCTGCTGATCCACCTTGAAGTACGCACATTAATTTTTCTCGATCTTCCATTTCTTGGAAGGTTTGCTGTACCGTCGCCATACTTATACTTTCTGATGATATTTCCTACTGTACTTAGTGCGAGATTCATTTCTTTGATCAGTAGCACTATCTTGTAAAAATTATGTGCTTCTCTGATTGATCAGAGATAACATTGCCATACTATCAAAAATTTAAATATTTAAAGTCTTTTAAAATACAAATTTTCAATTGGAAATTTGAAAAAAGTGTCTTGTATCCAATACTTTTGCATAGGGTAATTTTGAACTTTGATAAAAAAATGAATTCAACCATGAGTTTTTAATTTTCCTTCCACATACAACTAAAACAACTTTAAGAGATATTACTTACCAAATATCAGGCAAGTTGACGAATATAAACTAGAGTTATAACAGAAAATAACATATATCTAATACTTATGCATGTCACTATATATATATATATATATATATATATATATATATATATATATATATATATATAAATAAAATGTGTGTGTGTTTGTTTTATCATTATTTATATTTAGCTACTTGCATATCTGATCAAATCCAATTATAATTTTCTCTGAATGTCTTTAAAAAGAAACTATATTTACAAATTTTTCTTAAATTCAATTCGCATTGAAAAAAACCCCTCCTCCTCCTCCATCCACAAAAAAAGCTTATAGAGTAAACATTAAAGGTTGATTCAAAATTTGACTGGCAGGAACAAATCTGTCCTTGGATTATTGTTTTCATGGGAGAGGTGGGGGCCTGATTTCTCTTTTCTTTCTTTCTTTCTTTCTTTTTTTTTTTGTGTGATACTTCAGTGCATAGCTTTCCTACTTGAAAAAGTTTTCCTTTTCATGTGATTTTAAAGTTATTTTAAGATCCCTTTTTTGAAATCATCATTGTATGGGGAGAGAAAGAGAGCGAGATCTCTTTTTCAAGGCCTTTTGATGCAGAGGGATAATGTAAAAATTGTGCTTTTTTTTCCCCCCTTTAAAAATCTAAACATCTTAAAGGGATCTCTGTCTGCGGAATGACCTTTTGAGTCAATATGATAAGCAAAAGAATATATATATATATATATATATATATAAAATCTAGGGGGCAAAATGACAAAAACAATTCTAGCTATTACGGCAATAATAATAATGTTTCTAACTAGAACAGTTATTGATAAATATCTTAAGGAAATTATTGAACACAAGCTGTGACTTTTAATCTTTTGTAAAGTGTCATGTTTATAATTACCTGATCCCTCCACTATGATTGCCCAGTCGGCTGGGGTTGTAGAATACACTGACTGCTTCTCTGCAGAGGGGTAAGTCTTCCCCTCCAGTGAGTGTCTTGGATATGACACTAAACAATCTGATGGTAAGGTTCCAGTAAAGCTGGAGCTTTGGTGAATGTGGAACACTCCTTCATTACCATTGCTCCCAGGTCCACTCTGGCCTGGAGTGGTAGCACTTGATAGTGTCAAATAGAACTAACTGCATATTTATGCTAAAACTGAATTGTTTGAATTAGAACTGTTTGACTAAACTGAATAGCTAGAAATAGGAATGTTTTTGACAATTAAACTGTATTTACATTTAAACTGTGCTTATGCTAAACTGAATTGTTTGAAATGGAACTGTTTTTGACATTGAAACTGTACTTAGACTAAACTGAATTAGCTTAATTAGAACTGTTTGACTAAACTGAATAGCTTGAAATCGAAATGTTTTTGACAATTTAACTGTGTACTGATGTTAAACCGAATTTTTGGAAAAAAGAACTGAATATTTGCATAAAAATGGATTTGGTGTTAAATAACCTACAAAGGTTGATATGCCATAAAACCCAAACAACCTACTCTCCACTCTGAGCAGGATGTGACACAAGGTCAATTTTTAAGTAGAGTAAAACTGGTTTGAATTTAGTTTTCCTTCTCCTAGACTAGTTGCCAAACCAAAGCAAAAGGATCTGATCTTCCCTTCTATTTATCCATAGTTAGATGGAGACTAAATGGATTCATGCCTTTTCCAAGAGGATTTGCATGATATGAAATGCATACAGACAAGTCCAAGATTTGAACTCATGTTGCTAATTCGATTTTCCCTGACCAAAAAGCAAAATGTAATACTAAGCATGCCCCCTGAAATGTCGAATGTTGTCAGTTGATGATTTCCAAGTCTAAATTGATACTTTTTTGCATTCCTCCTTTAAGAAATAAGGGATGTGAACTCTTTTTATTTCTTGCTTGCCCTCATTTTCTATATGCACCACATACTTTGATTTGGACGATTTCCAAACCTTATCATCCACATCCAGCAAGTAGTTAGCATGTTTGGCACTACATACACCTGGTGAATTGTTGCTCTCAAAATGAAGCATGCCCAAAGTATGCTGCTTTGGCAATGGTGAAATTATCACTGGTCTGAAGTGCTTCTGCTGTCAACCTCTTCATTTAACCCTGATATTACATCTTTTTGTGATTGTAAACATCAGATCTTTCATGAATAAATTATGATTGTTAGCTTGTGAATTTTAACTGTTTTTTTGTTTTTTTTATTAAAAATGATTCTGTCCTTTTAAGAATTTTGTCCCAGACTCTCTTTGTGGCTTTCAGATTGAAATGGTTGAGAACCCCTGATTATGTAAATGTTGTTATAATGTGAGAAGAAAAATACTTTTTGGCATAAATTGTCTTTTTAAAATCCTTATTGCCTAAAAATATAGTGTCATAATGTTTAACAAAAGTTGAAATAAAGTTTTTGCTGTATTTCAACTTTAATTGAAACATCATGGAAACTAAAAGGTAAATTAGATTGGGTGATTTCCAGTGATAAATTCAATGATTCATGTTGAAACAATCTTTCATATAAGTTTGCAGTATCTTCAAATTTACAATTTCATGTTAATCCTTATAACTCATCCATAATATGATTATCTATGGAGGTGCCCGTGGTGTAATGGTTATTGTCGTAGGAAATGAACATGGCGACACGAGTTCAAATCCTGGACGACACTGATTGCATTTCACATAGCACTGATGCCCTTGCGAAAGGTATGAATCCAATTATTCTCCCTCCAGCTATGGGTAAATAGTAGGGCAGACTGGGTTCTTCAGCCTTGGTAAGGCAACTAGTCTAGGAGAAGGAAAACTCTGAATTAAAACCTGTTAAACTCCGCTTAAAAAAATTAACCTTGTGTCATATCCTGCTCAAGCGGAGGGGTTGGTAAATATGATAATTTAATTATCTTCTTCAGAGTTATATTTAAAAGGGGTGGATTTTTGAAAAATCTCATCTGTAAATTGTGTACAAAAATTGTTTCCTTAGACAGAGGACAGAGGCTTTTGCTAATTTAAAAATATGAACTTTCTCTAATTCCAACAGCACCAAAATACAGATTGATAAATTTTTTTTTTTCCTTAGTAACAGCATATTTTTTTATTTTGATCGGACTATGACCTCTAAGTCAAACCTTAAAAATCAATGCTGGATTCATTTAGTATTTTTTATATATATATATATATATATATATATATATGCAAACCAAGGAGACAGACAGTAACACTAGTTTTTCTGTAATAAGATGAACTTGTCTCAACAAAGACTATGTGTAAAATGTTTTATAGGAAGTGAAACAGTCATTTTTAAAGCTTTGAATATAAAATTTTGAGATAGGCAAATAAATTTATCTTCATAGTCATTTCACTTTTCATAAACTTATTTTTTCATTATTTCAAATAAATGAACATGTTTGATAATTGATTTTGAATATGGAAATTTTTCATCCTGTAGGCTGGGGCTGTAGAATATGCAGGCTGCACCTCTGCAGAGGGGTAAAACCCTTTAACAAGGCTACTTGTAGGCCATGGGTAGTGGTCCAAAATGCTTGAGAATGGGATCTTGGTGGCTGAGCAGTCTTTGACCTGGCAACTCAGTGGTCACATGACTTGTAACACTCAGCTTTGACCCTTACTATGCTAGATGGGCAGTTGGATGGGCCTGATCCAATCAATTGACTAGTTGTGTCAAGCTGTAGCAGCTATATGATTGTCCCAACCATGTTCTTCAAATTCTTCTTGTGGCAAACAAATACCCAACCCTGTTTTATCTTATAAATACTTAAAGGTGGTAGCTGAGAGCAAATTGCATTTAGAGAATAAGACTTTTACTACTGTTAACAAGTATTATCTACTGAAAACTTGAAATTAACCAGTGGCTCAAAATCCTACTCTTGACTCGATTATATTGGTATTGCATCCCAGTTTTAAACAAGGTGAATGGGTTTCCTCCTTGGTAAATTACCAATACTAGTTGCAAGCCATGATGGTGGAGCACAGGGCCAGCCAAAAAGAAACACAACTTATGGCTTTTTCAAATAAAAGAACAAAACGGAATCTGTCTGAATCTGATTCAGAAAACGAAGCAACAGAATTCCCAAGATGTATTGTACTAGAATCATTGGAAGAGACTTTTTTTTAGCTAAATTGTCTCTATCCTTGTGAGAAAAAAAATCATCTCCAGTTGAGTAAACTCTCGATCTGTTAAAAAGATAAACAGTAATCTATTTGTGGAAATAGACAACTAAAAACATGTGGAAATCTTAATTAAAATGAAAGCTTTTCCCAATATATAAAATGCAAAGTTTACCTGCATAATAAATTCAATACCTCAAAAGGTGTTATAAGAAGCAGAGAAGGGTCCTTAGCTATAGCAGAGAAAATCAGAACAGTTTTAGGAAAGCAAGGAATGTGACTATAAAAGGATAACCATTACAAAAGGGATGGTGAAGAAATACAAACTCACATATACATTCCAACATTCAATAAATAAATAATACCTAAGGAAGTTAAAATTGGATACGACCTTGAAAGAATTGGTATGAGAAATGTGCTCAGTTTAGTAAATGTTAGATTTTAGGTTTTAAAATTGGAACGACCAACACACGAAAAATTAACAAAAGTATTTGTATATTAGTCGCTTTCTTTGTACAATTTTACCGAAACTACTAAGAGTTGAATGCTTTTACAGGAGTTGAATTATCTCTCCCTAGCCAAGAAATTATCTAGTAGTAAACCATATTTAATTAGAGGGGGGGAGAGTGAAGCATCGAAAGGGGAAGGGAGAGCTAATACTAAACGAGAAATGTGTCTGTATTTCTTCAAAACAAAAACAACCAGTCCCCCCACAACGTCATTTATTTCAAGAGAAATAAACTTTACAAAATCCAGCTTCGCGTATTTTCCCTATGCTTGTCGAAAACATTGAATTTTAAGTAACAAAAATGACATACATTCAAGTAACGACAATATTATAACCTTCCGACCACCCCCCTCCCCCCAAAAAAAAGGGAAGAGGGTATAAAAAAACGACTGACTTGCACGAAGCAATGCCGTCAACACCTACTTTCAGTTTAACTTTCGTTAATGATAAAATACCATTCTTTGGTATTTTATGTCAGTTCTTTTTGAAGCCAATTATTAGGGTTTGTTCTTTTCTCGGTGTCTCTTTCTTGTGTAGAATCAACCTGGACAACCGTGTTCTTCTAGTTTCCAGTGTAGACTTGTTGAAAACGATGTTTACTATTCTTTCAGCAAACTTCGAGTAGACCACCGCCTCCTCCTCCTAGAGATGAATATCTTTCTGTTTCAACTCGAATTTTCTTCTGTTTAATCTAAGAAGGCATTTACTGAATCTACTGATCCGGCCAACAGCTTCTCTTGTCGGCAAAAATATCCAATAATTCCGCCTTCAGACCTTAGACTCCACTTTCTTTTGAAGGGGACAGCATACCAAAACTACAATTAGCCTGCAGTAGGCTTATTGTTTCAAGAAGTTTTAGAAAACCTCTAAGGAAAAGAAGCTTAGCCTAAAGCGACTAATAGGCCTTTTACCCAAGCCAACTTGCCCAAGAAAAACTGCCTAAAGTCGAAGGCGAATGACCACGT
Organism: Sepioteuthis lessoniana; assembly: GCA_963585895.1. Lineage (NCBI taxonomy): Eukaryota > Metazoa > Mollusca > Cephalopoda > Myopsida > Loliginidae > Sepioteuthis > Sepioteuthis lessoniana. The sequence continues at coordinate 1,460,024 of OY757939.1, forward strand.
GCTAAGCGAGCCAGGCAGTGCCCTGTGCTCGAGTGCTGGGAGGGAAAAAGTGGGAGATCCCTGGGCCAGTGTCACTTAAATAAAAGTAGGGGCGGGGAATAACGGCACAACTTCAAAACAGCAGACATTAACTGCCGAATTTACAAATTCCAACATAAAACAGTACACTCCTGAACTTTTGGGGTGTTTTAAATACAGACACCTCCAGGAAAGCTTCAGAGGATGTCCTACCTGGGGAAGGTGTGGCCAATGGGATTTAGACCCTATGGACGAAGATTCTCAACAAAACCAAATGACCAAACTGCAAACAGAACCACTCCGTTTTCTCAAGATCTTGTAACACATAAAAAAGAGAGGCGAAATATTGAAAATAAAGCATGAAAAAATATGACTTTTTTGAAGCCATGAGGATAGTAAAGTCGTACATGAAGATGAACTCTTACGCCACCGTTGCACGGGGAGTGAACCCAATCAGAATCGGCAATCAACCAGACAATTACAGAGCTCTTGTCAAGAAACTAATCCAATTGGAACCAAATTATTGACCCAAGTTTCAGAAGCAGCTGAAAAACCTACACTTTGCCGAAATCCATGAAAATGAAGCATGAACTAAATTCAAAGAACTTAAAATAAAGAAAAAAAAATCTAATGAAATAATTAAGGGAAAAAATGTGCACAAAATCTATCGCTCAAACAGAAATCACTCGTTCAAAAAATAGAAACAATCTCCTCGAAAACCAAAATCACATAGACCCCCCCCCTCAATCCGTCCTCGAAAAACCATCAAAGACAGAGCAAGAAATTTGCCTTCCAAAAAGCCAGAACCAATCAAACAAAAACCAGAAACTCCTATCGATCAATCAAGAATTAAAGTGAATAACGAAAAACGAAAAAATACAAACTACCTCAGCCAAACTCTATAAAGACCCTTCAACATCAAGAATGAAATTAAAAAATGGATTAATAAACAATGCAATACCCAGAGATCAACCAAACCCCTAAATAGTGTAGAAAGTATAAAATACTGAAACTTGACAACATAATCGAAAACCTTAATTTAGAGAAGATATGTATATAAAAAAAAGTATATCTGAAAGCAATCAGCATTTACACAAAATTATAAATATATATAATTGTTTTTTTTCTTTTTCAGCAATTAAAGAAAGAATAGGGATTTGTGATTGAAGATTTTCTAATAACGATTCTTTTGTTGCTGTTGTAAATTTTTTTCAAAGCTATAAATGATTCCCTTACAATTAGTTTCAGCGCTTGATGATGATAATAAGATTTGGCCTAAAATAATGCAACAAAGGTGGACATGCCAGAAGGAAAAATAAGTCTAAAATAACATACAAATACCGAGTCAAATATTTTGGAAAAAAGTCTGTAAATCAACACGAGAAATCGTTATCGGTGTTTCTTCTTCTTCTTTGTCAACACACGAAATCAATTTCGACATTATTGTTCTTGTGGTTATTTCTCCTCCTCCCCCTCCTCCTCCGTCGTCGTCTCTAATTCGACCAGCTGCCTCTTTTACTTTCTTCATATCCGGGTTTTTTTTCGAATGTTCTTTATTTAAAACAACTATGAATACAAAAAATGTACGTAGTTGTTTTGGAGCACAAGGCCCTGTATGAGAGGGAGGGCAAGAAGAGAACGACCATTATTATTCATGCCATTCTAAGTAGCCCTAGCTAGCCGCAATCGACGACCCATTCATGTAAAATAGTTCACTCATGCAAATCAATTGTGGTCCGCTTTGATAAGACTGATCGGGGAAGTGCTGCGGTCATAAAAGTTGCAGTTTTTCCTCTTCTCCAATCAATGGAGGTAATGTTGGCCATTCCAACTTTCGTTCTGGCTTCCTTGGTGGTAGTTACCGAGATAAACCCTGTATTGGAGTTGACCTCCAATTCTGTTCTTGAGGGGTTCGATGTGCAGCCTTCTGGAGTGGCCTTCGGGTTAGTATCTGTGTCAGAACTGGTGTTGAGGATGATCCCTAGATCTGTCGGTGACAGATCATAGGTCTCAGTAGGCTTTGGATCCAGCAGACGAGCGGCGTTCCGACCTGGTGGACGAGTGGACCCTGACTGAAATATTGTTGAGCATCTTTGAATTCCCATTCACGGTTGCAGGTGAGGTGAGAGTAACCTTGCATGGGTTGTAAAGTTCAACAATCAGCAAGGGTTGTTAAAAGGGAGGCTCTAATGAGACTGGAGATATAAGGGAGTGAGCGAAAAGTCACACCCTTCCTTTCTTGGCTAGGCAGTGATCCCAGTTGCAAGGAGAGATGGGTGGGTTGGGTTCTGGAAAGAAAACAAGGAGAGAACGGTAGAATTTGAAGATGCTTGTTGTTGACCTGTGTGTTGAATTATCATGCTTAATCAGTTTCCTTGTTTCCTTTTTTTCTTAATCAACACACAAAATCAATTTTGTTGACATTTTTTCTCCTTCTTCATTATTGTCGTTTGACTCATCCTCGTAGCTGTTTCTTTCACTTCCTTCAAATCTGTTTTTTTTTTTTTTTTTTAATGTTCTGCTGAAGCAGAAATTTGTCATCTTATGTCCATCCAAAAACTTGCTTATGCAAAATACGGGTCATTTGCATGAATGAAATTTCAGCACTGTTCAGCAACCACTCTGATCAGGTGATCCTGCTGGCCATTCTTTCTGCTTACATGACACACCAAATATGGGGTCTCTTTGACTGATGAGGACAGTCATTCTCACTGACGGCATGCCAGTAGTTCACTCTGCCTCTCATTCCAACTACAAATACTTACACAACTAATATATTCTACAAACACACACACACACACACACACACACACACGTTATATTATTATACTCACACACATACACAAATACATAAGGTATGTTCAAAATGTATCAAGACTGAATCAGTTTTTACCAAGATAGAGATGAACAATGAATGAAACAATTTTCTTGAAAATAATCATCTTGGAATATCAATGTATTCATCATATTGCTATTCCAAGGAGTTTTCTATTTGTCAAAGCACCTCTGAAATTCCTGTTTCAATATTGTGTGATGTTGTACTATTTTATTTCTTTTAGTGCCTCCCATATTCTCAAAACATACACAAGATGAATTTTCCTTTTAGAATATGAAAAGTCTCATGAAACTATGTCTGTTGATTTTCACCTGGTATACAAACACATCTTATCTAAGTTAAGATGGCTTAAGTCGTAGAGTCAATGGTACTTGGTTACTATCAATTTCTTACCAATGCAATTCATCAGACCAAGTTAGATTTGCTCTGTTGACTCTGTTTCTAAACTATCCTAACAGATCTATCAACTGATATTCAGTACTCTTTATTCATTACAGACTACATTTTATATAACGCTTAGGTACGCCAAATCTGTGCAGACACTGGATGCAACCGAGATCTACTGGGAGCGATAGATGGTAGGGATTGATGGTGAGAAAGTGTTGGGGAACTCTACTGTCACTACACGATATTACACACACACACACATACATATATATATTCAATACTTGCCATATTATATAAATGTATATGAATATATCTTCATCTTAGACTTATATAATTGTACATTGTGTTTTTAGGTGTCAGTCATTCATATCAGTAGTTTACCTTATCAGAAGAGTTTGTTGATCATGTACTCTACTTTTGGATTCACTGATTTATTTTCTGCTCTTGAAACTGTTAAAATCTTGACTGTTCTGGATTGCCAAGAATTTCTTCATTTGTCGACTGAATGACAATAAGTTATGAATTTATTCATGTTCAAAAAATGACTTTCTGTTGACAATGGTTGGGGGGGGGACATTTGTTCAAATGCTGATTGATGTTCCTTTGAGTAAGTTCATGTTGACCCATTTTCATGAATGATATATTAATCGAAGCAAAAAAATAAAGAAAATTAAAAGACAGATGGGATTTTGCTCATATTGTATAAAAGATGGCAATGGCAACTTTGGCACTTACCTCACACACACACACACACACACACACACACTCGTATCAATGAGTCTGTTATCTAATAATTAAAAAGCATATATTTTGTACAGCCAATTTTTCAACATAATCTCATTGTCAGTATTCTTAATTCAGTACTGAATATTAATCATATTTGTTAAACATTATATAGTGAAAATTTCAGAACATCATTCACCTTAATAACAATATTTCAGATTTGTATATATCATCATTTTTCTTGAAGGAGGAAATCCTCTCATCTCCTGTTCTTCAAATGCTAGTGACATTGTAATTTTTGCCTTGGAGTATTGCCATACTCAGCACATTCGGGTTGGCAAAGGTGTTCTGTTGAAAATCCTCCCTTAGCTGGGTGTGACCATTCAATAGGATTCAGCAGCTCTAGTTTTTTTTTTATGGATTTCAGTGTTTGTTTTTAAATTCAGAGTTATCGTTTTCATAGACTGGTTGCCTTATAAAGAGAGCCCACTCTGCCGAACTATTTTTAGCCATAACTGGAAGGATGAAAAATATTTCATACCTTTCCCAAGGGAATTAGTAAGAAATGAGTGTAAACAGTCTTGACTGGAAATTGAACTTAATTCACTGAATTCATTTTCTGTCCTGATAATCACCGATCAAATAATAAATATATATATTTTATATATCATACAATGACTGATGTTTATACAGCAGCATTGCTTCCAACAAAGCCGTCATCAGATGATGACCCTGGGTTCAGGGCTGAAGCATCATCACCACTAAACCAGAGTGCCCCAGCAGTAATTCATGATACCACCAGACTTTGTTAGATTGATATCACTCTGTGGGATTGCTATATCCACACTGATGCAGTTAGAGCCTTATTTTGAATCTTTTTTTATGTATTTCCTCTTGTCTGATGGAGAAAGTCTGAGATGAGTCTAGAATATGGAAGTTGAAGTTGGTAATTAAACCTCGGCATCCGACCTTGATATGAAATACATTGGTTATCCAGCCATTTCTGATACATTATTCTTGCAGATCCTCATATTTTTCCAACTTACATTGATGTGCCCAGTCAAAATTTTCTTCAAAATGAGCTGTTAACTCAATAACAAAAACTTTCTTTTAATTTAATGGACCAAATGACAATATCTGGATGCTGATCATTAATGCTGTTTTAGTTGGGAATACGAAATGTTCTAAATCAGTTGCAATGTGCCAGTCCATGCAGTCGCTGAGTAATGATGATCTGTGCTTATTTTTATGCTGAAGTTTTGAAATATTTCCTTTAACGAGATGAATCGCTCTATTGGTGATGTTATTTAGTGTTTTATTGGCAGTCTCACAAGCTATCTTCACTGCCTCTGCAAAAATCTCAGACTTTGTTATGTCTCCATGTGTAGCTTCTTAAAGCATTCTTGCATTCAGTGAGAATATGTTTGAGGCTAGCAGTTTTCCCACATGCTCTACATTGGTCGGATGTAGTTAACCCCCAGCATGAAGGTTGACTGGTGTTGGTAAAACGACATAGACTGCCTATATAAGGAAAGTCAATTTTTGGGGTTCGATGTGCTTAAGGTCGCCTTGTGTGACAGCTCTTTTGCTCTCTCCCGTTTGGTCCATACAACCTGTTTCCTTTGTTCTACAGCTGTATCAAAACAACTGACTTCCTCAAGATGAAGAATTTCTTCCAAAACCATTTTTCTTTAGTTTATTGTGGATTCTTTGGACCACCAATGCTGTGGATGAAGGCCTAGGTCTACTCTTCCATTTGCCACAGTGCCAATTATTTCTTTCATCTTAATGGCCGATTCTGCATTCTCTACAGCTATTTTTGCCTTCCATTTCTGACTGGTTATTACGGAAGGCTGGGTGTTCTTCACTAGTCGGTTGCGAGAGTCACGCAGCATCTGGAAAAGTCGTGCTTTACCTAATTTACAATCCTCAACAAGTGGAAACGTCGGAAGTTTTAGCTTCGTTGATGAACTGTATAGTACCACATTTGTTAAGGAGTTTGGTACTCCCAACCATTTTTTCATATTTTCTACTGATTAATCGCTCCATTGTTTCAACTTTTGTAATTGATACCTCATATATTTGCATTGGACATGATGATTTAGGAAATAATCCTAAATAAATACATCAAACTTTATCTTTATTAAGGAGGTCACATTTATCAATGGAGTGTAATCCATCTTTCAGCAGTTTGTTTAGGTCCTGCCAACATCGTTAATCAGTAAGTGACTGAGACTCTTAATGCTTTTTTCACGGATTGTGGGGATTTCGTCCCATCAACACAGAACTATCTCTCTGCAGTTTCCTTTAATTATTGATAAACTGCAGCATTTTGAAGGCTTTATTTTCCTCACAGCTCATTTGAAGAGCTCCTGTAGGTGGGTCACCAGTTGTTCCATGTGTGAACTGGATTCTGTAACTAGAGTTACATCATCCATAAAAGTCTTCCTAGATGGACAGGTTATTTCATTAGTGTTGTTTTCAGCACTATGCACTGTCATCTCCATTACCAAAAAGAAAAGTAGTGGAGAGATAACACATCCCATCATAATGCCGATATTCAACTTTTTTTTTAGACTTAACCAGATGACGTGAAGTTCGGCTGATTATTATTTTTTTCTCGGCTGTTTTTATTTGGTTCCACAACATAGTGGTATGTTCAATACAACCTTGAAAGCCGGGAATTCCATCCTTTTGTATTGACATCCCCATTGTTTATCACGAATCTCGTCATCCTCTTTGCAATAATATATATGTTGTGGAAGAGTATAAGTGTTAATGTTTACAAAGGGACATATCAGAGAAAGATACATTTATGTAGCAAAATACATAAATCCTGCTTACTTTTCAAAAATGTCATAAAAAACGTTTTTGTCTTTGTCGTTTTGTCTGGCAGTTGGTTGTATTTTTGCTTCAAAAATAACTTTTTAAAGCCAAAGTGAACAAAAATTTTCAAAACAAAAGCAGTTAATAAACAAACAATAACAAATTTATTATTACTTTCCTATATTAGACATTTTGTTAAACATGTTTTACTGTGTTGTTTTACTCAGCTACTATGATGGTATGCTTGTTTACTATCATCTAGAGACACACAGACATATATAAATACATATGTATATACACATACATATGAGGAAGTGCTGAAACGTTTTTGGTCCAACCAAGAAATGTATGACCAAGAAGCTTTGTTGTTTCTCAGTCAGCCAGGAATTCAACACATTTAGTACATTTTTTAAAAAATTTCTTTAACCCTTCCCCAAAATTTTATGATTTAAAAGAAAAAAAAAAACAAGTGATTCCTTCTTGATTTGACAGAAAACTTTTTAGCCTTCTTTTATTTATATGCACACACATGGAATTGGCAGCCAAGTTCAAATCCTGGGTAAGTCTGGTTGCATTTCCTTTTGCCTTAATGCCCTTGGGGAAGGCTTTAATCTCTTCTCTCCACTAATTATGGTAAATTATAGAGTAAACTGGATTCTTTAACCTTAAGAGAATTCCAACTGGTTTTATTACCCTTAAAAATTGACCTTTTGTCACATCCTGTGGTGAGGGGGATGTACACGTGCATATATTTAGAGGTATCAATAAGTTTGCAGACTAATTAGGGAAAAAAAAAATTATTTTTTCAATATGAACTACTTCCCTGTCAATGTACTTAATTTGGTGGTGAATATTAATCTTATAGATCAAAGATTATAAAGTGAAAATTTCATATGAAAATTGACTTTGTAATTCTCTGATAGGTGAATGGCATATTGAACTACATTTTGTAGATGCACACACTCACACACATGCATATATATATATATGTTAAACCGGTGATTTGCTTGTCTGTATTTGATGTTTCATTCAAAATAAGAAATTTTGTCTTGGGTTCTGGGTGATGGGTGACAGAAGGTTGGTCATTTGTGTCATTCTTGTCTTTGTGGGAGTGGTCAGTCAAAACCTGGGATGGTCATTTGACAAGGCCACTTGGGCTATTACTTGAAGAGTCACTTTTCCATTTGGAGGGGGAAGGAATTACCAAAAATTTTATGAAGATTTTATAAGTTTTTATGCACAGATCATCAATACTTGGAGTGTATGGGTATGAGAAGATTTACCCATTAAGTTGAGAGGAAAATGGATCGTGTGTACGGTGTTATATATTTGATAGCATAGTTGAGTTTTAGGATGTGTGTGTAAGCAGGATGCGACACAAAGTCAATTTTTGAAGCAGAGTTTAACAGGTTGGAATTCAGTTTTCCTTCTAGACTGGTTTTCATACCAAGGTTAAAGAGCCTAGTCTGCCCTATTATTTAACAGTAGCCAAAGAGAGAATAATTGGATTCATACCATTACCAAGGGTATTATCACAATGTGAAAATGCAAAAAGCCTTATCCAGGATTTGAACTTGGGTTGCTGTGTCCATATTCTCCAATGGTAACTATTATACCAAGAGGATATATATGTGTGTGTGTGTGTGTGTGCATGGTTATAAAATTGTGTTTAGACAAACCTATCAATCTATGAAAAAAAAAAAAATCTTGCCATATGTCTTTGCTTATGTAACATTAGTTGTGTATGTATTAAACATTGTGCTTGTGTATAGGTGCTAGTAAAAATAACTGAAGTTTTTGTGTCTTTTTAAACTTGTTTTGTGTCAGTCTAATATATTTTCTATAAGTATATGCAGGAAGGTGAACAGTATTGCTATTAGTATACTCATAATATTTTATAAAAAGTTTATTTTCTTCTAAATCAAAGACACTAGGATTTTTATTATTTCATTAGTGAAACAGAGTTTGGCAATAAATAATACTTAATAATATCTGTTTTGTTTTTATAATGTTTCACTAGAAATCATAAATTCTTGGTATCTTTGGTTTAGAGGAACATTAAATATTCATTGAAAAATTGGTGTTGGTGAGGGGGACTTATTTTTAGAAAACAAGTTTGTGTGTGTATATCTATATATATATTTATACTCACACATATATGTATGTATTTAGTATATGTGCATTGCTTTATGTATATGAGATATACCTGGAAAACATCTTGGGTTTAGAAGAAAATTACATTTTTTATAAAACGTTATCAGAAGGTGCACTTATCAAAAGAAAATACTGTGTCTACACACACACACACATTTGTATGTATGTATTTAGTATGTGTTGTAAATTAGTTGCCAAATTATATCAAGGCCTCATAACTGGTTCTTGAGGTATCCTTAATATATCACGAAATTGCATTTGGTGGTGAGGCTCTATTTCTGGATCTTTGGAGTGGTAGCACTTGTTAGAGTCCAATTTATTTGTCAAATAGATCTACTTGGAAATTATTAGTATTAGATAGGAATACTTGAAACCATATAACTATATAAACAAATGATTAAGTAGGAATTGTTATTTAAAACCATATAATTGTGTATGAATTATTAGCATCAGATGGGAATCCTTGAAACCATATTTCCCTATAAAATTGTGTACAAATTATTTGCATTAAGAATAATTAGTTGAATCTACAATTGTTTACTCCTGATAATTTTCATTAGTTATAATCTGGTTACTTGAAATCTTATAACTGCTTTTGTAGTGAAAAAAAGAAAGAAAAAAGACTGATCTTGACATTAAATAATCCAACAAAGTTTGACACCTCATAAACCAACTAACCCATCAACTTTTTGAGTTATATAGGATGACTGGGTATATTCTGAAGAAATCATATATATATTTCTTTTTTTTTTTTATTATGTGCTCACTTATATATATGTACAAAATATTTTCCGATGTTGATTTTTAATCCACTTTTCTGTGTTCATAGATTTGTGTTGCCTGTTTGGATATAACTAAAAAATACACATCTATGTGCTAGAAAATCTTTTCTCTGCCTTCTCTTAAATTAACACATCTCTGGATGCAGTATACACACACACACACACACACACACACACACACACACACACACACACACACACACACATATATATATCATTTAATCCAGTAAATTTGGAGTTTGGAACAATTCCAAGTTGGACCAATAAAATATTCAAAAATAGAATAATAAATTTAAGTAATCCCAGTCAAGAGCTCAATGTAAATAAAATCCACAGAGCAAATAATTTTCTCTTAAAAAAACAAAAAAAAACAACAATGGGTCACATTAAAATAATAAATTAAACCTTATTTCTCCTATATAAAAGTAACCCTTTTAATTCAAGTAACAATTAGTATCAACTTGTTATGGCATGTAAAGAAACATCATACTTCAAATTTAACAAAGGAAAAATTTACAGCTACAATAATATATATAAACATTCAATCATATATATAATAAAAAAATTATTCTGGCATATTTAATTTTAGTACATTATCTAAAACTAATGTTATTTACAATAAAATCCCTTCTCTCAATTACAATAATAGAGTCAAAATTACTAATATAAATTCAAATTATAATTCCTTTACCAATTTAATAAATCATAGTTATTCATTTATTTATTCACTTATTTTTGAAAATAGTCTAAATTTATTTCTATGCCGAGCAATTAAATCCCATCTCTGATTTAATAGGTTAACAGGATCAATGTACAACATAATCCTATCTTTTCTTCCAGCCACAATTTACATCTACCATCAAAGCAGCTAGGAGTAGTACATCTTTTCAAAATATTCCAATGAATTTTTGGCATTAAACCCCTATTTTTCAACTTCCAAAAATGTTTAGTTAAAGCCGTTTGATTTCTCAAGCATTCATGTTTATCCATTTTATATATATATATATATATATATATATTAATGTTTAGACATGTATTATTGCAGCAGTAAATTTTTCCTCCATTGAATTTGAAGTATGATGAAACTGGATGTTCCTTTACATGCCAAAATAAGTTGATAGTTATTGTTACTTGAATTTAAAGGGTTACTTTTATATTGGAGAAATAAGGTGTTTTTTTTTTTTGGGATATTTTAGTCTGGTTGTAAATGTGAAAAAAATTATTTTAATCCATTTCTTGTTTGGTCTGAAGAAATCCTGTTAATTTTTTTAGAGCATTGATTTATATCAATGCTTTTAACAGGATGGAAATTATTTATCTTTATGTAACCAATTGTTCTTTTTTTTTTTTTTTTTTTTTTGAGAAAAATATATATAAGTGCTGCAAATAAGTTATTATAAAACCTATAAATAGTAGAACTATGGACACTATAAGTCCATTACATTGTTTCATGTAATTTAATCAATCTTCAGATTAAAATGAGAAAAAAAAAGAGGCTAATCAAGCACTACCTATATACCAGTAGTTATTGTCACATACACTAAGATGTTAGTATATGTGACATTCATTTAAAAAAAAGATTTTTTTTCTGGTCGTCTACAATAGAAGAAAATGAATTATGGCAGAACAGTGCTATATATATATATATATATATATATATATATATATATATATATATATATATATATATACACACACACACACACACACACACACACAGAGTTTTTGTAAATTATAAAACCAAGTATAATGATTTTAGTTTTCTGTGATATTTGCATAAATCTGTATCTGTATCTGTCCGTTGCAGGTGGGTATGTCACTTTTTACCTATAATTCAAAATACTTCTGTGTGCACCCAGATTTTCTTGAGTGTTTGATTTATGTACCATTCTATGAAAACCTGAATTCTGAGGCAAGGGCATTGGTAGATGGGTGGAGGATGGATGACAACCGAGGGTACAAGAAGAAAGCTTGTAACAACTTGTAAGATGTCACAGGCTTTAAAGCATTAAAAAAAAAAAAGAAAATATAAAAGACAATCAAAAAAGAAAAATGACATGAAAGCAAATTCTTCCATGATGGATTTTTGCTTAGAAGCTAAGGAAATTTTTGTTTGTCTCTGACAGTGAGATTATGGCTGTCTTCCTTGTTTCTGTTTCACTTCAGTCAGGTTTCTATCAATGGAAATTCTGTTGCATTCAGAAACTTGTGGCATTGGTCGTTCATTGTTACCAATGCAGTCGCTGTCTTCAATGCACTGATAATAGTGATGGTTAATATTTCTTTGCTAAAGGTTACTAGTACCATAACTTTGACTAAAATGTTCATAAAAGTATAAACTTAGATACTATAAAAATGGATGAGGTCCTAAGGTGAGAGAACATGTCGTATGGAGGGAAAGCTCTTAATACTTTCATCTATTATTTACTTATAGATTGCTTTTTATTTTGGTTGTTAGAGTAGGGGGTGTTGAGAGTTGATTTAGTTTACCTTTGGAAATAAACAGTACTGTTACCACAACACAAGTTTGGCACATGAGGAAATAATGTGGCTGTATCTCTGTGTATACATTGCATGCAGACACACACACACACACATTATATATATATATATATAAGCAGCAAGTTATTGTTTATACAAGATCATACAACACCTCTTTTTTTATGATCTTATGTTTTTCCTTCAGTTTTTTTTCTAGTTTCCTTGTATCAGGTTCCAATTGATAGAAAAGTTCCCATAAGTTCTGATTGCAAGTGCTTTTGATTATATATACATAATAGCCGAAGTACCCAGTCCAGGACTGAACGAAAAGGATTTTAAGAGCACCAGTGAATGTGATGAAAAAGATGAGAGGAGTAAGCTAAGAATTAAGAATGTATCCTTATTTGTAGTTGAAAGATTTTTCCTATTCAAATGAAAAGTATTCTTTTATTTTATGTATAGTTTTTCCTTTTATTTTTTAGTTAACATTTAAAATAATATATAAGAATGTATAGCCCTATGATATATAAGAATATATAGCCCCCTCAACTGGTAAAAATTTTAAAAACATTTTCAGGATTTTTCTTTTTACAGTTTGTGCTCAGTTACAGAATAATTTTTAGGTAATAATTTTCAAAAAAAGAAAGTTTTTATCAAAATTTTTATTTACCTTCTGAAAATGCAAAGAATCTCAGAATTCAGGTATTACTACATTCTTTTATTTTAGGAATTTTATGGTTTTAAAAAATGTAACCCTCATGAGTTGTTTGAAACATTATTATAATTTTAGTTCCTAAAGACTTTTTTTTTAGAAATATGAAAAAAATTTAAATTCAGTTCTTAATTTACTGTTGAGTTAGTGATAAAAAATGTATTTGTTTGATTAATTTTCTTTTGTACCCTATAAAAATTTGTTTTCTTTTGTACCCTATAAAAATTTTCTTTTCTACCCTATAAAAATTTTTCTTTTCTACCCTATAAAAATTTTTCTTTTCTACCCTATAAAAATTTGTTTTCTTTTCTACCCTATAAAGATTTTTCTTTCCTACCCTATAAAGATTTTTCTTTCCTACCCTATAAAAATTTGTTTTCTTTCCTACCCTATAAAAATTTGTTTTCTTTTCTACCCTATAAAAATTTGTTTTCTTTTCTACCCTATAAAAATTTGTTTTTTTTTCTACCCTATAAAAATTTGTTTTCTTTTCTACTCTATAAAAATTTGTTTTCTTTTCTACCCTATAAAAATTTGTTTTCTTTTCTACCCTATAAAAATTTCTTTTCTTTTTTACCTTATAAAAATGTAGCAACAAAAATAAAGCTAAGAATTATAAAAAAATGTTTCTCTTTTTAGGTGAAAAATTTCCATATTAATTCAAATCAAAATTATTTGTTTATTTGTTAGTTTATTTTTGAGTTAGACTGATTAAAAAAAATCAATATATTTTATTCGATGAAATATGAAAAGTATTTGTAAAAGATGTAAAGTTTTTCATATTACAATTTTTTCTTTAACATTTAAAATAGTATTTTAAAAAAGGTACCCCTTGATTTGAAACATTTTTGTGATTATTTTTAGTTCTCCCAAAAATATAAGAATTTTTTTTTTTTTACAATTAATGCTAAATTACAAAATGATTTCTAAAAATGCATTAAATTCAAATTTTGTCAATGGAATCTGTGATATTTATACATGGTATAAGAAAATTACGAGGTATCCTCAAGACGGCTGTGTATCCAGGTGTAAAGAGGCTGAGGGTAGAGGAAGAAGGCAAGATAGAAGGGACTTGATCACATGACTTGAAAAGTGACTTTGGCAGTGCCGTACGAAGGAGAAGCGAATAGGATCTCCATGAGGTGAGACGTGGTTAAACACACCCAGAAAAGGGTGTTAGCATACCACCCAACTCTACTAACTGAACCTAGAAGACAATTTTGACCCTTTTGAAACCAAACGTCCACAGCCCTCTTAAAACAGTCTTAAACACAACCAGAAAATATACTAAAAGACAACAGGACATTCACTAAGCACCGATAAGTGTATTATAATTTTAACTTGGTTCTCTTAAAGACTAGTGATCACTAAAGGAATATGCTTTAGCAACTCTTTCACCCTTCTTATATAAATGTATTTAAATGTCTTACCGCATTGCTTATTCTTTCTTACAACCCATATGGAAGTGTTGTTAAAATTTCCCGTAATGGTGGGGTCTTTAAGAAGAACTGAAGAGTACCCTCCCTCTTTTTTTCTTTTACTTATGAATAACTGTAAAGAGTTCCACAAATCGTTTGGTTTTTAATTATGGAATTATATCATTTAATCAGTAAAAATCCAAAACTAAATTTTGTACTTTTCTTTTTTATAAACATGTTAAATTGTGTGATTTTTATGCTGAATGACATTTTTTTTGTGAGTTACAAGTTGATATGTACGTAACAAAACAGATGTATTTTATATATATATATATATATATATATATATATATATATATATAGAGAGAGAGAGAGAGAGACACACACACACACATACTTGGACTGATGAATGCATAGACAAGAAACTGACAGTTGCCAAGCACTGTTGACTCTGTGTCTGTGCTATCCTAACTTATTTAAATGCACTCACGCACTCGCGTATATCCACAAAAATGAATAGATATATGTCTGCTGATAAATCCTCTAATATATGAACATAGAGATAGACACATTTATGTGCATGCGTATACTCACATATAAATATATACTTTCATTCATAGTGTGATAAAAACACACACACACACACACACACACGAATATAGATTCATAGATGTTTATTGTATACATAGAAAAGTAGAGATAAATATTTTCTTAGTGAAATGATTCTCTATTGAATATGATGATTGAAATTTTCGACAAGTGTGTAGAAATTCTGAACATTGAAAAATCTGTATATTAAAAAAAAAAAAAAAAGAAAACTTTTTTCTTGTATTCTTTTATTCTTTCCCATTATGTATGTCCTCCTTCTTTTTTCTCTTCTCCCTTCTAAGTAAAATCATGCTGAAGAGGAAATAGAGAGGGAGGGAGGAAGGGAGAGATCCTCTCCTTAGGGTTTATCAACCACTGCTTCCAATTCCATGATAAAGAATCCTCTTTTGAAGCCTCTTGTATCATCAAGTGATCTTAGAAAGAATCCTGACCAGAGAGGGGATAGATTGAGTGGTAAAAAGGTGATGGTTTGGTGTGAAAGATTTTTCAGCAGATTAAATTGGCAGAATTAAATTCAACTCAAGATAAAATGACTGTTTTATTCTTCATTAATAGTTGGCAGATTTTGGGTGGGTGTCTAGTTGGTCAGAGTTGGGTAAAACAATGTGTAAGAGAAAAAACAAAAAAGGCTTTTGTATTAGGCCTGCCCCTAGTGTCCTGCCTTTTGGGAGGAAAATGTCTTGTATAAGAAATAAAAGTTCTTAGACTGTATTTGGCAAAATAGTTGCCGGCAAAATCTCAATTGAAATGGTTTATTTATCATAATCGTTAACTATCAGGAACCTAATGGAGAAGCATTGTTTGTTGTGTCCTACTTTTGATAGCAAACAATATTAAAGAGAACTCAGTTACTTGAGGATTTTCAAATGAGAAGTTTTCTGGCCTCCACTACAAGTTAAGTAATCAATAATTTAAGACAAACTTACTTTTATTATTTAAACACTCCAGAACTAAGAATAGCAACACATCTGTTACTGACTGGACATTGCCAAGATTGACAATGGGTGTAATAGCTTTCAACTCTTAATGCTATTTTGACAGTAGTTATGGGTAAGTGGTTTGCTCAAGCATTCTCTCACCCAATCTCTACTCTATCAACCATGTTTCTCTTATTAAAGACTCTTCCTTGAGAGATTGAATTCAATTTGATAGTCAGGCTATTATAATCACTTTGGATTCAGTTTACTGAGTTGATTGTCAAGATATCTGGCAATAGACAGAATGCGCAAAGGCTAGACTGACTGTAGGTAAAAGTGCTGATCTTGATCTATGCTTAACTTTTTTTAGCAAATATAGAAATTCCTCATTTGCTCTCAATAGATGACTAATAAAAAACTGCACTAAATAAAAGAGCACAGTGTTGAAGATTCAAGCTTAATAAACTATTTTTACGAATGGTACAAACGTAAATGAAGAAGATAGACATGAGAAAATCACTGAAAAATTGAAAACTTAATATCACACCTTCAAAACACTTAATAACTTTAAATAATATTACCCAATGTGATGTTAGACATCGGGATCAAAAGTGAATTTTATTGTGTGATGTTATAAAATTATAAAAAAAGTTAAATTAATCGTTGTTTCTTTTCTGTTTGCATGTAATAATCATAATTCAATCGAATTCTATTGAAAATCATTTAAACTATTTGATGTTGTTGAGCTGATGATGAAATGAATTAGTGCTGTGTATTTTTTTCTGATAATGACTTTCAGGAACTGGTGAAATATCATTAGTTGTCAATGTATGTATTTATCAAAGCCCCTTTGCACGTCCAAGATGTGATACAAGGTCAATTTTTAGACAGAGTTTAACAGGTGTGAAATCAGCATTTTCCTTCTCGACTGATTGCCGTACTATAGTTAAAGAGGCCATTCTGCCCTACTGTTTATCCATGGCTGGAGGTAGAATAATTGGATGCATACCCTTTCATAAGGGTATTAGAGCGATTTTAAATGTAAACAGCCTTGTCAAGGATTTGAAATCGGGTTGCCGCGTCCATTTCTTACGACTGTAACCATCAGTATTTTAATTGCGCATTTAATTCGTGTGCCTAATGTGACATTATAAACAGTGTACATTTTTTTTATCATCCACGTTGCACATTAACCAAAGTCTTTATTGTCAGAGACTGTCCTGGATGCTTTTTTTTTCTTTCAAATTTTTATTTAGATTGGAAATTTAGAATTCCAAAATTTATTTGAAAAATATTTTCAAAAGTTCACCGAGTTCTCAATGAGGTAGAACTAAAGGAGTTCTTACCATTTCTTGTTAATAATTATGAAAATGTCAGATTTAATGACATTATTGCCACTTTTTATTATAGTGAAAAACTCTTTCAACTTTGGTTCATTTACTAAATCATAACGAATATTTTTTGGCAGATAAAACTAAGAATTGAGTAACCTTAAATGTTAATTTAGTTTTTGACATTATGTAACATAAAGAGCGTTTTCAAAAAGTGTAAAAAACAGTGCTGAATATGAAAGATTTAGCAAAAGTCTTACATTAGTTACCAAGCCAACTAATATTATAAACTACTGCAAGACTTGTTTCTTCTGTCCTCTAACCAACAAATATAGACGAAACTTGTGTTCCTCCTTCACAAACAATATGTGGTTTTTCCAATGATATTTGTTTCATTAATCTCTTGTTATATTGTCATCTACAACATCATAACGACACAATAATAAAGATGCAATGATAAACAGACGCAGGAAGACTTCTTTAACAAAATATTTGCCTCTCACTTTATTGCAAGAGTTCGAAAAGGGTTACTCAAGGTTTGCGTGTGAGAGGGAGTTGGAGACCGAACATAACTGAAATATTTTGACCCCAAACTTATGGCCGTCAGCGTTGTGTCTTTCTCGTTCTCCAGATGCTCAACCGGAAGCCCAGAGGCCCACTCTGCTGGGTGATGGCTTTCTTTATGGCATCTTATCAGCATCTTCTCCAGACCTCAACTCATCAGGGCCCAAAGGCCCCTTCGGCCTGATGTGACTTTCCCTACCACATCTCGACTATAACTCCGACTCGAACTGGAACTCAACTCAACTGTCTTGACTTCTGTTTTGACTGAGTTATATAATAGTTCAATGCCCACTCGATCTTTGGAATGGCATGATTGATTGTCATCCAGTGGAAATTACTGTCATGCAGTTTACAGGTCACTCTCTTCCGGTGCGTCAGTCTATGAGTGTACCATGGGAATTTTTTACCTCGTCCCATTTCATCAGCCAATTTCCGCCCACGCGATTTCCTCTCATAACTGCCATTAGAATGTGTCACTTCCTTCCGGTGCATCACCTTGGAATGGCATTTTTGGCCGGGTCAAAGGCCAAAATACAACACTCTCTCACAAAGGTCTGTTCTATGCATGCCAACCAAATATTACTTGTTTTGGTTTCCTTTAAATGTGTCGCTCCTCAAGACTTTCGTCTGTTGCTTATGTACACCTAAACTTCTGAATATATACATCAGTGGGTGGCAATATCACAAAACACTTAAATATGTTCACATTGCTAATGTTACTTTACGCAACCAACATGCAATGCAGTGCAGCCTTTTTGTAAATTGTCTCAAAAAGATAAACTTTTTGATTGCATTGTGAGAACTGTCATAATATTTTCAGTGGATTATCTTTTTTTTTCTTAAAAAAAAATGTAAGCACAAAACGTTTTGTGCAGTTCATGGGGAAGGCACTGTATATAACTCGGCATATGAAAAATGGCTTGCAGATTTTCAGTCTGATATTTCTTGTTGGAACCTTTTACATGTTATGGTGAAAATGATCAAGAGAAAGATGCTGGTTTGAAAGAATAGATATATGATAGTAACAATATCATCTCTTGAAAATTCAGATGAAAACAAAAAAAGACAGGTGAGTCCTTATGGTATAATGGCTGATAGTGCTGGACTGTGGGTCTCTAAGTAAGTTCAAACTCACTCTTGGATTAATACCGTTGGGAAACACCCTTAGAATGTCTTTATCTTTCTAGTTATGAGTTAAATAGTATCACTGTTGTTCTTCTACAAGGATGGCTTTGGTATTAAATAACCCACAGAGGTTGTTATGCCTTTAAATAAAAGGCTTTGAAAGTGCTGCAACTGTAACATTCAGATAAAGGCAAGGAGATTGGTCTAAAAGAATCAATGTATAATAGTATCTTAGAAATTCTGATGAATTTTTTTTTCCTTGTTTTATATGCAGGATGACATTTCTTTGTTCAGTTGTTTATTGTTGAGTTATTTATAAACAAGAGATACAGATAAGATTGTTATAGAATAAAATGATGAAAATCAAGGAAAATCTTTGTCGTTTCTGAATGTGTATGAAAATAAGTTTTATTCTCTGCAGTAAATAATTCAGACAACTTAAAGATTCAGAAAATCAGAAAAAGAAATTATTTTCTCTTTTGATGTAAATTTATATGTACTTTTATGAAGAAGTCTGAAAGCCAAATTGAGTTCTACAATATGAAGAATTATAAAAGACACTCCTTGACTTTTCAATGTAGATCTGTTTTGAAGAGCTTGTCAGTTAAGTTGATAAAAATCACTTATGATATACAATTATGGTTCAATGAAGCAACTACCAGTCCAAATATGTTGGTAGCAATATCTCATTTATTGTAAGCAATATCAACATAAGCATAGATAAGACATGGACTGTTAAAATAAAATGAGAATTCTTCCAAGCTGTTGCTGTGTCAGTACTATTGTATGGTGGCATCACTACGACTTTAATAAAATGCCAAGTGAAAAATCTTGTGAGAAACTACCCTAAGAATCTACATGCTGTTTTGAATAAATCCTGGAGCAAATCGTTTCTAGTATTTGGTGGAAAAAAAAAGACTCAAATACCAGAAGCTATTCTCATGTAAAATTGGCAATCTTAGTCAAGGGCGACCCGAAGACTCTCTTTTCAATAACTACTACATTGAGGTGGAGGGGAGGGCACGACTCCATTTCCTGGATAGCTCCACTTTACATTTGATCCTTAGCTTATAATGCTAAGTGCTAAGTAAGGTGGCATCAAGTACCAATTTTTGAGTCTTTGTTAGGGGATTAAATCTCAGTCTCCTGAACGATTGGTGAACACTCTACTTATTAGACCAATGGCCTGGATGAATGTACTTGGTGGTACTATTTACCAACCCCTCCGCTCGGGCAGGATATGACACAAGGTCAATTTTTTTTAAGCGGAGTTTAACAGGTTTGAATTCAGAGTTTTCCTTCTCCTAGACTAGTTGCCTCACCAAGGCTGAAGAACCTAGTCTGTCCTACTATTTACCCATAGCTGGAGGGAGAATAAGGGGGTTCATACCTTTCCCAAGGGTATTTGCCCGAAAGTGAACGTAATAGCGCGACTGGAGTACGAACTCGCGTACTACGATTTCGCAGTTCATCGCTTTAACCATTACACCACGATGTACTTGGTGGTAACATTGGAGATTTTTGACAATTATTAAACAGACTTCATTCTCATTTGTGACATCTCACTAATGAACAAGAAAAGGCTAATAAAAAAAAAATTCCAAATCCTTGTTTGTTATCTTCAATAAAGTATGCATACAGGAAAATAGGCTACCTAAATACATACTATTTACATATATACTGTACAGGCATGTAACTATTTTCATATATATATATATATATATATATATATATATGTGTGTGTGTGTTATTCACATGTATATAGATTTATTGTTGGTCTATTGCATGCAGGAATTTGAATTTCAGTATTAGGTTTTTATTTCATATATATATATATATATATATATATATATATACATGCACATATATATAAAAGTTACTGACTGTATTTGAGGGTGGCCCTAAGGCTCCCTTTTCAATAGCTACTACACCAAGGTGGAAGGGAGGACGCTACTCCTTTCCCTGGATTGCTCCCCTTTATCCTTGATACCTACCCTATAATTGTGAGTGTTAAGCAAGGAGGTATCAAGTACCATCTTTTTGAGTCTTTAGTACGATTCAACTTGGGATTGAACTCCAACCTCCCAAACCATTGGCAAACACTCTATGCCCTAGAATATATATATATATATATATATATATATATATATATATATATGAGAGAGAGAGAAGGAGAATAGGTTACATACTTATATATGTCTATATCAAGGCAATAAAAAGAGCCGAAGTTTTATTCATTATGGGACTAAAAACAAAAAAGACCCCAAAATAGTGACAAGCTAGCTGACTGGTTTTGCTCCTCACCCAACAGAGATAAAATTGAGAAGAATATAATCTAAAACAAACAAAAAGACAACAAAGATACAGGACATATTTAGGGTGGAGGGGAAAAAATTATTGTATTAGAGACAATATCAGAATGATATTAAGTCCCAGCAGACATTCCGTTTATAGAGAGAGAGAGGGTCTGCTGGACAAAATATGAATTGTCTCCAATACTTTATGATGAAATGAAGAACGGGATCTGCTTAGGAATGATGAACAAGTCAACACTAAAATTCTCAGCACAGTCCCAATTATTTATAAAGTGTTCTGCTATAGAAGACCCATGTTTATTCTTAAGATTATCAGGTGGGCAACTAGTAAAGTTATGTATTTTTATAGGGCCATGTTGTTTAATTCTAACATCTAGTCTTTGGTTAATTCTTCTTATGTAGTGTGAACTGCAACTACACCTAAATGAATAAATAAGAGAATCATTATAATGAGGTGGAAGAATGTCTTTATGGATTGATTTCAGAATCGATTTAGTTTTAAAGACAATGCATGCATTGGTGGAAAAATAACACCTCTGTACAGTTTGTAAAGTAGAAATTCTTTCACTAATTCCATCCAGCCAAGAGAGGTGCAAATAAACAGGAATACTTTGTACTGATGCCTGTTGAATTTTGTTAAAATCAGTTATTTTATTATTCCTAACTGTTTGCACAACATTCAGGTGAAACCTTTGTTGCAGAGAGTTGTTGAGATAAACTTGATCTCTGCATCAAGTGTAGATTCAGAGCAAATCATTAAAGTGCTATGCGTCAGCATCTTAATTAAATTAAGTTTTTGTTTGGTGGGACAAAAAAGAATCCCACCGAGAATAAAGACAAATGTAGGTTTATATGTTTGACATAACATGACCTAAAGGAATCCTATGAACTAAAATATTCAAAAAGGGCAAATGTAAAATCAGTTTCCTTATCTAAGATCTGATGGATACTATTGAGGGAGGAGGTAAAAAAAAAACAAATTTACCTCGGTCTAGTTATATATGTAGAGAGAGAGAAAACATTACTTATATCATCCCTTACAGTCCTGATGATGGTTCATTAGAATGGAAATGCTATTATGTTGAACTTTGTTTCTCAATAAATCTCTCCTCCTACTTGGATTACCTTCTTATCAATTATTCTCAAATTATACTCTATTATTTGCTTTCATATATATGTAAAATAGTTATATATATATATATATATATATATATATATATATATATATATATATATATATATATATGTGTGTATATATATATATATTTTTTTTTTTTTTTTAAATCTTTTTAATTGCATTTCTTCATTAATACATATTTCGTTGAACATAATAGATATTTTTTGTCTACATATTTTTTTGTTAATCCTTTCATATTACCGTATTGATTTTATGATATTCAGTGGGAATTGATTGATGTATTTTCCATAATTGTTTATTTCCCAAGTATTTTCTGCCCAACTTTGGGCCATCATCAGGGGAGGATCTATTATAAAAGTGATGTAACTTTTGTATGTACATTACTACTTTGTACTGTTGCCGTGTGTAGTGTTTACTTTTAAAATTGTTCTATAAATAGTGTCAGTAGCTAAAGACATTTAAGTACATTAGCACTGGTTTGAAAATTTAGGTGCCTCTGGTGGTGTAATGGTTAGCAAGCTCGACTAGCGAACCTACACGAGTGAGTTCGAGTCTCATTGGGTGCCCCTTTCATATGGCCTTGTGCCACATCTAAGCAAAAAGCTTAGTAAAATTTCCACTGGTTTGAAAATTAATTCTGTTAAGTTTGGGTTGCATGTTCCTAATATGTAGTGCTTTGGGAAACTGTAGTTTTTGCTTGTTATTTTGATGTTCTAATATTATTGTTTTTTTGGTGAGAATTTTTAGTCATTTTGTTGTTGGGCATGAATGTTTTTTTAAATGCTGTGATATGGAACTTGTATCAGAAAGGTACTATTTACCAACCCCTCCGCTCGGGCAGGGTATGACACAATGTCAATTTTTAAGCGGAGTTTAACAGGTTTTGAATTCAGAGTTTTCCTTCTCTTAGACTAGTTGCCTCACCAAGGCTGAAGAACCTAGTCCGTCCTACTATTTACCCATAGCTGGAGGGAGAATAAGGGGGTTCATACCTTTCCCAAGGGTATTTGCCCGAAAGTGAACGTAATAGCGCGACTGGAGTACGAACTCGCGTACTACGATTTCGCAGCTCATCGCTTTAACCATTACACCACGAGGACACCCCACAAAAAAGGAAAAAAAAAATGTATCAGAAAGGTGCATTGTAATTCTCCTCGATAGGGTAGTTGAGGTTAAACCAACATATATATTATTATTTTTGGTGATACAATCTCCTAAAAGACATTTAAATTGATCTATAACATTGGTTTTTGCAAAACTCCAATCGAAGGAGATGAATTATTTTTAATGACTAAATTGGAGGTTTTAAATTTATTATAACATGTGATAAATTTTATTTTTCTATTAGGATCAGTGGGGGAGTATGTTTCTATGAATATACACATACGCACATATATTTAATAGTTACACACACACACATATATATATATATATATATATATATATATATATATATATATATAGTTAAGTAGTAAGTTGGCTGACTTTGGTTGAGGGCGATCCAAAGTCTCCTTTCTCAATAGCTACTACACCGAGGTATGGGGGAGGTCGCCACTCCTTTCCCTGGATTGCACCTCTTACTCTTGATCCATACTGTATAATACTGAGTGTTAAGCAAAGTTTCATCAATTATCATATTTTTTTTCCTTGAGTCTTAAGTATGACTCGATCTCGGATTGAACCCTAATCTCCTGAGCCATTGGTGAACACTCTAACCATTATGCCAATGGGTCAATATATATGATACTCATGCATATGTATACATACTGATGTGTATAAAAGAAGTGCAAGCTGTAAGTTCTAGGAATTTGATAAATAAATCTGTTCATATGTTAACTTGTGTTTCCCATGTCTCACCAGATATTTCAGATATATTTTGAAATCCCTTTGCCAGGAAATCAATAACTTTTCTATTCCTTTTACTTTTTTTGGAAATAGCATTTAGTGTCTGAAAATTGCAGAAAATTTGGATAACATCGCATACGCACTTGTACAAACACATACACATAGCCCATTTTTGATAGAAGACTTTAGATATAGAATATATTCTATATCAAAAGTCTTCTATGTCATATAGATAATATTGAAGCATTCGTCAGTGAATCAATCTTGGTTTTAGATTTGAAAATGAGGTTGTTTGTAAAATTCTCAAGAGAAAAAAGTTTTTTTTTTTTTTTTTTCATAGAAAACCAGAAAAATCTAACCCCAATTTTATTTATTATTTCACTTTGTGTTATTACATTCTTTGACTATTATCCTCATGGTTTTTTTTTGGTTTTTTTTCCATCTTTTTTTATTTTTTGTTTATCTGTTGCTGGTTTTCTATCACTAATTCTGTTCAATACAGCATTTTGAATCTGAGATTATTCAGCATTTTTTATTTTTGTTGATTGAATAATAATAATCATAATGATGATGATGATAACTGTTGTTGTTGTTCTTTGTAAATTTGACATTTTTCAAAATTTTTTTTAAGAAAGAACAACAAATTTCAGAAAGAAGAAAAATAATGAAGGTGAAAATAAATTGGATTTTTGAGATTTTGATTTTGAAGAAAATTTTTACTTTTCATCTGATTAAATTGGAATTTCTAAAATTGTACAAGAGTCTTCTTTTGCACTTGTGTACGTCAAAGGTGTTGGTGTCAGAAAGAGCATCCAGGTGTAAAACTTATCCTCCAGAAATTTGATTGAAAGAATAGTTAAAAACAAAAACAGACAATTCACCTAAAGTTAATGCTAATAATAAACAACAACAACAACAACATGGTCACCTTGTGTTGTCTAGATTAAAATGATTCTTTAGAGATTAATACAGTCGAAGATAATGTGTGCATCTATGTATATAGGTACATAGATGCACACGTGTTCAGACACGTGCATTTACATAGTGTAAGCAAAAAGTATGAAGATTGAAGTTTTACATTTTTTTAATTTTATAATTTGATTTTAATGGTGCACTGCTGAACAACTTATACAATAAAATTATTTCTAGATTTCACTTAAATTAGGCAGTTTCAATTTGGAGGGGGGCAATGGAAGCTTTTGGTGAAACACAGGTTTGTGCAAGTGTAGCATCCTTGATATTCACCTGACCTATGAATTTTAATTGTTTCCAAGGGTAAGAGATTTGAGGAAGTGAAAGAGTAAAAGATAGGGACATTTAATAAATAAGGGGAATTTTTTTTCCCCCCATAAATATAAACTTAGTATTGTTTGGAATTGATTTTAACCAAAAATTATTTTCATTTTGCCAAAGTATTTGCTTTGAGGCTATTCAAAATGGTTGCAAATCAGAGTACTCCAGGCTTGAACAGAGATCTGTCATCAAATTTCTGGTGGCTGAGAAGTGCACAATGTGTAAATTTTACAGAAGAATGTATTTTGTACAGGGAAACATATTTTTAATAAAGAAACTGTTTACAAATGGGCTAAACACGGGGTTGCCAGTTCAAGCCTGACTCAAAAAGTCCAAGTGGAAATTCACTGAATCTTTAATAAGGAAAAAGTTCCTGTAAAAAAAAAAAAAAGATAATAGTGATAGTTTTCTAGAAAATGAAAGGATCCATGTCTATTGATTTCCTTGAAATTTCCTATTGCCAATTCCTTGGACAAAATTTACCTTTTTTATTGAATAATCCTCAATTTCCTACTGAATTAAAAGAGGAGTTTTGGAGGGTTTTTAACCGATGAAAAATTCACTGGAATAAATGTGTTGATTACAGTTTTTAAGAAAATTATCATTTCATTAATTTTCAATTTCTATTTTGATAGTTTTTTTTTTTTTATGCATCTTGTTGGTTGGTTGGGTTTTATGGCATATCAACCTTTGGAGGTTATTTAATGCAAAATCATTTTTATACAAATAATCAGTTCTATTTCAAACAATTCAGTTTAATTGTCAAAAACATCTATTTCAAGCTATTCGGTTTAGTCAAACAGTTCTAATTAGTATAAGTATAGATTTTGTTTATACACAGTTAAATGTCAAAAATAGTTCTATTTCGAGCAATTCAGTTTAGCATAAGTACACTGTTTAGTTCTATTTGACCCGAAGATAAGACCCTCTCTGGTGCTACCATTCTAGGCTAGAGTAGACCTGGGAACAATGGCAATGAAGGGGTACTCCACATTCCCCAAAGCTTTAGCATTACTGGAACCTCACCATCAGATCGTTTAGTGTCATATCCAGGACACTCACTGGTTGGAGGGGTGTCTTACTCCTCTGCAGAGAACCAGTTGGTGTATTTCTGCAGCCCCAGCCGACTGGGCAAATGCATCTTGTGCGTGTGTATGTATGTATGTGTGTGTGTGTATATATATATATATATACATACACACACACACACACACACACACAAGTGTGTTTAGTCTAATGATAAACAAGCTCTTAACAAATACTTATTTGAAACATAATCTTCTATATCAATGCAGTTAACTAAACATTTGTCCAGTAACCATATAAATCAAACATTATACAGTGAAAACTTTCTGGCCAAATCTCTGAATAAAATGAAGCCATGGAACACAAAAGTAACACAAGAAGTTAATGTTTCTGTGATTTTATTTTCTTATTTTAGCTGAACTTATGAAATTTTACAGTTTTAAACTTTCTAAAAAGAATATTTTACTTGCTTAAAAATTTGATAAACATTATTTTTTGTGAAATTAATTCCTTTTTTTAGTTTCTTGACTTCCTTCAATGTTTGATTGAACAATTTTCACTTTTAAAATATGAAAAAAACTTTAAAATTTAGCAAAAGATTTTGAGGATGTGTTTATATAAACTGTCTCTTCATTCCAGCTTATTTAACTGCTTCAATATTAAATTTTGTTGTGGAAAATTGATGTATACATGTTAACTTTTTAAGCATACTTTAATTTTATGGAATTAAAAAAGCAATTGTTAGTTTCAATCCAATTCTTGCTGTTGTATTTCTGTAAAACTGAGATTGTGGAAAGTGTTTAACACCAAAGTAATCATAAGGGAGAGGTGATGTGCTCAGAATTCATTTTCTTTCTTTTATTAGATTCCCTTAATTCTTTTTTTTTCATCCTTTCTTATATCTTGATTTTGATTTTTTCCCCCCCCTGTATTCTTATTTCCTTATCATCTTTTCCTCTTCCCTTTCTTTCTCTTTCCTTCTCTGTCTTGTTCTTCCACATTCTATTTTTTTCTTTTTTGTGCCTTTTCTTTTTCTCTTTTTCTCTTCCTACTACTTTCTTTTCTTTTAGGACAGAGATTTGTTGTATTTAACAGTCACTCTTGCCTGACCTACACACAAATTGCTTATATCTGATGAAAATTAGTTCAAACGAAGCACCTGCCACTTGTGATGCCAAATAAGGCAAAATCTTTGGCCTTGAAAGCAAACAAAAGTCTCCTTTTCACCTCTTAACTGATGAGAAAGCTGCCCACATGACATTTTCCCACCCTCTTGCCAAAACCAGCCAGAAAACTCATCTCTTGGCTGTACTGTTTGTTTGTTTCTTGTGCCATGGCAGATTGGCTTGACCAAACACCCAAGTCCAATTTTCTTTTTAACATCTTTGCAGGTTTCTTTTATTATTATGATTATTACTATTATTCTTTTTTGTCCTGCCCATTTCCTTTCTTCTGTCTTTTGCCTCTTCGTCCCACCAACTCTCAGCTGTCTGGTCATTCTGATCACTTATTTGTAATATATTTTTTAAACAATATTTCTGTCTGTGCCTTGTGGTGATTTGATTCATGAAAATGGCATATTGGGTCTCTCATCCATACTGACAAAATAAGTAAACCATTCCCCCACCCTCTGCAGATTTGTCCTCTGTGAAGAATGGCTTTGCCTTTTGGATTGATGCCCAAAGAGTTTGAAAGAATTCAAGGCAGCAGGTATCTCCCACCAGATTTTTTTTTTCTTTTTCTCCTTTAATTCTATTCTAATTTTCCTTTTCACTTTTTTCTTTTCCCTTTTGTTGATGGTTTTCTTTTTTTTTTTTTCTCAATTCACCGATGTTAAATTATTAGTGCAATATCCACTTTTGCGCAATTGTTTTCTCATCCTTTTTTTATTCTCTTTACCCTTTTTTTAAATTCATTTCTGTTATTTTTCTTTTACCTCCTCCTTCTGCTCTCTTTCCTTGTTTTCTTCTACTCTTTGCTCCTATTTTGTATTATCCTCCTTCCTCTACTCCCTTTCCTTATTCTCCTCCTCCTCTCTATGCTTCATTCTTATCCTCCTATTTCCTCCTCTCTCCTTACTTCTCTTCCTCCTATTTTCTCTTTCTCTATCTCCCCTTCATCTTATCTCTTTTGCTATCTTCTAATTCCTTATGCTCCCCTTGCTTATATTCCTCCTTCCTCTACTCCCCTTCTGAGAATCCACCTCCACCTCCTCCTCCTCCTTCTTCTTCTCTATTTTTGTATTCTCCTCCTTTTTCTTTTGCAATTCCCACCATTCTCCTACTCTCCCTGCCTTCCTTTATACAGTTTCTTCTTTACCCCCCACCTTATCCATTTCCTTCCATATTGCCCTGCACCTCTCTTTATATCCTCCCTCTTCCTCTTTTTTCTTCCCTGCTCTGTTCTTTTTCATCCTGTTCTCCTCTTCCTCGTGCTCTCAGAGTTCAACTCGACAGACTTCTATTATCTAACCTGCTTCTTCATGGTTTTTGGCAGCCTCATATAATGATATATGCTACACACAACTAGAAAAAGATCTGTTTGGAAAATGTCCAATTTTCATTGGAAATGGAGTAAAATCTACCAAACGAAAAATATTAAAAAAAAAAGAAATGAAATAAAGATAAATTTATAGCAAAATAATTTTATAGAAATATATTTTCATGGTTAATTCATAAAAAAACAAAGCAATATAGTATAAATGATTATCTTGAATATTTATTTCTGATATATCTTGAAATAACTTATTCTATTTTGCAGTTGCTATTTCGTTGTACATATATGTAAATAGGTAACAAGATTTTAATTTCGTTAAAGTTTTAACTGATTGGTTAGATCAGTAGACTGATTATAGAGAGATTCACTTCAGCGATCGTTTTTGACTCGTGTTTATCATCAACTTGAAAGTAAAATCATTTTGTCGTGCTTCCAGCACGGATCTCCCTGACCCTCTCTCACCACCTGTCCCTATTGTCCATTGCTCCCGGGATGTCTTCAAAGCTATATTGGCACAGAGCTGTTGTATATAGGTTCTAGCTGGTTGTCCTGCCTTGGCTCATCCATGTGATGGGGTCCACAGGAGTATGTCGCTTAAGAGTTCGTCTTTATTTCTCCAGCAGTGTCCTGCATATTTGGTTTGTCTCACTTGGATAGTTTTTATGATGGGTGGTAGGTGGCCGTATAGCTGTTGTTTTGTGGGGTGTTGCCTCCAGGACTTGTTCAATGTTGCTTGCAACATTCTTGTGTAATTGCCATCAAGCTTTTTCTCCTTACGTTTATTTAGCATCCATGTAGTGCATCTCTAAAATTTGATGGATAGTCAAAATTTGTGATGTTGTGGATTGATTTCTCCAAAAGCTATTTTGGTTCTTCCTAAGTATCTTCTCAATCTTGGGTTCTTTGTGGTTGCTTAGTAGTGCATTGTAGATATTGGCCACTATGGATGTAAGGGTTATACCTCAGTAGTTCTTGTCTATTCCGTGGTCACCCTTCTTAGGGAAAGGGAGGATGTATCCCTTTGTCTATCTGTCGATTGTGTTTTGGTTATATACGGCATTACAATGTTGGGGCAGTTTGTTGTTGAATTCCCTGGTCTTCCATACTTCTAGGGATATTTCATCAAGCCCTGCTGCTTTCTTAATTTTTCTCAGTACTGAATTGAGTTTTTCTTGTGTAAACTGTCCTAATTTGATGTCTAGTTGATTACTAATAATTTTCGTGATTGGTTCATGTGTAACTTTCAGAGGTTTTCTGAGTAAATTCTCGATATGTTGTTTCCACAGGTGTATTCGTTCTTCTTGGCTGGTGGCTTTCAGTTTAGCTTTTGCAGTGTTCTTCCTTCTGCTCACTTCATTTATCGTCTGCCATGCTATCCTAGATTGTCTATCTTCAACCGAGTCTTTAATTTTATTGATCTGATTTTATATGTAATGTGTTTGTTCTTTTAGTTTTTTTTTTTTTTGTGCTTTCTTAAGTTTCAGGGCATTACCATTTTGCCAATGGGTCAGTTTGAAAGTAAAATATGTAGTTTTAAAAATAAACTCTTTTTATGTATTTAGAAGGAATAAGTTATAGATCCAAAATTGGACAAATTTGATTAAAACAATTGGGGATAATTGTCCTTAAAGTTTTGCCTATCTGCTCGTCATAAGATATATATGCAATGATATGCATGCGTATAAATCCCTCTATCATTGTCAGGATTTGACACAAGGTCAATTTTTAAGTGAAGTTACAACTGGCTTGAATTTTGAGTTTTCCTTCTCCTAGACTGTTTGCTGTACTACGGTTAAAGAGCTCAATCTGCCTTAGCTGAGAGAGAGGAGATAGATTTTTGCCTTTTCTTAGAGAAGTGCACTTAGCAAATGGAATTGGTGACTTGAGTTTAAATCCTTGTCAAAGCTGATTACATTTCATATTGTGCTAATGCCTTTGGGAAAGACATGGATCCATGTCTTCTCCCTCCACCTATGGGTAGATAGTACAGAAAACTGGGTTCTCTAGCCTTGGTAAGGCAACCAGTCTAGGAGAAGGAAAACTTTAAATTCAAACCAATTCTACTTCACTTAAAAATTGACTCATCCTACCTATGATGGAGTAGTTGGGTGATAAATACATTGCCAACAGCATTCTCGACTTCATTTCATTACAATGCCAACCATTACACCAAGTGAGCATTCAATTCTATATTCTTTTTAGAATAACTTTTTCTCTACAACGTGATGCTATTCAAAATGGTCTCCACCAAAAATGTTTATTGTTTCTTTAAATCAACTTGTCAAACTATAAAAAATGTTTGTGGCTTTAAACAATACTGTTTATCTTTTAACTTTTGTTATTTTCATCTTTGTATATTTCTCTCAATTATCACTTCACTATCTCAGTAACAATATCTCATCTACTGAAAGAGATGCCAACATAAGCATAGATGAACTATGGTTTACTACGGACCGGTTAATGACTGTATGGAAATCTGATTTCTCTGATAAGATGAAACTGGAATTCTAAGCTGTAGCCATGTTAGTAATATTGTATGACTGCACTACTTGGACTTAAATGAAATGCTTGGAGAAAAAGCTAGATGGAAACTAGATAAGGATGCTGCATACTGTTTTGAATGATTCCTGGAAGCAATACCCCACAAATAGCAGTGGTACAACCATTTACTTCCCATCACACGAGCCATGCAAGTAAGATAAGCAAAACATGCTGGGCAGTGTTGGAAAAGTATTCATAATCAATATTCTCTTATGAATTTCTACGTCAGTGATGGCTGACATGCAAAAACTTACATCCATCAGCTCTGGGTGGACACTTGGTGTCGTCTAAACAACTTACCAAGTGGGATGGATGACGAGAGAGAATCAAGGGAATCTATGAATGTCAACATGGGTACATCCTCCTTTGAACAAAAAAAAAAAAACGTGATAATCCTTTTTAGTTTCTGCTTTATATAGTTATGTAACACCTGAAAATACCGACACACTTTGTCATTTGGGTTGTAAGATTTACTCTGTCTGTTGGTGTAAAAGCATCACATTTTGATTAATACTTTTAGAGCAAATGGCAAGCAGGTGTCACTTTTAGTAGAATCTTTGGATGAATCTCACCTCTAAAATTACATGACAGAAATTAGCATCTTTCTCTGCTAGATATTTCTTTTTAAAGAAGTAGCATTCAATTTGTGTCAATTAATAAACAGCAATAGCATAGAATGTAAAAGGTGTCATATTCTACTCTTTATATTTTGTGTTAAATATACCCGAGATTATTAGTATATAACTGAACTTCATTTTTATATGTGTATTATAATTCTGGTTTTGTAAATATAAAGCCTGATGAATTAGAAGAGACCAGGTGATAAATGAAATAATTAGGTTGGTTGGTTGGTTGGTTTTAATGCATCTCAGTCCTTGTTGGGTTATTTAATGCTTTAGTCAGTTTTTCAAGTAATTATCTGGTTTCAATTAACAAATGATTTGAATCATGCTGATACATCTTGATACATTTGACATTCTGTATGAGGAGGTGCTGTAAAGTTCTCTACCCGATCAAGAAATGAATGAACTTTTTGGTTATGGATGGTTAAAAAAAAAACTTAAGAAATTATCAGCCAAATGTGCTGAACTTAAAGATGAATATACAAAAAAGTGTTGATATCAACAGTTGATGAATTTTTTCTCTTCAGACCACAACCAATATGTACTTATGACAACTGAATCTGAACAAAACTTTTTTTTTTAGATTTACTTCGGCTTTGCTTTCTGATCATAAAAATTTGGCCTTTATCAAAGTTATTGAAGTGTTTTTTTCTTAAGATGAACTATAATATTCAACTCTTCTAAATAAAGCTTATCTGCTTATCTACCCCTGAACCTGACATACACAGTAAGTATGAGACAATAGCTGTCATTCTTGTCACATATTGCTTGTCATAATGTTTTCTCTTATCAGTGTATATGTGAGTGTGTGTGTGTGTGTGTATATATATATATATATATGTATATATATATATATATATATATATATATGTGTGTATATATATATATATATATATATATATATATATATATATATATATATGCATGCATTAATGTCAGTAACTGATGGTTAAATCATTTGACATTTTTGTTTTAATTTAATCATTCAAATACATTTGTGTTATGAAATATTTATGTGTAATTATTTTTTATCTTACTTTTTATGCTTGAAGAAAATTTGTTCCTTACCATTTTTTTATCATAATTAGTTCAGAGAATAAATGCTGCTTTTTTTTACTTTTTCCATTCTTATCAAGAGAAACATAGATTCAAAAACAGTAGGTCAAATTCTGTATTTTTTTAAAATTGAAAAATGGCTTATTTAAAGTTAAGGTTGGTTTGGAAATGAGAGAAAATGTCTGTTTCTTTCTTATAAAAGGTTTTTAGGTTGGTTTTACCTTTTGAAGTCAAGATTTAGCCTTTGTTTGTCTTAATATGTATTAAAAAAAACCCAAACAAACAAAAGACATCATAAAAAAAACTCCGTCCTGTTGGTATAGCTTAGAATAGGGGTGAGGACCATGTGCCCCCCCCCCCAAAATTCTTAAAAAAAATTTCACAAAAAATTTAGATATGAATGAGAGTCCTTAAACTTTAGGCTTAAAATAACCCTAGACAAGTTTACATACCATTAAAGCTGAAAACCATATTCCGCATCCTTTATATATCAGAACATGAGAAACATGATACTTCATAGTATGAATAATAAAATGTTAGTTTCATTGAAAATAGTTACAGTGGACGACCCTTTTTACAAATGGATTTTTTTTATCAATCTTTGAAAGTGAGTTTACTCTGTATTGGTCGGTAAAAATTTAAACAATGTTTAAAATAGTAAACCATCAGATTTTTTTGTCAGATATTCAGCAACTGATTTGTTTGAGCAAAACAGATATGACATTTAATTCATAAAAGATTTGATTTTTTTCTTTATACAATAGTAACCTAGCAAAAATGACAAATCTTACTAAGATTCGTTTGAGGTCAAATCTATTAAAATGCTCAAAATTAAAGAATAAAGTAATTTTCAGTTATCCATTTGTGTTCAACATGATCATTACAAGGGAGATAACTATTAAGTACTATTTGCTGAGTATTTCCACTTATTCATTTGCAGTTAATTATAAAGTAAACTTAGTCAATAGAACTGCTTAAATTCACTTGGGAAAGGGCATGAATCTACCTTTCCCTGCATCTTACACATTGAAGGTGTGAAGTGATCCAGTAAACCTGGTAATCAGAATCGGCAAACAATTCAAATTCTTGCAGAACCTATTTGTGATCACTTAGAATTCACAAGAAAGATATGAATTCATCTCTCCCTGTATTCTATACGCATCAAATAATCATGAGAGAGTATTTTTAAAAGACTATTTTAAAAAGTAGCTGAAAAAAAAAATGTACTTGTGTTTTATTATCAAATATTGTTTCTGATAACAACAATGTCATTTTATTTTTTCAAGTATCCTCTTTCCTGTGAATTTGTTTAGCTTAAAGATTATTTCTTCATAACAAACTAACATTGAAGAAGACAGTCGATTTGTTCATTGTTTTTTTTTCTTTTCTATTGAGTTTTTGTTTTGTCTGTTTTTATAAGATAATTTGTTTTGGAAGGTCAGATATTTATCGTAAGTGATTTCTGAACCAGCCATGAACTTGATTTTTCTCTTGAATTGATTGGATTGGAGGTTCTTTAATGATTTAAAAGAGACAGGGGAGTATAAGAGACAGGGAAAAGTATTAAAGACAAAAGAGGGGGAGAGTTAGGAGAGATACAAAAAGTGGAGAGTGAGTTAGAGACAAGAAAGGAGTGTTAGAGAGAGACAAAGGAGGAGAGAGAGAGAGAGAAAGAAAAGGGAGAGTTAGGAGAGATGTTTTTCTTTTTTTATCCTCTATTTTCACTTCAAGATGATGGGTGATTATTTGGCATTAACAGTTCTTGAGTCAATTATAGACATCAATAAAGAAACAAGTAAGCTGTCATTATCATCATCATTATCATTGCTGCTGCTTAGACCTGACACTGAATCACAAATGTATGTGTTATAAAAGTCTTTTTACTTCAAGTCTTCCAAGATTTATCTACGTCTCTATCTCTACAGTAAGATTTACATATAACGGAAATATTTCTGCACAGGTGTTTTATCTAAATATCTGTGTCTATATACTTACATATTGTTTGCAAATATAGTTCATGTATATTTTACATATTTAAGGCATAAATAAGTGTACATAGCATTTTATTTGTACATAGATATGCACTTGTAGAAGACACACACACACACACACACACACATACATATATATATATATATATATATATATATATATATATATATATATATACTCTTGTAAATGAATATATAAGTAAGTAAAGTTGGCGACCATTGTCGAGGGTGACCTGAAGGCTCCCTTTTCGATAGCTACTACACCAAGGTGTAGGGGAGGGCGCTACTCCTTCCCAGGATTGCTCTACTTTACCCTTGATCCGTATCTTATAAAGCTGAGTGTTAAGCAAGGAGGCATCAAGTACCATTTTTTGAGTCTTTGGTATGACTCAACTGGGATTGAACCCAGGTCTCCCAGGCCATTGTCGAACACTAACTGCGAGGCCAAATGCACATATATAAACTAATATATATATATATATATATATATATATATATATATATATATACACACGAACAAATGTATGCATACACAAACATATATCAACACAAAAACATAAATTTATATATATATATATATATATATATATATACTTGATTGTTGACATGGAAGTCTGAGCTATCCAATAAAATTGCATTTCTTCCCTGCTAGTGTAAGGAATGCAACAAAACACCTGAAGAAAAAGCTTAATAGCAACTAAGCAAGAATGCTGCGTTTTGTCTTGAACCCATCTTGGAAGCAACACTCAACAAAACAACAACTGTACAGCCATTTGCTTCTCATTTCACAAATCATTCAAGTCAGACAAATAAGACATTTGGTTGTTGAAGAAGCAAACGACCAACTCATAAGTGATGTTCCATTATGGAGAGTCCTGCATATTGATGTTCAAGTGTTGGCTAACCAGCAAAGATTTACTAACATCAGATCTGTGTGGACACAAGACACAGACTGGAAGACCTACTAGGAGTGATGGACAATAGAAATGGATGACATGAAAGTCAGGGAATTCTATGCTGTCAGTATGACATAATGATGATATAGATTGTGTCCACATATATGAACTCCTGTTCATTCACCCATATGCATATAAAACGTATGTGTCTGTGCGCGCACACACACACACACACACACACACACACACACACACTGTCTGAAGTTATTAGGCAAATCAAATAAGCCTCATTAACTCAAAGTTCTGAACGAATATTTGTCCAATTCAAACTTGTCCATTTCTACTTTTAGTAAAAGATTTAAGTAAATTTTCTCCCATTTTTGATGGTTTGTTTTTGAGATATTTGGATTTTATCAAAATAAACTGTCTGAAGTTACTATGCAGATTAAACTAATATTAGCTTAAAACCTCTGAAATCGAATAAAATCTATTTTTTCTTTTTGTCCATAATATATGTCATTATGTAACTTGACTATCAGTTTTCTAATTCCAATAATGTCACAAATTTTTCGCCATGTTTACAATGCAAGAGCTGGTGTAATTCAATAAAATACTCTATTTTATATTCTAACACTAAAAAATGTTTTAATTATACAAAATAATTATTAAATTTTATGGATTTATTTAATCATTCTGATGTTTTTGATCATCTATTTTTTTTTTTTTTTTTTTAGTGTTATATAATTATTCTTATAACTTTATGAAAATGTTTATTGAGCTTTATATTTTGGAATTATATGATTTAACTTTATATCCTTATTTTTCCTTGATAAAATGTTCTATGAAGCTTTAAAATGAAAAGTTATTTCACATTTAGACTTTTTTCTTAACATTAATCTGATCTTTATGCTCGCTACTCTCTCTCTCTCTATATATATATATAATCATTTGTAAGTGATTAGTTTGTTGGTAACATTAATTTTAATTGAGTTAGAGTTCACTTATTTGAGCAGGGTTAAATTATTTCAAGTATTGCTAACACAAATAATTCTATTCAATTTTAATCCTTTTGTTTGCACACAGATTAAATGTTTTTAAGTATTACTATTTTATCACAACTGACCCTCACCCCGCCTTCTAGCACCTTTAAGATAAAATAGGGTTGGGTACTTGTTTGCCACTAGGGGAATTTGAATAATATGGTTGGGACTATCATAATAGGTACAAGGGCATGACATGACCAGTTGATTGATTGGATCAAGTCTCTTAAAACTGTCCCTCTAGCCCAGTAAGTGCCACAGTGAAGTTTTGAAAGTCATGTGACCATTTTAGTTGCCAGGTCACTGACTGTTCATCTACTTGGATCTTATCCTCAAGAATTTTGGGTCACCACCTATGCCCAATTGTCTCACTGTGTGTGGTCTCACCCCTTTGCAGGGGTGCATTAAGTGTATTTTACAGCCTCAGCTAACTGGATGGCTATGTAATATATATATATATATATATATATATATATATATATACACACACACACACTTTATCACTTATAAAAAAAATCATTTTCTTCTAAACCAAAGACTAGGATTTTATTATTGTTTGTGAACATTATACAATCAAAACAGGTATTATTAGGCATTATTACCTATGATGTTCTACTGCATAATAATTTTGCTACACATTTGAAATCAAAAATAGAATTATATGAATATATAAAAGTGGTTTTCTTATTTTTGGACTATTGCCTATTTATATTTTTGGTTATAGAGTTTGAGGGTCTATTGAACTGCAGAATAAATCAATGGAGTTGTATGAATGTTTCTTAGCCTGGGTTGTTTCTCTCTTAGAGAACATTTTAGCACCACCTGGTGTGTGTATATATATATATATATATATATATATATATATATACTCACACCCAAGCTATCACAATGTCCTGAACACATGACAATCTAAATTTAAAATCTCTCTATAGAAACACTTTATAGGAAAACAACATATATGCCAAATCTCTGTACATTTTGGACAGAAAACTTCTTGTATAAAAATCAAAATGTTTCAACTGATTTTCAAGCAAAATAACATCTTAAGTTTCCTTGAATATTACAAATGATGGTAGAAAGTGCTGAGAGAGAGAATTTTGGATAATTTTTCAATACATTTGAAGCAAACTTAAATTTTGTAAGATAGCAAGAACAAAAAAAAAAGAGTAACAAACTTTTAAAAAGAACTTTATCTCTGCTTTTTAATGTAACATACTTATGCAAAAATCTACTAACTAAATATGATTATATATATATGAAATAGTTTATATTTGATATTGGAAAATATATAAAAGACAACTACATATTGTTTGGTGATCTTTTTGTTTGTAACCAATTTCACTGTTCAAGATGTTTTTGCATATTA
Organism: Sepioteuthis lessoniana; assembly: GCA_963585895.1. NCBI lineage: Eukaryota > Metazoa > Mollusca > Cephalopoda > Myopsida > Loliginidae > Sepioteuthis > Sepioteuthis lessoniana. The sequence goes on from OY757939.1 coordinate 1,498,533, forward strand.
AATATTAAAATACAAACATTCTACTGCAAATGTCATGTTCATATGTTAATGATCATCATATATAACAATCCGTATTTTTGAAGGGCGTAAAGACAAAATTGAGAGAATTAGTTTGAAATAGAAGAAGTGACGTACTATTTTAAAATTCTTATTTATTTCTTAACTATATATATGTGTGTGTGTGTGTGGGTATATATATATATATAGAGAGAGAGAGAGAGGGGGGAAGTAAACTTATCTTACAATAAGGTTCAGATATTTAAGGTATCCAGTAAAGGTTGAAACCTCTATAATAGAATTGCCCAGTTGTCTGGGGCTGTAGAATATACCGACTGCACCTTTGCAGTGGGGTATAACCCCCTTCTCCTCACAACAAGTATCCTGGATATGACACTAAATAATCTGATGAAGTTCCAGTCATGCTGGAGCTTTGGGGAATGTGGAGTACCCCTTCATTACCATCACTCCCAAGTCCACTCTGACCTGGAGTGGTAGGGTCCTATCTATGGGTTAAATAGAACTTAACTGTGATTTCAAGAGTTGACTGTTTTTGCATTTAAACTGTATTTATGCTAAACTGAATTGTTTAGAATATAACTGTTTTAACAGCTAAATTGCGTACTTAGGCAAAACTGAATTATCTGAAATAAAACTTTATATATTTAACTCTGTGTATTGCCCAGTCAGCTGGGGCTGTAGAATACTGCAGAGGAGTAAACCCCCCACCCACTCACAATTAGTGTCTTGGATATGACACTAAACAATCTGATGTTGAGGTTCCAATAATGTTGGAGTTTTGGGGTGTGTGGAGTACCCCTTTATTGCTATCACTCCTAGGTCCACTCTGACCTGGATGGGTAACAACTGATAGGGTCCTATCTATGTATCAAATAGAACTTATGCTAAAGGGAATTACTTAAAATAGAACTGTTTTGATATTTAAACTGAATACTTATGCTAAACTGAATTGTCTTAAATAGAACTCTTTAGACATTTAATTATGTATGGAAAAAAATTATACTTATACTAAAATGAATTGTTTGAAATAGAAATGTTTTTCATAATTAAACTGTTTACTTACATTTAAACTGCATACTTATGCTAAATTGAATTATTTGAAATGGAACTGTTGTTGACATTGAAACTGTGCTTACACTAAACTGTGTACTCATGCTAAACTGAGTTGTTTGAAATAGAACTGTTTATTTGTATAAAAATGGATTTGGCATTAAATAACCTGCAAAGGTTGATATACCATAAAACCCAACCAACCAATGTATAATAGAATTGGTCTGCTTCGTTAGATCTTAATCATAACACTGCCGTAATTAATATGCATTTACACACATCAATTCATAGAATAAGTGCATGAATATAAAGAAATTGAAATTTTAGAATATTGCTTCGAGAAGAATAAAAACTGTTCATATTTCACTTATTTTCCACTAATTCTTGCATTTATGTATATAACTATACATACACTAGTTATTTCTTGTGTATGTATTTTTACCATAAGAATATAACTGTATATGTATATTTGAAGTTATGTGTCTCTGCATTTAGATGCATAATGTGTCTGTTGGTGGATCTTCTTGGTGCCCATATGATTCAAAAAGGTTTATTCTTGCTTTAAAACATCTGACCTTGCCCAGTGCAGTGAATTAAATTTATTCAATGCATTTTTCAAAAATCTTTTTTTTTCTTCTTCTTTCTCTTTCTTGAAAGCAGAATCCTTTGCATTTTAAAGAGTCACGACTTTTGTCCTTCCTTTGCAGATGTTTAAATTGCATCACTCACTTGTCAAAACACCCGTTGGTCTCTGCTGAAGCATCTGATATGTTGCCAGGCTTGGTGCATTCCTGACCATTTTGTTTTTTTATTAGCATAATAGTGTAAAGAGTGAAATGTTGGCCAGGGTGTGGGTAGAGTTGACGGAGGTTGAGGATTAATATGAAAGTAATCTTCATCTGATGGTATTGCTGTTCTGTCAAAGATTTGATAATCTTCACTCTCCTGTCTTTTTTTAAATTATTTATTGATCACATTTTTTAGTTCCTATAAAGCAGAGGCACATGATAGACATTCATCACTTGATTTCTCAAGTTTTAACATTGAAAAAGGGAGAAAAGGGGGCTACAATCTGTGGCTTATGGATTTCTTGAATTTAAAAAAATCTAAAACTAAATATTCTGAAATTTTGTTTTATCATCTCCACTAACCCCACTCCTGCTATCATCATCAGTTTAAATGTTACATTCAATTAATTCTATATATTTGTATATTTAAATCCCCCCCCAATATCACTCCCCACATTACACCGCCTACCATCACTCCCAACACCTGCATTATTATCGCCCCTCCACTATCATCAAACCAAAACCCCTCACTGCCATTACACCTCACATTATCATCACCCCCCAACATCCTCAACCCTCCTATTATCATCAACATTAACCCCATTACTACCACCTTATGATGATGATCATGATCATCAGTTTTATTTACATTCAACTGATTTTTTATACTTGTATATATGATTTATATCCATTATCATAATATGGAAAATGTTCCAATATTTTATTGAAAAAGATGTTTCTCTCTACCTAATTTCTTTTCTGTTTTATTTTTTTTTTTCTAAATCTTTTCACTATAATTTCTGGTTTAGGTTATGATAAAAACATTCAAAAAGGTTTCTCTGTACAAAAACATAAAAGAAAAAAGTTTTTTCATTGTCTTCTTTAAATTTTTCTGCTAAGATCCTTTCCTTTTCTTTGTTCTCTGTAATGAATGTCTAAAGCTCATATAAAATTTCCATTTTGTTATTTTCTTTTTAAATGCAAGAATAATACATAGAACTGTTTGGCAATCTTAATTTGTATTCATTTCTTTGTTGGAGAGATTAAAAAAAACCCCTTAAAAATCTTTCACTTCGTCCTAAAGCAAAATCTCCTTTCTTATACTGTGATGGTATAATTTCATTAATAAGGCTTCCTAAATATGTCTAATTCAAGATTTTGTTCAATGCTTGGTATAAAATGTTTTCTATCTTCACATTTCATTTTGAGGGAAACGAATGTTTCTGCCTCTCTAAAACCATAAAATGTTATTTGCACCAATTCACAAAGTTAAATATGAAAATAAGTTGACAAGATTCACCTAATATTCAATGTAGTTTTTTTTTCTTTTTTAAAAAGATTTTATTCCTATAAAAACAAAGATGGAAAATGGTTTAGTGTTAAAAGAAACCTTGTTGTCTGTTGTTGTTGTTATTCTTCTTCATTTAAACCCGAGGCAAATCTCTCCTTTCATGTTTATCAGGATCAATTTACATTGCTATATTTTATCCAAATCAATAATAGATAGAAATAATATTGCTGGGTATCTCACTCTCTAAGCTTTACAAAGACATACCGTATTAATCTTGATATAGGTCTTTAAATATTGTAATTTGAATAGTAATTTGGAATCTCTCTCTTTCTCATTACATACACACTCATAAGCACATCTAATTCTATTTTCTTTGATTTTTTTTATTGTATTTGTTTTAGAATGCTCAATTTGGAAGAGAGCTGTTATTGTGTTTAATATAATATTTGAAAATGACATGTCAGGTTAGTGAATATCATATTATATAACATTAGATTGGGCGGTGCAAAAGTCACTTAACATTTAAAAAAAAAAAAAGAAAGAAAAGGCTTTGTGAAGCTGAAAATGGGTGGGTGGGGTATTTGAGGGATATCATATTTCACAATTAGTTTAAAGTCATTTTCAAGAGTTAAAATAGTTAAAAGAAAGAAAAAAAAATTAATTCTAAATTTAAAAGTTGCTCAGTTTTTAAAATGCATCTTTCTGCAACTCTGTATCCATGTATGTGTACACTTGCACACACTGAAATAGGACACACATTCCTTAACATCATGTTTTTACAGTGATTAACAAAAGTTTAAGACCACTTTGCAATTTTGATCTTTTGAGAAAGAACCAATTTCTTTGTAACCAAAAAATAAGTGAGAAAATTACTTGAATTATTAATAATTAGGCTTATTGGTATCATCATTTCTCTCGGTAAGATACTAAATGTTTTAAAATCTCTGATTTTAATTTTCTATCTAGTAAGTAGTAAGTAAAGTTGGCGACCTTCGTCAAGGATGACCCGAAGGCTCTCTTTTCAATAGCTACTACACCAAGGTGTAGGGGAGGGCACTACACCTTTCCCTAGATTGCTTCACTTTACCCTTGATTCTTACCTTATAATGCTGAGTGTTAAGTAAGGTAGCATCAAGTACCATTTTTTTTAGGCTTTGGTATGACTCAACCTGGGATTGAACCCTGGTCTCCTGGACCATTGACAAACACTCTGACCATTATGCCAATGTCTGGTTACCAATTCTGACTTTCTTTTCGTCAGTAATTGAATACACAAATGACTTTTTGTGGAATTGGACTTGACATTCTATATGGGATACTTCAAATAAAATATCTTTTGAAAGTATATTAGTAAAAGAAAAGAAAAAAATTCTTTTTGGCTACTGACTGTTAGATTGAATGTCAAACAAAGGAAAAGTAGGTTTATAGATTCTTTGAATTATTTTCTTATCAGAATGTTGAAAATATTTTAAGGATTCAGTTTGAATACCCCCCCCCCCAAGTTTTTCTGATTTCTGCTTGATACAAATTAGAAATAACTAATAATGGATGCACCGATGGTATAATGGTTATTGATATAGTAAGTGGACTTAGCTATCCAAGTTCAATTCCCAAACAAGGCTGTTTGCATTATATGTTGTGCTAATATCCTAGGGAAAAGTATAAATTCAACTATTCTCTCCCCAGCTATGCATAAATTGTAAGACAAACAGGGATCTTTAATCTTAGTATGGCAACTGGTGTGATAGAAGGAAAACTCTGAATTCAAACTAGTTATAGACGGAGATGGATGGACTTTACCAGTTTATTTCTCCCCAAAACATGCTACAAGAGTAGCACCCCTTTGACCAAACTAGGTTAGATGAATCTCTTTTAATAATGGCACTTTTAGAAATTGGGATTATTTAACAGAATCTTGTTTCAATGTCTATCTGTGTACAACAGTTATATAATAGTGGATACCATAATCAGAATCTGGATCAGAAATAAATATTATCAAAGTTTAAATTTTAATTAACTAACCAGATCAATAAAATTTTGATGGTTATTGACATTGACTAAAGTGAGTAAAAAAGCATTTTACATTATTTTGGTAATGTGAGGTACAATGTGCCCCCGAGGTCATGAAAGTGACAAAGCCTGCTAGAATTTGAGAAGCTGAGTTTGCCTGCTACTCTGAGTGCTACCAACCAGATTTATCTCTGTCTTGGAGCAAGGGCTCAGAATCCACAGTCGTAGGCCTACTTGACCTTGCCTGATCTTTGAGGTTCTTGGAAACCAATCTAAATTTCTTAAACCGTCGACTTACTGTACTGTGATCAAGTACATCTTCACTTTTTGTACAGCAAACATTTTTGTTTCTGTGATGTTATGATCCAGTTCAAACTTGTTAGGCATAAGTTTCCAAATTAAATGATGTTAATAAACATTGATCTGTTTGGCCTTCAAATGAATCAATGCACAATTTGTTATCACACCAACTACCATGATGCTATTAATCACAGTGGGTACATGTCACATGATCTGTGCCACAAACTAGCATGTACCAAAATATTGAAAAACTGTTGACTAACCTTAGTTCTATTCCAATTAACTAGTTGGACAATTTTTATCATTTTTGTAGATTCAAACTATTGTCTTAATTTTTATTGTTATATTTCCATCATTTCAGTCTAAACACCTGAAAGAGGAAACATCATGTTAAACTCAGGACACTATCTGGAACTTCAAACTAAACCCTTTTAGTCCATAAGAGTATCAACCTTTGAGATTTTACTTATTACTATTATGTACAATTTTTTCCTTAGCTCATACTGCGATTTTTTTTTTATTATTGGTTTCCATATTGTATTCATCTCTATACTTGGTCTGCTCAACAGGTCACTGTAGCCCAACATATACGCTGCTTCTTTAACACACCTTATTCTCCAATATTCTTCTCTATCTATTTAATTTCATCCCAAAAGGACAGATGCTTTTCCTTTTCTTTCCATGTGTGGTCAGTCATACTCAATTTTTCTATTTCACATTGACATACTGCTTATCAATGTTCCTCTAGCCTCACTTTTAGTGGGTGGCATGTCTTATCTTTGTATACTTTACTACAACTTCATGGGATGGAGTACAGGCAATTCTTGGTCATGTTGTGTTCTGTAGGAGATTTGACTCAGATATTTATGAAGTTGTTGTAGGTGACTCACCTATGACCAGAATAATGGACTTACCCAAAGGGTATATTAATCAAGAACTGAGCTGGTAGAGGAGAGCAGTTGTAGTAAGCACCTTGCCTATCTTCGTATATGTGGAACCAAGGAAACCCTCCTCAGAGACTTGGATACATTTGTGTGGCACCTCATATCTCCATGTTGAGTTATTTATTTATTGACCCTTAATAATCAGTCATAACAGAAGTGTGTTACTTCTGAATACTGTCCTGATATCATATGGACTGCATATCTTTTGAATCTTTTCAGCTAGGCCTTTGACACAGAGTAGACAGACTGTGGTGAGTTTTTTGAGTATTGGTCTCTGTTGTTTGATCTAGATGTCTTGGAGCCGATGTTATGCTCTCTGGGTAGTTGTTGGGATAGAGGTTGTTTCTTGAACTATTTGTTTCTTCTTGATATGCTTTGTTGTCACTACTAATCGCTTTTGCTCAATGTTGTAAGTTATGAACTATTCCTTTATTTACATTATATGGATTGTGGGAGTTGATGTTATAAGGTATTGTCAGGTGAAGGTTGGCTTTCAAACATGAATGACCTGAATTCTTGCTTTGTGCAAGTTATTAATACAGCTAGGAAGGATAATCTGTTGTCTTGTTCTTTCTCCCCAGTGAATTGTATAGATGATCTGATTGAGTTCACATTATCCAGTAATGATAGAATGTCTTCCTGACGAGGCCAGTGAATGAATGTATCTTAGCCACAATGATATAGATCCTAACGTCATTTCTTCAAGTATTCCTTCTATGCATTGGCAAATACAGGTGACAATGGTTTCCCATAGCCAGTCCTTCTTCTCGTTGGTATAAGTCAGACACCATCCCGAAGTAGGTCATTTCCATACAGAAAGTCAACATCAGGTTATTTATTGGGATACAGGTATGTTCTGTATTGGGATTAAGAACCAGGGCATATGCGACTTGTTAAGCGGTCCAAGTATAGAGATGAATACAATATGGAAACTAATAACAGAGATAAAAAGGTTAGATAAAAAAAAATTGTAATATGAGCAAAAGTAAAAATCGTTTATCATAGTAATAAGTTTTATAGGTTGATAAAAAAATTTGGTTTATAAGTCCCCCCAAATTCACTTGAATTGTCCAACAAGGACGCATGCCACAATGGATATAGGTGTTTGGTTAAAGTACTTCTAAGTGAAATTATCTGGGAGGTTGCTGGTTCAATCCCAACTACAAGTAAATTACAAGGAATAGTTATTATAGCTTAACACCTGTACCTCCTGTTATGACTAATGAAATTAGAACAATCTACTCCGGTGGATTAAATAAAGGGTTTGGTCCAGAGTTCAACCTGAAACACCTGAAGAAAGCATCGGCTAAAATAAAGACTATTGTTTAAATACTCTAAATGGTTAAAATTATCAAGCTTCATCTCAGTAATTTGGACAAATAACTTGGTGGATCCATGAAATTTCCATGGGTGTTGACAACTAAAACATATTTACTCTCAGATATTCATTTTCTATAATTACTGATAGAAGACAGGGATAATATAGCTTAGCACCATGCAAAATGGCAGTTGTGCGGCCACTTATCTCCCATCGCACAAACTATCCCAGTAAGATGATCAAGACATGCTGGGCACATTAGGACAAACTCTTAAGCAATGTTCTTCTAGGGACTCCAACATCTGTGCATGTTAACCAACAAGCAAAAACTTACATTTATCAGCTTTGTGCAAACACTAGATGCCGTCGAGAGGACTTACCAGGAACGATGGCTAATTGGTATGGATGGTGAGAGAGAGAGACAAAAAAATCCATGCTAGTGCCTTGATGATGAGCTTGTTTTCTAGACTATTAACTGTGGCTTTTGATAACCTTGTTGAATGTCTGATTAAAATTAAAATCTGATATTCTCATGGTTTCTTAAAAAAATCAACCATAAAGTCATTAAAAAATTAGTCAAGTTTTCATTTTAAGTAGTATGTATTATTCCAATTTAGACTAACTTATCGAGTAAATGTTTAAACTTTATATTTTGTTATAAACATACCAAATTTATTGAGTGCATCCTTATTAGTAAACAATATATTTCAATGTACTATCACACGTATCTGATAGGATATTGTGTTTGTAAGTTAAACATGAAAAAATTCTCCATCCCTGAAATAATCATGTGCATAAAATAAATCTTCAATGCAACCCATTTAGAGATATTTTTTTGGTGTTATTTCACTATTACACCTGTTTCATTCTCGATTTTATGCCAATAATTTTATCTCCTAAAATCATCACAAATGAGTTGTTTTGGAGATATTAATTCTTGTTAATTTTTATCAGATCTCTGGTTGAGTTATTCCAGCTGCTTTCTCTGATTAGAAATTAATATTTGTATACGTGTTCAATGCTGATTGGTACATAACTAGTCAATGATGGATGAAGTAAGAACAGAATTAAGGTTACTTAAAACTTAAAAACGAGTAATTTCTGACTGTTTTGATGATTGAATTTGTTTGAAAACACAAATTTCACTTATAAAGAGAGAAAGGTATAATAGTGATAATTCATGGATTTCTTAATTTTTTTTTTTTTTTTTTTAAAGAATTAGATCCAATAAACCACATCTCTAAACTACGGCAATAAGAAGAGATGAAATAGTTACTGATAAACAAATACAGAAAACTTATTGAAAAAGAATGTAAGACTAGTCACAACTGGGTGGGAAGGGTGATTCACTGGGAATTGTGCAAGAAATTAAAATTTGACCATTCTTTCAAATGGGAGATGCATAAACCAGAATCTGTCATAGAAAATAGAATGCATGAAACTCTTTAGGATTTTGAGATAAAAATGGATCCTTCAATCCTGGCCAGATGGAGTGTTAGTTAAGAAGAAGAAAAGAACTTGAAGATTTTGCCATTCCAGTGAACCGTAGAGTAAAAATAAATAAAAATAAAAAGATAAAACAAATACCTAGATCTTGCCCGAGAGCTGAAAAAGCTGTGGAACATGATGGTAATGTCAATTGTAGTTGGTGTCTTTGGAACAGTCTTTAAAAGCCTGGAAAAGCATCTCTGGGAACTACATGCATTATTCGGCATAAATGAATATGCCAATTTTTTATTTTATTTTTTTTATTCATTTTTTTAAAATTTTTATCAAAACGTTCATTTTCTTCAAAACCTATGATACCTGGATTTATCGTTCTAGAAGAACATTATAAAATCAAAATGGATATTATTAGGTATTATTTATCACTGAACTCTATGGTATTGAAATCTTGTAACTACAAATAAAATGATAGTGTATTAGTAACAAAAATAAAATTGCATCAATATATATATATATATATATATAAGAAGTGTATTCATTTTTGATCTTTTATGTATTCATATTTTCGGTTGCAGAGTTTTTATGCAGTAGTTTGGCAATAATTACAAAAAATATCCAGTTTGTTGGTGTAATATTCTTCTAGAAATGATAAATTCTTGGTAAGCACTAATTCATAAGCGATGTTCTTCTATAGACACACCAGTTTTGGTTGACCTGCAGCAACTTAGATTTGTCAACACTGTGTGGACACAGATATTATCTAGAGGACTTATCATGAGGGATGGATAGTGAAAGAGTTTCAAGGGAATCCTTGTGGTCAACATGTCTTTATGATGAATAACCAGAGATATGACAAAAATATCAGTGTAGCTTTGTTTTAGTAGCTCGTGAGGATTGAACTCATTACTTAATGATTTGCTAGAGCAACTTGTTAACCATTACAACATGACGAAACTCACATGCTTTTTGTAAATTAGACTCTATCATCCAATTGGATAAATTTCCTTTTATAGGGAGGCAACCAGATATGCAAATGAATGTTCAAACTTAATTTTGGTTTTAAAGTTCACTTTAAAACTGGTTGTGAGTTTGATTGATCATCTTTGATCACTTAGTGTATTGTACAAGTTTATTGGTGCATGAACACATTTTCTGCCATTGCTGTCACCTCAGATGAAGAAGAAAAAAAAATTCACTTGCTGAGATTTTTATCATAAAAATTTTTTTTTCTGTTGTATTCTTATCGTTCAAAACTGAAGACATTATCTAACCTTTTGAAGTTGACTTCAAAATCTGTGTGCATATAGAAAGTCTTGTATATAATTCAAGAAAAAAGAATTCTTTTTTGCCTGTTCTATCAAAAAAGAATATATTGATAGGCAAAAGTTTGTATTCATACATTAGTATGAGATTGAATGATAATATAAAGAAGACAAAAAAAAAAAAATACAATTTAAAAAAATATTTTTATAGGTACTAATAATAATGATGATGATGATATCTATAAAAATCATATTATTACTATCAAAATAATGATGATTAGTAATAATCATCATAATCAACAGTTGCATCTGGGTTTATTAAAGTTATAAGAAGAGCCTCAAGTTGGACTTGAAATGGAGAGATCTACATCTTGGGAATGTTGAAACTGATCGACAGAATGTGGTAGCGTGTTGAAACTAGGATAGCTGCATTCAACTTGTACACGTATTGGTCATTAGGGAGGTTGTCCCTATTATGTAATGGTGAGAGTGAAGGACTGCAGCCTCAAAGTGAATTCAAACTCCTGTTGCACTATTATTTTCACTTTCAGACTAATACATTTTGGAAAGGCATGAACCTTCTTATCTCAGCTCGGGGTTAAATAGTATCACTGCTGTTCTTCTACAAGAATGGCTTTGGCATTAAATAATCCATGAAGGTTGATGTGTCTTTAAACATTAGGATGAAAATCAACTTCATAGTTGATAATTTTACAGAATTTTGAGTTTAAATCTTTTCATGATTTTCTTTCCAGAATCTGTTCAATATAAAGTGACTGATATCTAGGAATTTTTGTAACAATAATCTGAATGAAAAATAGGTCCAAAATATTTGAGTTTGGTGTCAAAATAAGACAATTTTCTGCAAAATTCTTCAGTGGGTGGAAAAAGTGAAAAAGATTTGATAATAGTTACATTTTTCATGGCCTCTGCTGTCGGTTGCTTTTAGGTAGTTTTTTTTTATGTATATTTTCTAACAAGATATTCACTTTGTTACTTTTACATTTTGATTTATTTTGATTATCAAAATAATTTGTATTAAGCTGAAATAAAGAAATGTGATATTTGATGGAAAATAAGACTAAAGCATAATTTTTCCCCTGCCATGTCACGGATATATACTATATCCCTACAGAGAGATAAGTCCTTTCACAAAAAGAGGTGTTCTGGATATGACACAAAACTACATCTGATGGTGTGGCTCCAGTTGTAGGGATATGGAGAGTGCAGAGTACCTCTTCATTGCCATTACTCATAGGTCAACTCTGACCGGGATTGGTAGTACCTGTTTGGGTTTAATCTTTGGGTCAAATAAATCTGGTAAAAAAATTAGTTGTAAGACCATGTAAAAAAAAAAACAAATTCAAAAACATCTCTTAAAAAAAGAAATAGAAATATGAATGATTTAATTAATCAGTTTTTTCTTTTAAAAAATAGTTAAACAATATCAACCTGATATCATATTTAAAACTGAGGCATTTATGAGAATAATATTTACCCAAATGATTGTTATATATTGGAGATATGATTTTATGGGGACTGACAAGCAGATTGTTTTTCAGTAAATTTAACACACAACAGTGAGATGATCATCTGTGGTACAATGGAAACCAATAAAAACGCCTTTATCAAAACATAGTACCCTTCATCATTTTATTACGTTTAAAAATTTATTTTTGAAGATTGTTTGAAGGGTGGAATTTTGAGTCACTTGAGATAAACATAAACCAGTATTTTGAAGTTGGAATTTTAGCATCAAATTTGAATTATTTTGTCATCTTAATTGAGTTTCTGTTCTGCTCATTTCCTGATTAAATTCTTTAGTCCAAATATATACATAACTTGTGGCTGATATGTTTATCTAAAATTCTTAGAACATTGAGTTTTGAAATTTCTTTTAAATATAAACATTCATTTTTACAATTTTACACACCTGGATATATTATGATTGCGATTAGTTGTGTTAACTTTGTGAAGTTTATCTGCTGTAAGTGGCAGATAAATTAAATATTAATGTAACATACACACACACACACACACACATACCTGAGTGAGTGTGTGTATGTGTACCCCCACCCCTGGCATGTTTACACACACACACACACACACACACACTTGTAACAAATAAGAACGGTCTCTGTACAGAATGATAAATTCCATTGTTATAACACAACGCATTTTACTTGACAGCAAACATGAAATATTGTGCGAAGTTCTCATTATTTAAGTTGGAAATACAGCATCAAAAATTTTGGTTTCAGTTGAAAATTTGACATGATTTATATAAAAACCTGACAATCCTTTTTTTTTTTTTTTCTTTTTTTTTTAAAAAAAATACTTTGTGTTATTATTTCAAACCTTGCAAGTTTTTAACACCAATTTTAACTAGTGGGTTCTTCAGCAGAATCTAAGTGACAGCAAGTCTCTTCAGGTCTGTAAGACTTTTCTCACTAAACTGATCTTAACCATGCTGTAGCCTGTAGGATCTTGATTCTTCTTCTAAACTTTTAGTGTTTTTTTTTTTTTTCCAGGCTCTTGAGAACCATTCCAAGTGCACCAACTACAATTGGTATCACTGTCACTTTTATGTTTCACAGTTTTTTCAGCTCTCTGGCAAGATCCAAGTATCTATTTCTTGCTTTCTTTCATGGAATATCAAAATTTTCTGGATGACAAATTCTTTTTTCTTGTTCGTTAACACTAGGTTTGGTCTTATGGGAATTGGATGATCCATTGGTATTTCATTTTTTAGGATGGATTCTGGTTTGTGCAGATACCATTTGTCAGTATTCAAAGAATTAAAATAATAATTGTGCTAACATATCCATTGAATATTTTATTGACTTATGGTTTATTGTTGGCAAACATTCACTTGATATAATTCCGATGTTGTTTCATCTTTTTGTAAATGTAAAAATTGATGTAGATATGTCAGATAAAAAATCAGCATTTTTTTGTGATTTGTTTCTGGCCACAATATTGATCACTACATTTTGTAAGGATAATTTCCTTTTAATCTAGAGAAATAATTTTCCAAAATGTATTAATGATCCTTTTCACCTAAAAAAATCTTTTTGTTTTTGTGCAAAGTGAATGGCCAATCATCAAGTAATGTTGACAAACCTCGTTTAAATCTCAGAGTAGGATCAACATTTAAAAATTCCTTTTTTTTTTTTTTTTTTTTTTTTAATTCATTCTTAATTTTAGTCCAGGTGAAAAGTGTGTTAAGGCTAACTTGAAGCCAAACTTTTTTGAGACCTTATTTTTCTGAGCGGATATCATTGGGGAATAAGAAAAATTGTGGTAAATAGATTAGCTTTGGCCTATTTACCAAAACTATTTTTTTATTCTGATACCTGCATTAGAAAACTGATATGAAGTCTTTTAAATGCTTCAATGCTCTTGTGTATTTAAAAAAAACCATTTATTTTTCTTGAAGTGACCATTTATCTCACAAAAAAACATTGGGTTTGTAACAATGTGATGCAAGTTTTCATATTAAACATATCATTCATATCCAAATGAAACTTAAGCAACTATATGCATTTAATTATTTAGGTATCATTTGTTTATAATGACAATAATTTCTTTAAGATGTACACAGGAGAAATATAGAGTAATCTTGATGCTCTTTATGTGTTTGGCTGCTGACAAATTCATTGATTTTCTTTTTCAGTTGTCACAATGCTCCAACAACTATTGTCCTTTTTTATTTATTCATTTTTCCAGTTTTCCAAATTCTGCCAATTTTCACTCCTACATATTTAAATTTGGAAAACTTTTCTTTCAAATCAATGTTTAATCAGCTGGGACAAACGTATTGATTGAGAGATATATTGTATTCTTAAAATCTTTCTCTGTAATGTCTAGTCGGATTTTATTTTTCCATCCATGTTGTGGATTATGAGTTATCTCTCTTGAACCATTTCTAGGTAAACAATCTCACTTGCCTTCATGCAGGCTCATCTGATATCTGTGCCAAGCGCGTAGTTGAAGGTTGATTGCCTGTTTTTGGTAACCTTTTTCCCAGGCTATACCTGAGTCACCCCAAAAGAGGAATGCCAAAAGATCCAAGCATTTTTTGGTTTAGCCGTGTATGGTTCTTTATCTGTGTGTGGCTCCCCACTATAAAAAAACCTTGCGTCATCTGTTGACTTGGTGGGAAGTCAGTTAGATACTCTCTACCCTCTTCAGTCACCGGACGCAAAAAGTAATGTTGATAATATACGAGAGATATGACAAACATTAAACACTTGGACAATTGGTAGCAGATTGAAACCAAGCAAATATGTTAGACAAAAATGATAAAGTGACTTGTGCAATGTGTGGGTTTATGAAAATATGCAATGTATGATAAAGAAGATTTTTTGAGATCCTGCCGTAACTAATGGCTACATGGCAACGCCACATGTCAAATACATTTTAAACAAAAGGTTGGCGATATTTATCATGAATGCATTTTGAAAGACGCATGACAAATTTTATTAACCAAAAATGTTCTGAAAGCAGACACGATTAAGCACAGAGTTCAAAAACATCCAGTCATATTTTTGTATATGCACTGTTCAATATTCTTATTGGGAAAATCTCTTTAACCAAACAGGGAGCATGACTGAATCCTGTTTAGGGAATAATGAAATTCCATTGTGATTAAGTAAAACCTCAGTGAAGAAAGTTGGAATTCTGTGAATGATACAGCAAATGTTCTAGGTGATAAAATTTCATTTGCACGTCATCAGACTGCAACTGTATTCCATTTAGAAATTTATTATTCGACAAGCAAAATGAATTAAGTGTGTCTTTAGTGTTGCACACCACTTCTGTAAAAAATCTTAACGCCAGAAGAAAAAATGGCAATGAAGTTACACTAATAATTTTCACATGTCTCTAATGAAAAGTTGTGTAAATTTGTGAGGGAGGAGTAAAGATTTTTGTGATGCTGAATTCCTTAAGATAATTGGAAAATGTTGCGATTCTTGTGAAGTATGCGAGAAGTATAAACGCGTATTCTGACATCCACTTGTAACTAAACCCAAATTTAACCAAATTGTGTGGATGAACTTAAAGGAAAATATTCGCAATAAAACTTGGATTTTGTAAATGATTTGCTTTTGCCACAAGACATTCAGCAGCCTGTGTAGTGTTTTCTAGATGACAAGATGAAATTATGCAAATCATTTACCAAATGTGGATATCTTATTTTGGTGAATTCTTGAGTGATAATAGAGGGGAATTTTTAAATGAAAAAGATAGAAAATTGAATAAGAAGCTAAATATAGAAACACTAATAACAGCAGGTGAATTACCATTTAGCAACTGGATTGTGGAACAACATAATCAGAAATTGGCAGAGACAATTTTATAAGACTATTGCAGTTGTGAAATGTGAACTAAAAATTGCTCTTGCATGAGCAGTAAGTGCTAAGAACACTTTACAAAATAATGGTTGTTTTAGTCCAAACCAATTAATATTTAACTGTAACTTTCCATCAATCTTAGAAGATGAACTTCCAGTGATGGAGAGTTCATTAAGGGATATCATGTCAGAACATAGAAGCTTTACATAATTTCAGACGAAACTATATTGCAACAGAGTCAAGTGAAAGTATCAGAACACTCAGACATAAGGTGCAAATTTATTCAGATGTAATTGATGATGATGATAATCATCATCAATTACATCTGGTAGCACGGATATCCCTGACCCTCTCTCGCCACTCCTCCCTATCGTTCATCGCCCTAGGTAGGTCTTCAGGACAACATCCCGTATCCTCACATAGCTGCTGGATGTATGTTCGTGCTGGTCGTCCTGCTTTTGCACGGCCATGTGTGGGGGTCCATAAGAGTACATCACGTATGAGTTCATCCCTGCTTCTCCAGCAGTGTCCTGCATGTCTGGCTCGTCTAACTTGAATAGTTTTCGTGATAGGGGGTAGGTGGCCGTACAGTTGGTGTCTTGTGGGGCGTTGCCACCAGGACTTGTTTAAGATTGCACGTAGCATTCTTGTGTAATTGCCGTCTAGCTTCTTCTCCAGCCGTTTAGTTAGCGTCCATGTAGTGCAGCCATATAGCAGTATCGATGTGACCGCTGCCTGGTAGAAACTGCGTTTCATTTTATCGGTTAGGTCTGATTTCCAAATAATCGATAACCTATTGATAGCTGTCCATGCTTTCGCTAACCTCGTTTCAATGTCCTTTTCGGTTGATTCGACGCTGCTTCCTAGGTAAGTGAATTTGTCTACTAGTTTAAGAGGGGTTCCTTCTAGAGTGGAGATGTCCCCCGTTTGGTTATAGCACATATATTCCGTTTTGTGTGCATTAACATAGAGGCCTATGTTTGCTGCTGCTCGTTCCAAACTATGCAGTAGTGTTTCGGTTTGGTCAGGTGTATTTGCCAGTATCGCTATATCATCGGCGTAGTCGGCGTCGGTAAGTGTTGTTGCGGGGTACCTTCTGCTTCTTTTCTTCATCAGTTCGAAGCCATTCTCTTTGATTTTGTCAATCGATGTTCTAAGTACGTAGTCTAGACAAATGATAAAGAGGTACGGAGCCAGCGTGTCCCCTTGTAGTACTCCTGCTACAATGTCGAAGTATTCTGTGTCTCCATCTGGTGATCGTACTTTTACTTTAGTGTTTCTATAGAGAATCGTTATTGCTGCTACGGTTTCTTTAGGTATGCCGTACGCTAGTAGGATTTGTTCCATCTTTCCTCTGTGAATGGAATCGAAAGCCTTGGTAAAGTCAACAAAAATTAATGTCGCTTGTAGGTTTTTTGCCTGTACACCTTCAAGGATTCTACGGATGGTTAATATTTGTGAGGTCGTGGATCTATTTCTTCGGAAGCCATTTTGGTTTTTTCTAAGTATGTTGTCGATTTTGGGTTCTATGCGGTTTCGTAGTAGGGCATTGTAGATTTTGGCTGCTATGGATGTAAGTGTTATGCCTCGGTAGTTTTTGGCTAATCCGAGGTCTCCCTTTTTAGGGAAGGGGAGTATGCATCCTTTCATCCATCCATCTATCGGATTTTGATTGTATACTGCGTTGCAGTGTCGGAGCAGTATGTCATCGAATTGTCTGGTCTTCCATACTTCCGGGGGAATTTTGTCCAGCCCTGCAGCTTTCCTATTTTTAATTTTTCTGAGAACCGAGTCAAGTTCTTCTTGTGTGAACGGTCCTAGTTTAATGTCTAATTGTTTGCTAATTATTCTGGTGATTGGTTCATGTGTTATTTTCGGTGGGTTTCCTAGTAAGTTTTCGAAGTGCTGTTTCCACAGTTTTATTCTTTCTTGTTGGTTTGCTGCTTTCAGTTTTGCTTTGGCTGTGTTCTTTCTTCTGCTCACTTCGTTTATTGTTTGCCAGGCTATCCTAGATTGCCTATCTTCCACCGAGTCTCTAATCTTATCTATCTGATTTTGAATGTATTCTGTCTGTTCCTTTATATATACGCCTGCTAATTGATATTGTGCTGTTTTTAGTTTTAAGGCATTTGTGTTTGTTGGGTTTTTTCGATAGTTTTTGGAGGCTGTTTTCACTAGTGCACATTTTTCTCTCACAGCTAAAGTTTCCCAAGGGACTCTATATTTAGTTTTGAGTTTTGTTGGAATGTATTTTGCTGCTGCCTTGAGGTGTGCATTGACAAATTTCGTCAATGCACATGATGAGGTTTATAATCAAAGAAAAAATTTGAAAGGTTAGAGAGATCCTGCAGTTGTGCTTGGGAAACTGTGTTGGCACCCCGTGGAGGCACTTATTATCACGTTCATTCATGCCAATTAATGAAAGTAAAAGATAGTAGTAATATATATCAAGTGGAAAAGAGATCTGAATCTGGAGATAAAGAACCACCACATATGAATACTCCTGAGATGAATGAGGAGAATAATACCCATGAGTATTCTGTCAGATGAAGTTAGGTCCCAGAATGAAGAGATGTCTGAAAGTAGATGTGAAAAGTCAACCTCAGAATGTAATTAAGAATGTAAAACCATTCTGAAATTCTTTTAATTACGAGATCAGAGATGAAAGAGTGGAAATTAGCCAAAGTATTTAGCATACAACTGAAACAAAGTGCCAAAATATAAAGAATAGATGAATGTTTAGGATAATGTAACACATCGCTCAATAACTAACTAATAAAACAACAACTTATAGGCAAAATTTGACTTTATTTATCAACATTGTCTTTTTCCAGGGGGATACACTGATTCCAATGCTTCTCTAACAATTTGATGCCTTTTTTGTTGAATGATTTGTCTTTGGCCTCAAAATATGCCTCAGTTTCTGATATCACTTCTTCATTAGAGCCAAATTTCTTTCCCTGGAGCATTATCTGAAGGTCTGCAAAAAGCCAGTAGTCCCTGGGGGACAGATGTGAAGAATAGGGTGGGTGTGGGAGCAATTTGAAGTGCAGTTAATGTAGTTTTGTCATCATTGCAATTGACTTGTGACATGGTGCATTGTCTTGGTAAAAGAAAACTTTTTCTTTTTCATTTGTGGCCATTTTTTGGCAATTTCTGCCTTCAAATGTACCAATAATACTATATAATATTTGCTATTGATGGTTTTTCCTTTCTCAAGGTAATTGATGAAGAAAATACCTTGCGTATCCCAAAATATGAAGACCAAAACCTTACTTGCTGATGTTTGTGTCTTTGGTCGCTTTGGACAGTTTTCACTTGCTATTGTTCACTCGGCTGACTACCAATTTGACTCCAGTGTGAAGTGGTGGGTCCATGTTTCATCCATTATCACATATTTATGCAAAAACTCATTTTTGTTGTGTTGAAACAGTTGCCAACAATACTGAATCATCAGTGCGTTGTTTCTGATCGACTGTGAGCAAACGCACACCCACTTTGAACACAGCTTTCTAATTGACAAAAAGTGTTCTTGCAAAATGGGGAATACGCTGCTTTCTGATATCTTCAATCCCTCTGCTATCTCATAATACTTCAATTTATGATTGGCGAAAACCAGTTTGTGGAGGGTTTTTTTTTTTTTTTGTTTTCCTGAACAACTGTAGAATTTAACCATTGTTCCTGATGGAGTAGAGTCCAAATAACACTTATCAAGCCATTACTTTGCTTGAGCAGTATTTTTCCCATCAGAAAGTAATGCTTTATCAACAGATGAAATTCAGATTTTTCCATTGATTTGAAAATTTTCAACAATAGCTTCACTTAAATAACTAGAATTTGTAAACTAATAATCCAATTGAGCTCAAATTCTCACATGTGCTATTTGAAGGTTAGTACTTTATGAAAATCATATGGATTTTTATTTGTGGTGCCGTCCATATGTCAGGTCTGGGACTTATTGAATGATGTATTTGAAGTAGTTTTTTTTTAAAAACAAGCTACAGTATCTTCTTACTGGATAATATCTGAAAGATGTAAAGATGGCAAAAAGAAAAGTAAAGCATGACTTGAAGAGGACACTAGTAATCTTAAAAAAAGATTCTATCACTTGCAGAAGAATGTCTATGCTTGGTATTTTTTAATTGTGTTGGAAGTTGCAATCTATTGATATAATAGCATTTTTAAAAGAGGATCCTTTGGTAAGTGAGGTATGTCTATGTCCACCTTTGTGATGTCTGTACAAAAACTGAAATCTTAAAAAATGACTCTATGGATTGAATGATACACCCAAATCTGAAGAGTATGAAAAATCCTCTTTTACAGCTGGAAAATTCAATTAGTTTAAACAACAATGCCTCATTTAGTTTGTTTGTTTGGGTATTATGGCATATCAACCTTTGTAGGTTATTTAATGCCAAATCCATTTTTATACAAATAAACAGTTCTATTTCAAACAATTCAGTTTAGCATAAGTATATGATTTAATTATCAAAAACATTTCTATTTCAAGCTATTCAGTTTAGTCAAACAGTTCTAATTCAAATAATTCACTTTAGTGAGAGTACGCTTTCAATGTCAAAAACAATTCTATTTAGCATACAAAGACTTCCATTTTAAACAATTCAGTTTAGCATAAGTACACTGTTTAAATATCAAAACAGTTCTATTTCAAGCAATTCAGTTTGGCATAAGTATGCAGTTTAGTTCTGTTTGATCCATAGATAGGACCCTTATCAAGTGCTATCACCTCGGATCAGCATTACTGGAACCTCATTATCAGATTGTTTAGGGTCATATCTTGGACACTCGTCAGGAGGGGGGGGTCTTACCCCTCTGCAGAGAAGCAGTCGGTGTATTCTACAGTCTGAGCCATCTGCACAAGCTTCATTTGGATGGTATAAAAGTGGATCACGCATAGGAATTTTGGTTAGTCATATGGATGATTTTATCTTCTGTGGTGATGTTTTTTTTCAAGAACTGATCATAGAAACTAAAGAGAATATTTAAGGTCATCACAAATGAAAATGAATCATTTAAGTATCTAGAATTAAAAATTGTGCAAATAAAACAAAGAACATATATTTCCACAATAGCATCAATTTGCATTGTTAAAAGTTGTATGACAAGGAAGATGATTGAATTGACTGCACAAGTGAAAGCCGACTTAAAACTTATAAGTGAACAAATGATGTGGGTTGCTTCATAAACAAGACTAGATCTAAACTATGAAATGTGTTTTGAGCAATACAAAAAAATATCCAATTGTAGAGGTATGAACCCCCTTATCCTCCCAGCTTTGGGTTAAATAGTACCGCTACTGTTCTTCTAGAAGAATAGCTTTGGCATTAAATAACCTACAAAGGTTGATATGCCATTAAACAAAGGAACCAAACCAAACCAATTGTAGAAATGCTACTAGACGCAAACAAAATGCTGTCTAAACCAACAGCAAAGTAAACTGTATGGAAATTTCCTAATTTGAGTAATCTTAAAAAAAAAAAGAGAATCTTAACAATCAGATTCAACATGTGCTATCCTAAAAGATGGGTCATCTTGGGTTTTTTTTTGTTTTTATTCAAGGTGAGAACAAGATGATACCAATTAGCTGGCTATCTAAAAAATTGGACAGAATAACAAAAAGTTCATTAACATCTGAAACTTTGGCAATAAATGAAGCAGCAGATGCAAGATTCTTAGTCTCTTCTTTGGAGTAATAAATTTTTGGTATGGCTGTATTGTTACTAGTACAATGCTTTACTGTCAGTAGATTGCCGATTAGTGTTTTGGGGACTACAAGCATCACTCCGGACAGAAAATTAAGAGTGGACACGGCAAAATTGAGAGAAATGGTGACTTGTTCAGGATAGTGTTCATACCAGTGTTTTGATTAGATAATCTATTTCAATCTGGCATTAGCTGGTCATATTTCATTGTTCTCTGTATGGTCTTGATTCTTTGATTTTTTTCAATTTTTATTTTTTTCCAAACCTTTGAATACCATTCAAAATATGCCAACTTCAATTGGTAACACTGTCACCCAAATGTTTGTTAGGTTTTTTTTTTGTTTTTTTAGTTCTCTGATAAAATCCAAGTATTTGTTTATCTCTTTGCTTTCATTTTCACTTTGTGATCTGCTAGAAGAGCAAAATTCACCAGATGACAAGTTCTTTTCTTATTAATGTTAGATCTTCTGACTGGGATTTAGTGATCCAAAATTCGAGAGAATTTTATGCATCTTTTTTTATGATGGATTCTTGTTTGTGTGCTATTATTACCATTATGTTGTAGAACGAGTCCAAGCAAAAGCAGTAATACAGTCCTCAGACAAGTGGGTAGCCTCAGTTGACTAAAAATAACAACATATGTGACTTGCAGGCCTTCCTCAGTATACCTCTGGGCAACTCGTTCATTCTGTCAGTCAGTCAGTCAGTCCAAAAAGCCATCCGCAAAGAACAACAACAACAACAACGCTCCTGCTGCTGGCATGCTCTTTTATGCAAGTTCTGTCATATAGAAATTTACATGCGAGGTAGATTTCTTCTTGTGAGAGATGAGATCGGCACACTATAACTTCTGCCTCCAGAAGTGAACATATTTTTTACTGCTTGACAAGAAAGGCATAGTCTTACACGCTTTGATCCAGGAGGTAAGTTTCTTCTTTTGCTACACGTTATTTATTTTTACTCTTTTTGTGAGTTTTTCACACCAAAAATAACTGGTGGTCTTCACTGAAGTTTGTGTGAAAGAAACTCTCCTCAGCATTTAAGCTGTTCTCAACATGACCGTGATTTGGATAGTTTTAATCCTTCCTTAGATTTTCATTTTCCTCAGTCTCTTTTCCAGCTTCTTTAAGATTGTTCCGAGGGCTCCATGATTGGTATCATAATCTCCTTCATGTTCTATATCATTTTGAACTTTTTGGCAAAGTCCAGGTATTTATCCATTTTTTTTTTCTTTTAATTTCACTTCGTGGTCTGTTGCAGTAGCAAAGTTCACTAATTGAAAACTTCTTTTCTAGTTAAAATTTTTATTAATTTAGATTAAAATTTTTTTAAAACTCTTTAGTTGTTATGCTTGTTAATTATTTAATGAAGGCTGAAGAATCACTCTGCTGAAATGCTTTAAGAGAATCAAGTGCATTAAGAAAGTTTAATTGTTTGAAAAAAATTTGGAATGTTCTTGAATCTTCAAAGTTGTAGATAATTATAAGCCAGTAAAAAGTAAAATTAACTTGTAATATATATAAAAGATGTATTTTTGTTCTGAACAATGCCAGTTCATGTTGACTGTACTTAGAATATAAATCTAGATAGAAAAGAATGAATAAAATTATGACATTTTGAACTTGAAATATCTGGTTACGCTTTCTGTTTTTTATACAGCTGACTGGTGGTATGACATTGTTTAATGCTAAATCCGTTCTTTAATATCCTCATCTTTGAGAAATAAACCATTTGTCATTCTTGGAAGATATAAAGTTTTACCATAACCAGATAATACTTAGTTACTTTTAGTCTAACAAGTTATGAAAGTTTGAGAATCTTTTTTTTTTTTTCACTTGTGCAAAACAAGAAAAAGAAGTTATTGATTAGGAGTCTGTTTCTAATATATTTTGTGTATTTAAAGGAAGAAGAAATGTAAAAAAAATAATTTTCTTTAACTTTCTAACAGAGACATGGCTAAGTTCTTTGTTTTTTTTTTTTCTTTTTTTTTGTGAGGGGGTTGATATTACAGAAGCCTGATTTAAAAAAAGAAAAAAACAAAACAAAACTTTTTTCCCCTTCCCACCTCAGCACAAAAGTGACTACTTGACATTATCTTAACTACTTACTGTCAGGTTCTGTTCATACTGTTTTCAAAATGTGGCCTTATTTTCCAAAGAAAAATTTTATCCTACTGTCAAAGTATGGAATAGTATTTTCTCCCTCCAACTCTGAAAAGAAAACAAACACTAAAGAAAAATAAAACCTGGTTGGCAGAAATCTCTACTTGCTATTTGGAAAATTTCTGTTTACTTTATTGGGCAGTCTTCCTTGTAATCAATCAAAGTTTTGCCATTTCATTTCATTTGGGCATCCATACTTCTATTTGAGAAAACATGCTAAACATAACATGGCAAAAATTGTCTACAAAAATGTCTAGATGGACTAGATTAGAATTACTGCTCTAAATTTTTTCTTTTATCTTTAAAATGTGGGTACACACACACACACACACACACACACACACACACAGGTTTAGGTAGAATCATCTCTTGATTTTGGAATGTAATGGCGATATATATATATATATATTATTCAAAATTTGATTTTATTATTAGAAAGAATATTTACCATATTGGTTTATAATTGTCATCACTTTGTTTTATAGATTATATCATCCAAATTCTTACGTTTATCAGCTATACACTCCTGAAGCCTCTCTCAGTAGTGCTGTTTTGTTTGCTGAGTCATTGCTTTTGGTGTTGCTGCAGTTTCATTGGGAATAAAATCTTTCAGTTTGTCTGTTGGTTTCCTTTCTAAAACTGAAATCTCTTTGAAGTTTCCAATCCACAACATATATTCAGTCGTCAGGGGTTTGATGGCAGAGCAACATTCTATCTTGGTGACATCTTCTCGTCATCAATTTTGCTTTTTTATTTTGCCAGCTATCCTGATTTTTAATCACAATTATATTGATTTTTTTTTCCTAAGCAGAATCTATACTCCATTACCTCCTTATTGAGTCTGTTTTATACTCCTCATTACTCTCCATTCACTTTATGGTTCTACTCCTCTTTTTTTGTTTTCCATATGAATTTTGACAACATGCTTTTTTTTTCTAATTTTGATTTGATGAAGATATTTAAGCTCAATGAAACTTTGGAATAAAATATTCGAGGTGGAAAATCAGTATTGGCTGATAAACCTAAAATAAAAGTGAATAGAAAACTGAAGTGTCTGATGATTGTAACTATGGTTGCATGAAATAATGAAGTAATACCAAGTAGTTTTTAAAGGATGCATTTAAAATTGTTTTTAATGAGTTATCTCTGTCCCTAGGACATTGAGCAGTTTTTTTACTGTTGTTAGTAATTATCAACAAAAAATGAGGTTATATTGATCCACCCACATACATGATGCATATATCTGTTTGTGTATACTCATACACACACACACACATCTGGCCTTTTAGCTGGGATTGGACTTTGATGTCATCCTCTCAGCTATATTCTTGTGTTTAGATGTGGAAAAGAAAAATGAGGTAAGCTTGGACCTTGTGATACTAATCATGAAGTTTAGAGCTATTTTGGGTCTTACCCATGAATATATATATATATATATATATATATATATATATATATATATATGTGTGTGTGTGTATGTGCTGCATTGCTAAATTTGACCATGTTACATACTGCAGTTCTGTCCATTCACATGTTTCTTGTCCAGTATGGAAAATTTTGTATCAGAAGTAAGTCAAAATAGTGTATAAAAAAGTATTTTACACTGTGATATTTCAACAATTTTGTTAAGTTACAAGGATGAATCAAAAAGTCTGTAGTCTAACACAGTCATCAATATGTTGTGATGGAATGACCTGTCTCTCCTGTGGTTGACAGAATAACCAATATAAAAGATAGTCCTTACACACTCGAGGCTCATGGTTCCGACTTCCATCAGACTCCCACAAGACTTCCGTCGAAGCACTCCATCAATACTCTGATTTACAACTTGAGACCTAGTACTGCTTTACCATAACTTTCTCGTTTATATCTTCCATGATATAAGTGGCGACGAAAGATTTGAAAAGAATTCACAAAGAAAATTATAACAGTTGTGATAAAGATTCCACGATATTGCAGTGACGAGTGGAGAATTTGAAAACAACCCACAAAGAAAGAAAGAAAAAAGATTTAACAGAATATGCTATACGGTAAGAACCATTTTCTTTTGTTGAATCCAGCAAAAAAAAAAAAAAAGAAAAAAGTTAATTAAAAAGTGTAACAAGTCGTAACACAAACTCAAAATTGGGTTCACTGCAAGACTGGGTACCCAAAACTTTTCGTCAGAGAAAGCTATTTGCATAATCCAGTGGATATTTTTTCTCTGCAAACAATCACGTTTGCAAAATTTAGTTTGCCTGAATTTTTTTTTGTCTGTGTCTGACATAAAAGTAAAAACAACGGATATGTTTTTACCAGAATTATGGCCAGTTCCTAAGTTAAGCAAAATGTACCTTCGACCGTTAGATTCATTATTTTATTTTTGGTGCTCTATTCTACAGAATTTATAAAATATTAATATGGAACAGTCGGTGGAATTATCGAAAACCTTGTGTACTGCTATACAACAACAAATACAATTGCAAAATTAAATATCAAATCAACAAGAAAATCTGGTGAAAATATTAAAACATGTAGAACAAAAGGAAGGCTCAAGAATTTTCTCAGCTGAAGGTATTTATAATTCACTCTCAGAATTTTGGTATATGCCTGAAGAGGGTTTAAATTTTGCCATTTACTTTAGAAGGTACAAAAGTTTTTTCCAAACGATGTCAATTATGGTCGGATGAGGAAAAAATTACATTATTACTACAAAAGTTAGGACCTTAGGAAAATACAAAGTACATAAATTTCATTCTACCGAAGAAACTGGAAAAGATCTCGTTTAAAGAAACGATTAAAATCCTATCAAAAATCTTTGGCGAACGTGATAGTTTATTTCACAAATGGTATAAATGCTTTAATATTGTTAAGCAAGATGATGAGGGTTTCATTTCATATGCCAGTAAAGTTAACTTACCATGTGAATTATTCAAAACTGAGGAAATTGATGAAGACATGTTGAAATGCCTGATCTTTGTACAAGGGTTAATGGCTACAAAAGATTAAGAAATTTGCTCAAGAATACTGTTAATTATGAAGCAAGATACGGAAATGATTTTACAAAAAGTCACAGAAGTGTGTCAAAACTTGATTAATATAAAACGTGACAATGCATGTATAGAGGAAAAATATAGCCGACATAGAAAGGATTAAGGAACGAGTCCCAAAGAAAAAAGTGAAACACTATTGCAAAGCATGTGGTGGAACAAATCATACTACAAGTATCTGTTATTTCAGAAATGTAACATGCGATGAATGCAGCCCGAAAATGCCATAAAGCATCAGTATGTAAAAAGAAAAAGTATCAGAAGTCCAAAAAGATAAATATAGTGCTATTTAAAAAAGTTAATAGCAATGGTAAAAGAAAGTACGTAGATGTTAAGATAAATGGTCAAACTATAAATAGTCTGTTAGATACCGGAAGTGTCATATCTGTAATGGATGAATTAACATGGAAGAAAATAGTGTTTCATAATTTTGGTCGTCCTAAGAAAATTGCTAGAGGTGTTTCTGGAAGTAAGTTAAAATACAAAGAAGAATTTTATGCGAATGTGTCGTTCAGCTATAAAATGCACGAGGCAAAAGTCTGTCATTTCTGGAAGAAACTCAAACCTGTTTTTGGCTGGATTATACTATTTAATTCATAAGAAATACCAATAAACACATTTTGTAGAAAATTAGATGCATCGGAAGTAAAGAAATCGATACAGACAGAAAAAGTTGTTGATGATCTAAAAAGCGAATTCACTAAAGTATTTGCTGATGGACTTGGTTGTCGTACCAAAGCTAAACATCATATTTACCAACCCCTCTGCTCAGGTAGGATATGACACAAGGTCGATTTTTAAGCAGAGTTTAACAGGTTTGAATTCAGAGTTTTCCTTCTCCTAGACTAGTTGCCTCACCAAGGCTGAAGGACCTAGTCTGTCCTACTATTTACCCATAGCTGGAGGGAGAATTATTGGATTCATACCTTTCCCAAGGGTCATACCAAAGCTAAAAGACAGCACAAGGCTAATATTTAAACCTAAGAGAAATATACCCTTCTCATTGTTAGAAGTGATAGATAAAGAATTCCAAAGATTTGAGAAATTGAGAGTAATTAAAATAGTTGATTACTCTGAGTGGGCATCATCTACGGTGTATATCAAAAAAGAATAATGATAAAAATAAGAGTATGCGCTGAATTTTTAACAGGCTTGAATGAATGTCGAAAAGATCACAGCTATCTGCTTCCTACACTGGACATTTTTTCTCAGTTGAATAGAGGAAAAATATTCTTGAAAATTGACTTGTCTGAAGCATATTTACAAGTCAAAGTCAACAAAATATTTAGCCATTAATACACACTGAGGTTTATTTTCCCTTCAGCATTTACCATTTGGTTTAAAAGTAGCACTGAGCTTATTTCAACAGATTATGGATACCATGCTGGTTGGTCTAAATTTCATGATGGCATACCTAAATGACATATTAATAAAAAGTGAAAATTTGGAAGAACATAAAAATCACATTAGAGAAGTATTCAAAAGAATTCAAGAATATGGATTTTAAATGGGACCAGAGAAATGTGAATTCTGCATGAACAAAATTAAATACCTTGGTCAGTTAATTGATCATAAAGAAAGAAAGCCTGACCTGAATAGAGAAGAAGCTATAAGAAATATGCCAACACCAGACAATATAACAAACCTGCAATCATTCCTTGGCTTGGCTAATTACTATAGTATGTATATTCCAAAAATGCCCGATTTAAGAGCACCATTAAATGAATTATTAAAGAAAGTTAAGAAATGGTACTGAACAAAAGAATGTGAAAAAGCATTCAAAGAAATAAAAAAAAAAATGCTTCTTATCAGATTTAGCATTAATGCACTATAACCCAAAAAAAGAACTAATTATTGCAGCAGATGCAAGCGAATATAGTATAGGAGCTGTACTATTGCATAAATTTGAGGATGGGTCAATGAAACCATTTGTTCACATATCCTGATCTCTACTACCAGCAGAGAAAAACTATAGTCAAATTGAAAAAGGAGGGTCTGGCGATCATATACACCATTAAGAAGCTTCACAGGTTCATACATGGCGGATCATTTATATTAGCAACAGACCATAAACCATTAATAGTGGGTTTTTTTTGCTCTAGAAAAGGAATTCCATTGCATACCGCAAACAGACTTCAAAGATAGAGTATTATATTACTCAATTACAATTTTAAAATGGAATACATTTCATCTAAGAAGATCGTACACACTGATGGTCTTTCGAGATTAATCCTTAAAAGATCCGAACCGTTTGAAGAAATGGTGATAGCTCTTTCTCTTCTTTTAGTAATGCTATCAGAAATAATAGTTTCACTATCAGAGAGTTACTGGTGATACTCAAAAACATAAAGAAAGAGGTGAAAACGGATGAGTTTTATTATCTGTTTGAAAAAAACAAGTAAGATGGAATAATAAAAAAAAAAAAAAAAAGGTAGAAAGGTGTCGCCTTTTTCAATTTGTGATGAAACACTGATATATGCAGATATGGTAGTAATTCCACATGTCCTACAGAAAAGAATATTGAAAGAGTTTCACATGGGCCATCCTGGAATTTGTAGAATGAAGTCCTTCATGAGAAACTACATGTATTGGCCTCAAAGACAGAGAGAAATTGATTAGGGAGTGTAAAGGTTGTCAATTAGCAGCCAAAGTCCGACCAATTAAAATGCAACCCTGGCCTAAAACAGACATCCCTTTGACATGCATACACATTGATCATGCTGGACCATTAAAGGGATATTATTACTTAGTCAAGGTAGTTTGTTAAAATGGCTTGAGATTTATAGATGCAAACATCCTACAGCTAGGAACACAAAAGCACTAGATGAAGTCTTTAGCCACTTTGGAGTTCCCAATACTATCGTCAGTGACAACGGGGACCATGTCTACTGGAAAAGAATTTAAGGATTATTGCTGTTCACTGGTGATTGAAGATACAATGACACCTACATACAACCTTAGATTGAATGGACAAGCAGAGAGGTTTGTCAATTCATTTAAAAGAGCCTTAAGAAAAAATCACGGCATTGAAACCGAAGAAAAAGAATTTTTTGGCTGTATACAGGATAATGCTGAATTCAAATTCAAATTGTTCATAAAATACGGACAGTATTTGATAGGATTTTACCAAATCAGAAAAAGAAAAGTTACCAAATAAATGAAAAGGTAAAAATGTGCAGGGAAGGTGATAAAATTTTCTTCTGAAATGATGACCGTACAGGAAAAAGTTGTTGGGAGAGTGGTATCCTTACAAAAAGAATTGGGAGAATGACTTACATGATTTAAAAAAAAACAAAACAGATTTGAGTGTAAAAGACACGTTAATCAGATCAGACTCCCCCAATATATAGAAACAATTGAACGAAATGACGAAGAGATCCCAATGGAAGTTTTATATGATACTTTCCAAATACCCCCCCCCTTAATAGCGAAGTATTAATGGACATAGAAATAACACAAAAAATCACTTATTCTCTGCAAAATTTACATACAGCACCAACTCAAACCTTGGTGAGTAGAAAAAGTTAAAGGAAAAGAAAAATGGTTAAACAACTTTGACAAAATCCTAAAAAGAAAAGATATGAGAGCAAAATTCATAAGGAAGAATTTAGCTCAGGGGAAAATGTTGTTTCCCCTGCGGTTGACAGAATAACCAATATAAAAGATAGTCCATACACAAACTCAGGGCTCACGGTTCTGACTTCCGTCAGACTCCGACAAGACTTTGGTCGAGACACTCTGTCAAGACTCTGATTTACAACTTGAGACCTAGTACCTCTCTACCATTTTTTTGTTTTGTTTATATCTTCCACGATATAACACAGTACAAACATTTTCACTCAATCATGTTCAGTGATATGTGATTTATATTTTGTCATGAATTAAGTACATCGACAAAAGGAGATTCTGAAGCTAATGAACCACACTGTGGGATTATATTGAAGAACTGATATTGGTTGTTAGAAATATGAGGGTGAGTAAAAAGTTTTGAAATGTGGCACAATTAGGCAGCTGCAGATGCTTTTGCCACCAAGGTTCTAAAGGTAACAAACTACACTTTGAGGTGCCGAGCTCGTCTGATACTCTCAGAGTGCTACTCAATGGAATTGCTTCTATGACTTGGAGCATGACCTTGGAATCCAGTTTTATGCCTATCTGACCTTGCCTGATTATCAAGGTTCTTGCAATCCATGTGGGGAAATTTCTTGATACATTTGGTTTCTGTACTGGGATCAATTGTGCTTTCACCTTTTACTGCGCAACAAATGTTTTTGCTTGTTTTCATGGTGTTATTGGCCAAGTTTAAACTTGCAAGGCTTAAATTCCTATATTAGATTATGTTGATTTGTTCAGCTTTCAAAAGCAAGGGCAACTTAAACAGAAAGCACAGGCTGCCATTAGCCAGGCTGGAAGAGTGCATATGAACACAGAAGTGATCAGTGAAAGACCAGGAGGCACATTTAAACTGCTCCCAGCCAAATTTGATGCAGTCCTTTCACCATCAAGAACTAAATCACCTATGGGAATGAATAAACAGTCCAATGCTCAGGGATCAACAAAATCCCTACAAAGATCCTATAGTATAGAAAGCATGGACTGTGACACAGACCGCATAGTTGCCAGCCTCAATCTGGAAGGTATAACAAATAACTACAAGACTTGAAACCATTTAGCTGTGTGAAAACAAATGAGCGTGATCCCTCTTTATAAATGTTACTTACAAACCACTCACTTAAAAAGTAAAAACGAAATTACTGACAAACTTATCTCTCGTATATCCTGTATATTTATTTAAATGTGTGCAAACAAATGACTGATGTTGAACTGTTGTTGGTGCATAGCAATGTTCAAGACTGTTTGACTGTGTGCAAACAGATGATTAAAAGTGAATTGGATGATTTTTATTGGATGGAGATACTTGAAATCATTTGGCTGTGAAGAAAAATAAGCTCGAGATTGTTGAAAAATATTATTAGCAAAATGTTCACAAATCATATGTATTTGCTTACAAATCATGTGTATATCTATTTAACTATGTGCAAACAAATTGCTGATGTTGGGTTGAATTATTAGTGTTATGTAGCAGCAGTGCTTGGAGCCATTTGTTTGTGTGCAGGCAGGTAGGCTCTGGCTCATTCGGAATATAATCTACTAAGTATTCATTTGTAAATCTTAGGTTTGATATGTATATAAATGAAGTTTGGCAATAAGTGGCCTGAAGGGGTTCTTGTGCCATAAAACCAACCAAACTAAACTAGAGAACATCTTGAGTTTTCTTAAAAAAAAAAACCCTCTCCTTTTCACTGAAATCTGACCAAATCAACCGTTTCACCAATATTTGGCCCAATAGAATCAAAATCTATCATAAAAACCCATGCCCTCAAACCCTTAAAGAAGACAAAAGTAATCTAATCTTTCTTGGCATTAAATGACTCACAGAGGTTGATACACCGTTAAACAAAATTCACTCGACTTTCAAATTGCGCATGGTGTAAAGCAATGCACAACAGGTCAGCACACCATCAGCATGCTACCATGTGATATATATGACAAACGAGCATGTACTATTGCAAAGCTTTTAACTCCTGGTAGTATTTGCAAGCCTGTGGTATCATACCTTTCCAATGAAAGAAAGTGATCACATTTGGCATTAGAATAAAATATTATCATTATTTCTTTGTTAAAAAAAAGAGGTGGTCTTATCATATGGAAGACTGCACTGTTCATCTAAGTGAAGAAGGTAATTTTAAGATCATAAGTGGATCCTTGTGGAGCAGAAAAAAACATCTTTTAACTGATTAGACATGTAGAGAAAACTGATGGCCATGTTTTTTGCTTTTGTTTGTTTTTTTGTATATGTGTGTGTGTGTGTGTATATACATACACACACATACATATATAGTTTAGGTTGAGTTAATGGTCCCTTTTGTGGAAAATATTGACCGTGTATGTCAACATACACTGAAAAAGTATGAAAATCTCTAAAGCAATGTGTAACAAATGACTTGGACCATCAATATATTTCCTATTGAAGTTTGATGCCAAAGTTTTATTGCCTATTCAGTCTCTGTATATTTTGGCTTGCCACCAGCTTCATGGATTTGGCACTCTCAAACTGTGACATGAAACTAACAAAGCCTGGTGGTATTGTGATGAGATACTGATAGGCAACCCTTAGTTAGTGATAATGATACTTCAGCTCTGAAACCATGTCTGACCTCGGGGTCATCATCTGATCAAGATTTTGTTAGTGGTACTGCTACTGATTTTTAGTGGCTGTTTTATAAATTTTATTTTATGTAAAAGAGTCATCAGACGAGATGGAGAATATACCAATAATATTCTCCGCCGAAATAAATTTATTATGATGACTTAACCGAGTTTGAGTCTCCATTTAATTGTACTATATATATATATATATTTTTTCTATTTTCTTGTGCCATTTTTACTATAAAACAGCAAGACCTGTTAATATAATTTTGATAATTTAGGAGAAGGAAAACTCTGAATTCAAACCTGTTAAACTCCGCTTAAAAATTGACCTTGTGTCATATCCTGCCTGAGCGATGGGGTTGGTAAATATGGTTAATGTAATTTTGTCATGAAGATTCACGAAACCTTTACTTGTCAAATTGACATTGGGAGTCATCTGACGTCACATCAAAAATATCAGTTTTAAACATTGGTAACAAATGATTTTGTATCATATATTTTCAGTGATATTCTTTTTCATGTGAAAATAATCTTTATTTTTGTGTTGTATTAGAAGAAAGAATTAAAGTATGTATTTTAACTGTGCTTTCAAATTTAAAGTGATTCTTTTTTTCTGGCCAATGCTCGATATCATTGCTAATTGAACGCATTTTGTCGGTAATGCTTGATTTAATTCTTGATACAGAAAAATGAAATATTTTCATGTTTTTCTTAATTTCTTTCCAGTAAAAATGAGGAAGGGACATTTTAAATATGGGATCTCATTTTTCATCAATATACATGGTATGTGTGTCTGTGTATATCAATCATCTTTAGCAATGCCACTGCAACACATAATTTTCTTCCCCAATACTACTACTGCTACAACTCGTTCTTTAATTCAATTTCTTCTGTTTTGATGATCCTGTACCCTACCCACCTACCCCAAGTTTGGTAGCATCAAATTGGCAACTTTTCTGTCTCAGTTTAGTTTGTATTCTTTAACTGGTAATCTTGGTTAGCAGATGCTTGGCATAGCACAACTACTTTCAAAGATTTAAAAAAAATTTTATTTGGTTCTTTTGGATGACATAATGCTGAAAATTCCTTTTTCCACCAAGTTGAATGCACAATAGAATTGGCAGCAGTCTCGTCTCTTAAAATCTGAAAAAGAATCATCCAAATCACATACCAACCATTTACCACCTATTGTTCTTATCCCAGTCATTTTGTCTCATCATAGAGATCAATACAAGAAGAAAAAAAAATCAATGACAGATCGATCTGAGACCTTACATGCCGTATAGCATTTTGACCCTCACAGCTATCTCTGACTTGGTTTCTTCTTTTACTTCGGTGTAGACTAACTTCTACTCCTTCCCTTAAATCATACTCATCTTGTTTCTATTCTCACCTAGATCTAATTCCGTGCACCACTTTCTCCATTAAACCTTTTTTGTCTTTTCTATTCTTAGAGATTTACAAAAGAAAATTAATTTATGTAATTTTGGCTACTGTTGTGTGTGCAGCAGCAGCATTGTCTGAACATCGCCAATTTTAATTAAACTTTGTAACTATTAATTTTTGTGGACAAAATAACTTCTTTGGCTTTGGAGGTAAATGACAATATAATTTGATTATGTATTTTCTTGGTAATGATGTTCTTTTAATCTATTAGAATAGTTGGCTTATATGGACTCAGAAATATATTTTTGTGCAATAATCTCTTCATTTAGCAGCATAGATTGCACACACACACAACCGAGACAGACATTGACACACGACTAGCAAAGGCATGGACAACTATCGATAGGCTATCAGTCATATGGAAGTCAGACCTGACCAATAAAATGAAGCGCAGTTTCTTCTAAGCAACGGTCATGTCGATACTGCTATATGGATGCACTACATGGATGCTAACTAAAGGTATGGAGAAAAAACTTGATGGCAACTATACAAGAATGCAGTGAGCAATATTGAACAAAGCAGCAGCGGTATGACCACCTACCACCCATCATGAAAACTATCAAAATTAGATGAACCAGGCATGCAGGACACTGCCGGAGAAGTAGGGACGAGCTCATAAGTGACGTAATCCTGTGGACCCCCTCACATAGACGTGCAAAGGCAGGAGGACCAGCTCGAGCCTACATACAACAGCTCTGTGCCAATATGGGATGTAGCCCTGAGGACCTGCCGGAAACAGTGGACAATGGGGAGGGGTGGCAAGAGAGAGTCAGGGATATCCGTGCTGATAGCGTGACATGATGATACATATAATTTCAAGCAAAAAAAACAATATTCGGTCACATTAGGATAATGAATTTATTTCCATCCTGTTTAGAGTATTGATATGAATCAAAGACTCTAAAATAATTTTTAACAGGACTTCATCCGATCCAATTGGAAAATAAAATAAATTACAACCTGATAGGAGGGATAGACAATGGAAAGAAGGAAGGAGAGGGAGAAAAGAAATCGATTTCAGCTATGTATAGCCTTTACCCATGTAAGGTTAGTTCCGGTCCCTTCTCGTTTCAGATTAAGACAACTACAAAACCAATAACATTAACAATTTAGCAATTACAGTAATATATATCCACATTTCAACCATTTCTAACAAAATTATGAATTTCAATTCTCGTATGTCATCATTTTTTCTTTGAAAGATACCAAAACCCTTTCCATTAATGGTAAGACTTCTTTAACCATGTTAAAATATTTATACCAATTTAATAAATTATAGTTAAATATCAATTTTGACTATCCAAATTTTCTACTATAGTTTAAATTTATTTCTATGTCTACATCTAGCTGTTAAATCACATCTCTGATTTAAGAGGTTACTGGGATCAGGATACAACATAATTTATATCTTTTCTTCTAGACACAAATTACATCTACAATCAAAGCAGCTCAGCGTATTACACCTTTTTAATATACTCCATTGAATTTCTGGG